>BSUD01000003.1:90026416-90076560 GCA_033239045.1 Fagopyrum esculentum | reverse complement strand
AAAAAAAATATATATATATATATATATATATATATATATATATATATATATATATATATATATCTACACACGTTATTACCTCACAAGATATAACAACAACAAACAATAACAATTGCCCCCTCTCCACCAACATTACCTTATTATTACTAATCATTAGCTTTTTACATTAATAAGACCCTTCCTATCATTAGCCCATCATTAGCCTTTCATTACCCATCATTAAGTTGATATTAATTGTCACTTATCACTTTGATTTGCCCATTTTGGGGCGCAAATAGCAAGCTCCTTGTTTTAGTATGTACGTGAAATAATAGATGGGGACTGTTTAGCTGGTATATGGTGATTTTGTATTCTTCAACTTGTATACTAGATACAAATTATGCATATCATTCCCTTTTTAATGTATTGATCAAGTAGTTTTTTTTATCTTAAATTGTATCTTTCAGTCACAACTTGTTACTAGGTTACAAGTCTTATCACCAAGAATTTGATGCATATTTCTTTGCCTCTTAACATGCCTGGCGGGAAATCACATATACACTATAGATTTTGGAAAAAAGAGCACGATTGGGGATGGAAAATTTTATGGAACTTTCTAAAGTGTCAGATTGATTTGTAGACGTTAACAATCTCATTGTGTTAAACTTTGAAATATGTTTGTTGTTATGAATGTGACTCTCACTCTCGAGTAGTGGTTACCCATTTGTCGCTTCTTACGTTCTTAATTGAGTTTCATTCTCCTCCATGAGAAACCAGTTTGGACTTCCACTGCACTCCATGACATTTTATTTGACTTATTTACTTATGGTGGTCTGATCACTTTCAAACAACTATTCATCTATGTTTTACAACTTGAAATTTGGTACTGCTTTACTACAAGTTCCTACTGGATTCTCTTCCCTATTCATTCTATTATCATGAATGTAAAAGATTTGATGTATAAGTTGGGTCTGTTGTTCTACAAGATGTGAAAATTGATTCCAGTATAGTAACAATGCTTTCGGGCTAAACGTTTAATTGAATTCTTCTTTCTCTCCTTCCTCCTTCTCTCACTCTAGTCGTACTTGGATGTATGTCAACTACATCAACCCGACATCAAGCACTGTATTATCATGGCCTACAAGCACCGCAAACTTCCTATAACATGAAACTGTAATAACATGAATTATAGTCTAAGTATTGGCAATTGTTTTGATGGTTTCTCTTTATCATTTTGCATGCATGGGTATATATTCATATTGATTATGGTATTATTTGTCTACTTTGCAAAGAATGAAGGTCTACACCTAGTTTGATTGTAAATGTAGGAATTAAGGCATATTTTGGATCGAAAAGGGACATTGAAGCATAAGGAGACAAGTGAGCTGCATTATCGAACACTTGGGACTAGAAGAAGAAGAAGAGTAGGAACCTTAGAAGATGGATGCATGAAGAAATCAAGAAACGAATCGAAGAAAAGTATGTAACTGAGGTAGTGTCTCGGATGAAGAACGTAACCATCTCGACCGAGATGCCTTACTAGGCTTGATCAAGATCGTGCCGGCTCACAACCTAAGAATAATAAATATTTTTCCCTAAGTTCTTCTACAAGAATGGAAGGTGAATATTGATCTGCGTATTCAATCCATACCTAAAATGACCTCTTTATGCATCAAGGGCATGACTAAGAAGTCCACAAATAACACACGAGTCCCTAAACGAAGGGGACAACCACGTATCTCACGGGTACCTCTGACCCTACTACCATCATGTAACCCTATAGTAAAGGGTATCCTCTCTATAGTAGCTAAACCCAGACGCTCAACACATACATAGGAAATAAAGGAATGTGTAGCACCCGTATCCAATAAAACTCTAACAAGTAAACCATGAATCAGAATGGTACCTATAGCATCCGGTGTAGGCGGCTCCTCTGCGCTCCTGTTCGCCCCTAAACGTGCGTGCAAATAAGCTTTAATTATAAAACTAGAATCAAGCAAGCGAACCCGCAGTGTACGGATCGATATAGTTAAGCAAGAATTCCAGAGTATCGAACACAAGGATTTGGGTGGGAACAAATTCAATTGCAGATTATCAAGCGAGTAAATATGAGAGTTTTTGCAAATATTGGGAAAACAACAATCCTAAAGATCCAAGTATCCAGCTGTGGCAATCGATTCAAGATTTACTATTGATATAAAGACAGAGTTGAGATATGCAAAGGTATGCTAATGTAAGGTAATCGTACGGTGAAGTTCCAAAAACCTTATATGACTCACCTACAAGATACTCTCTATACAGGTTGTTGAGGCTTCAATATAGAAAGGTTCTAAAGGCTAGAATTAATGTCAAATACCCAAACTTGTAATCCAAGGATCAAGACTAACTTAACCGATTAAGGTTGTGACACTCACAATCGAGGTAGAGGTTGTTGAGGCTTCACTACCACCTAGAAAAGGCAAGCCAAGACTAAGTTAAAGCTAATCTTTAACTTTGGATTAAAGTAAAAGCAGGTTCGTAAACTTAAGGGAAATTACGGGTGGATCTTGAGATTCCACGGTCGTGGAACTCAAGAACAAACCGTGATTTAGAGTTCGTCGACGATTCTCTCTAACTCTCAGGGTCTAATCCGTTTACAATCGATCTATCATTATCTAAGCCACAACTATCAACCCTTCACCTTAGAATTGTTAAGGGTTTTTAGCCAATAACCGTCATGTTGATATCAAATTCAAGAATTAAAAGATTGAAAGATGAAAACTTCCGAAAACTTTCAATAAACTTAAAACCAATCTCAAAGTCACAATCAAGAACAAATATAGTCACAAGATTCGGAATAAAACAAACAAACACAATCGTAGATAAGAAGGAAGAACGGGATGTCAATCCGCCTTCTAAATCAAACCTAAACAAGAAGAGGAATCTTCTTGCGAAAAGCCTTCCGAATCTTTGATCTTCCGTCAATCCGGAAATCTCAACAGCAATCTCCACCAAAAGTGCGAGATTAGGGCAACTCCAAGGATGAGCGCAAATTACGTCTTTTGCAAGAATCACAAAAATCTCCAAGTCGCGGCGTAGGCGAAAGTGTAAAGCGAGGTCGCAAAAGTGCGTCTAACCGAAGGTGACGGAATCTCTCTTCGTCTGTCTTTTTATAGGGCAAGATAAAATATCGGCCCGGCCCAATCTTCTGAAAGATCGTGGCTTAAAATGTGGCGAAAAGGATCGCCAAGATCACGGTCGTGGAAGGTTCCACGACCGTAATTTAGAGCGTGGAAATCAACACGGTTTGAACACTTGATTCCACGACCGTAAAAGCTTCTGGAATGAACCACGCTTCTCCTGCAGGGTTCCACGGCCGTGGAACTGAACGTGGTTCGTAGTACGGCCGTATTTTAGAGCGTGGTTTAGGGCAAGAACGTGATTCTTCCCTAGCCTCGTGCATTCCTGAAGTTGACATCCATTTTGCTCCTAAGAATGCCCTCAATCCATGGAAATACTCAATCAACTCATCTTTGCTCGATTCCGTTCGGAAATGGCTCCCAATCACCTAAAATCAACATAGAACATGTGTAGACATCCATATCGACAATATAGGCAAACTAGCTCACTAATGCAATAATGCTCAATCAAAGACTATCAATATGAATCAAATACACTTAGAAAACGTGCCTAAAGTATCACAATATTTCATGCTAACAAATAACCCCATACTTGCAACTTGCTTGTCCCTAAGCAAGGTCTTTCAAAAGCTTTTAAAACAAGAGTTAGGATGAAATATGTGTACCTTCTCAAAGCAATACTTCTTTTGGATGAATGTGCCTTCTAAAGAATAGATCATTCTCAAACCTTGCTTCAATCGTTCATAAGACTTTCATACACTTAATCAAAGAGTAAAAAGCAAAGAAAACTCATGAATCAATTAAACTTCTATACAAGCATCATAACCTTCAAACATTATCAAAATCAATTATAAGAAACTTCAATTTAGACCACCAAGTCATATAACATTCTTTTGATCTTAAGGACTTTCAAAGAAAAGGTCTAGAATGTGGAAGGGAAGGAAGCTTTTAGGGAGTGTGGTGCATAAATCCGGGAAAATGGACAACTACTCTTTTCTTTTCTTCTCTTGCGGTTTCCGCACACTTTCAACTTAGAGCTTCGCTCTCTTCCTTTCATTTTTCGACTTTACTTTTGAAGTTATGGATAGAGGTGCATAAAAACCGAAGCCTAGGAGATTGGCGTTTCTCAATTTTCATGAGATGCCTCAAACCCTTAGCGCACATACCATAATCCGATAGGAATATCGCTCAATCCGACTTTGGCAAGACACAAACACCCGGCTATGTGAATGATGCCGAGTTACTCATCGTCATCATTGACTTCCCCAAACCTACAATTTCTTTTTATTCTTTTGATTGCAAATAATTGCTCTCATGGCCCTCCCACATCAAACATGCCTTTTTCATTCACTTCTCCAAATTCCCGGATAGGTAAAGGAGGTCAATATTTCAATGAGGAGCTAAATAATCAAAGAAAGAAGAAAGAAAATATCGAATTGCCTTAATCATCTCATCAAGAAGTATAAGAACTTATAGTGTGATTTCAATTTCAATTTCTCAACATGATTTAGGTAATATTCATCACATTATGAAACTTGCAAAAGAGGCACAATCAACACATTCAATTTCTTTTCAATTCACTAATCGTTTAAGCATGCGATTGTCATCAAACTCAATTCACAAGTAGCGATTATCATGGAAATCATCTCAATTCATTAGAAGCACAAAATTTTCAAAATTTTTCAATTTTTATGGGTTTTTCAAGTTCTTTTTCATGCAATGCAATAATGAAACGTGCAACAATATAATGAACATGCAAAGATAGTCTCGATAGAAGCAAACATAGTGAGTAAGAGTTATTACAAACTTTTAGTACATCCCACCCCATACTTAGGACGAACATTGTCCCTAATGTTCAAAAGAAAGAAAGAAAAGAAAGAAAAGAAAAAGAAACTCACAAAGTGGAAGTGGAATGGCTAAAGCGAACGGTCATTACATCAATCACTGCGGCGCTGGTGGAGGCGGGAATGGAGAGAAGCTAGGATCATAAAACCGCCCAAACTGCTGGCGGTAGACGTCTCTCATCATGTGATCGAGGTCGTCCAAGCGTCCATCTCTAGCATCGGCTCGGATCTCCAATGCTCCCACTCTCTCCGAAAGACCAGTAGCCCAATCCGGCATCTGCTCATACCATCCCGGAGCCTGGCTGTACCATGCTGGAGCGTCGGACGGTGCTGGTGCTGCTGACTGCTCTGTGGACCAAGGAGGTGGAACTCCATACCATGCAGGAGGTGTGGTCATCCACGTAGGTCTCTCACTCACGCTAGCGCGGCGAGAAGACGAGCCTGAAGCTCTAGCTGGACGTGGAGAACGTCTAGGCGCATCGGGGGCCGCATCCGGCTGATCCGGAAACGTGTCAAACTCCTGCTCGGCTCCTCCTCCACCCTCAAACTAATCTCCCATCTCCTCCTCCTCAACAACTGGTGGTGGGACATATGGGGGAGCTGCAATCCTGTTCGCATGCATAGCAGCGAACGTCTCCTTCCAATTATGGCGTCCCGCCATAATGGAGTACTCCGGTAGCCACTCTATACCCCTACCCGTCCTGCTCTCCCAAGGCATGGCCGCATAAGGCGGACCTCTATGTGTGGGGAAGATGAGGCCTCTAGTCATGAAGGCATGAAGTCCTAGAGGTACAGCTGGTATGCGGGTGCACGCAGAGAAATCAACACCCAAGCTCCTAGCAAGGTGGGTAACTATCCCACCATATCTAATGTTGCCCTTCCTCTTGTTCTTGAGCTTGCTCATAGTAGCAGCCAAGAGGGTGGCACAGTCAGCACGGCGTCCATACAGCATGGAGTATAGCAAAAAGAGCTCATCCGTCTTGATCTTTTGGGGCGTCTCCGTCCTAGGAAAGAGACACTCCGAAAGAACGCAGTGAGCAATCTTCAAGGCTAGGTGGTACATCAACCTAGCCTTGGTATCAGCAGGTTGCCAACGGTCCTCGTTGGCGTAAATCATCGCTACCTCCTCCCAAAAGTCCTTGGCGTAAACGCCACTAGGAAATCGACCGTTGAAGGTCTCATGAAACCCGAAGAAAGTCCCGAACTCACGGATGGAAAAGTCATAGTTTCTTTCCATAAGACGGAAAGAAACGGTCCTATCTACATGGCTATGCTGAAAGGACGTCACTACCTCCCTCGTAATCTCCTCGTAGGCGTCTTCTCGGATAGCCGAGAAGACAACAAGTCCGGCTCTATCTAAGAGCCAAGTAAGGTCATCTATAATGTTGAGAGGAGCTAGATCCTCCAATAATAGGTACCTAGGACCAATCACAGCCCTCTCCCCAATCCTCTCGAATGCTGCGAGGTGATCCTCGTGTATAGTCGGTACTCTAGGGCTAGGAGGTGAGGGTGATGAAGGTGATGATGGAGGTGAAGGGGAGGAGGGTGATGGTGCTCTAGAGGATGAGGAAGAAGAGGGATTACCCTTCCTCTTCTTGTTTTGATCATTCTTCTTCTCTTTTATCCTCCCAGAAACTCTCCTCACAAAGTCCATTTCTGTTCAAAATTACGGGCTGTTCTAGAGGTTCCACGGCCGTGGTTCTCCCATAAACCGTGGTTTGTCTCAGTTTTTCGCAAATCTCAGTAAACAACCCTCAAACTCAACAATCAATCAGCCTTAGTCTAATTTCTTCCAATCTCAATCAGTTCTTCCTAAAATTTCTAACAAAAACGAACCAAATCGACAAAGATCAAGAAGAGTGGAAAAACCTATTTTTAGGATTTAAAAATCCGAATTGCGCGTTCCTTGGTGAATTTCCGCTTGATTTGTTGCTTGGATCTTGTTGGTGGTCGAATTTGCTTCAGTTTGGGAAGAAGAATCGTTAAAAACGATTATGAAACGAGGATTTGAGAGAGGGTCAAGGATTTCGGCGTTTAGGTCGTGGAAGGGGGATTTTGTGGAGTGTTTTGGTGAAGAACGTGATTTATATAGTCACAGGCAAAATTTTGAAAATCACGGTCTGTCGGGGTGTTCCACGGCCGTGGAATTGTACAGAACCGTGGTTTTGGTGATTTTTCAAAGGCTTTTGGAAATTACGGTCACTATAGCTGTCACGACCGTGGTTTAGGCCGTGGAACTCTCTCTAAAGCTCCAAAGTCCAAATTTCGTCACTTTTCTTCAACATTATCCTTTCCTTTTCCTTTTCCATCGTTCCTACATCCAAAAACACGAACATAACGGAAGAAATCGAGGCAAAATAAAGCGAAAAACGTGTAAACTAAGCTAAACTATGAATCGAAAGCAAAAAAGAAAAATGCAATACCTTGAGTTGCCTCCAAAGAAGCGCTTTGTTTAAGGTCCGTAGCTAGACCAATCTCGCACTTATTCGAGGGCGGTAGGTGCGAACTCTTCGGTTTGGAGTTCCGGCGTATACTTCTTGAGTCGTTGGCCGTTCACCTTAAAGCTTCCGCCCGTTTCACCCCATACTTCAACTGCACCATGGAAGAAAATACGCTTAATTAGAAAAGGTCCCGTCCAACGAGATTTAAGCTTATCTAGAAAGAGACGGAGCCTTGAATTGAAGAGGAGAACTTGATCTCCTTCTTTGAAGTCCTTTGGAATGATATGCTTATCATGCCAACGCTTCGCTCTCTCCTTATAGATCTTAGCATTTTCATAAGCATTCAAGCGGAGTTCGTCCAGCTCGTTAAGGTCTAGGAGACGCTTCTCTCCCGCTTCCTTCATGTTGAAGTTCAGCCACTTGATAGCCCAAAACGCTTTGTTCTCCAACTCCACCGGCAAGTGACAAGACTTCTCATACACAAGGTTGTATGGTGTGGTTCCTATGGGAGTCTTGTACGCAGTCCGGTACGCCCACAATGCATCGTCAAGCTTCAAGGACCAATCCTTCCTAGTCCTTGAAACCGTCTTCTCCAGAATTCCTTTGATCTCCCTATTTGAGATCTCAACTTGTCCACTAGTTTGTGGATGATAAGAGGTAGCGACCTTGTAAGTAACCCCATACTTAGCTAGAAGAGCTTCAAAGCGACGATCTATGAAGTGAGAACCTCCATCACTAATGATAGTCCTTGGCGTCCCAAATCACGGGAAGATGATCTTGTTAAAGAACTTGACCACCACCATGGCATCATTTGTGGGAGAGGCAATTGCTTCCACCCATCTAGAAACGTAATCCACCGCCAATAGTATGTATTGGTTTCCACAAGAGGATGGGAATGGTCCCATGAAATCAACTCCCCAAACGTCGAAAATCTCCACCTCTTGGATGTTGTTGAGGGGCATCTCATTCCTTCTAGAGATATTGCCTGTTCTTTGACAAGCATCGCAGCAAGAAACAAAGGATTGCACATCTCTAAATAAAGTAGGCCAAAAGAATCCAGATTGCAATACCTTTGCGCTAGGCTTGTTCGAACTAGCGTGCCCTCCACAAGGTAGTGAATGACAATGGCGGATGACACTTTGCATCTCATCTTCCGGCACACATTGCCGAATGATGCCATCCGGACCTCTCTTGAAGAGGAGAGGCTCGTTCCAATAGTATTCCCGGACATCCTTAAAGAACTTCTTCCTTTGTGCGTAGGATAGTCCGGGTAGTATCTCCTGACAAACCAAATAGTTAACAAAATCAACAAACCATGGTTCGTTACCTTTGGAGATCACATCGATGCACTCTTCAATAAGGTGTAGGTGTTCGTCTGGGAAGGAGTCATCGATGGGTAAATGGTCGTCCTCTAGATGTGTTAGGCGACTCAAATGATCCGCAACAGAATTTTCTGAACCTTTCTTGTCGCGGATCTCTAGATCAAATTCTTGTAGGAGAAGAATCCATCTAATTAGCCTTGGCTTCGCATCTTTCTTCGCAAGGAGGTACCGGATCGCAGCATGATCCGTGTAGACAATCACCTTTGCACCTACAAGATAAGAGCGAAACTTGTCAATAGCATAGACAATGGCTAAAAACTCTTTCTCGGTAGTGGCGTAGTTGAGCTGCGCTTCATCTAGCGTCTTGCTAGTATAGTATATGGCATGGGTTCGCCCTTCCTTTCGTTGTCCAAGAACAGCTCCAATAGCTACGTCACTAGCATCGCACATAACCTCAAAGGGAAGAGTCCAATCCGGAGGTTGGATAATAGGTGCTGAAATTAGAGCTTGCCGAATTGTGTTAAACGCATCCAAACATTCCTACGAAAACTCAAAAACTGCATCCTTCATCAATAGATTAGTGAGCGGTTTTGATATCTTAGGAAAGTCCTTAATGAAACGTCTATAAAATCCAGCATGTCCTAGGAAACTTCTTATCCCTTTCACCGAAGTTGGGGGAGGAAGTTTCTCTATGGTCTCTATCTTAGCTTTATCTACTTCTATCCCTCTACTAGAGATTAAGTGACCTAATACGATTCCTTCCTTAACCATGAATTGACACTTCTCCCAATTAAGAACTAGGTTAGTGTCTTCACACCTTTGCAAAACAAGAGAAAGGTTAGAAAGACAATCGTTAAAAGAGGAACCGTATACGAAGAAGTCGTCCATGAAGACCTCCATTATTTCCTCTATGTATTCGGAGAAGATGGCCATCATACACCGTTGAAAGGTGGCTGGGACGTTGCAAAGCCCGAACGGCATTCTCCTATAGGCGAACGTACCCATGGGCACGTAAATGTGGTTTTCTCTTGATCATCCGGGTGTATCGGAATCTGAAAGAAACCACTATAACCGTCAAGGTAGCAAAGATGTGAATGTTGTGCTAACCTTTCAAGCATTTGATCAATGAATGGCAATGGGAAGTGATCCTTCCTCGTTGCATTGTTGAGCTTGCGGTAGTCTATGCACATCCGCCATCCTGTCACGGTTCGGGTAGGAATGAGTTCGTTGTTCTTGTTGGTGATGACCGTCATTCCTCCCTTCTTCGGAACTACTTGAACTGGACTCACCCACTTACTATCGGAGATAGGGTAGATGATACCTGCATCAAGAAGCTTAAGAATTTCCTTCTTGACAACCTCCTTCATGGTCGGATTCAACCGCCTTTGAGGTTGTCTTGAAGTTCTAAAATCTTCTTCCATTAGTATCTTATGCATGCATAGGGAGGGTTTAATTCCTACTAAGTCCTCTATAGTGTAGCCTAAGGCTTTCCTATGTTTCCTAAGGACAATCATGAGCTGATTATGTTCATCTATGCTTAGTTCGGAACTAACAATAACCGGAAAGGTAGAATTAGGTCCTAGAAAAGCGTACCTTAGATGAGTAGGAAGTGGTTTTAGTTCCATCGCTTTCGGAGCTTCCAACGATCCTTGAGGAGCATCCAATGTCTCCTTAGAAGTTTCTAAGGGTATTGAGTGTGTGGGAGAAGAATCAGAAGAAGTTGAAGAAGTGTCTCGATCACCCCTTTCCACGACCAAAATTACGGGTTCCTCATGTCCTCCACGGCCGTGGTTTAGGGCGTGGAAGGGAAATACGGTTGTCACATCTTCTCCACGACCGTATAACTCTGTGGAGTGGGACACGGTTTTGGTTGTGAAATCCACGGCCGTGGAATATAATGTGTGGCCGTGGATTCTCACGTTTTCTGCCTCATCGTGGAGTTTTTCAAACTCCACTTCATGCATCTCTTCTTGTGCTTCTAAGGCTTCAATTGCCTTATTGCACTCTTCTTCTTCCCCTACATTGGTTAGACTCATAGTAATGACTTTTTGTAGAGGATCGTTAAAGAGAATCGCACTTACCTCCTCCCTAGACAAACCTTCTTCGTCTTGGATATCGAAAATATCCTCATCAAAGATTGGTTCCTTCACTAGAGTGGAAAGAACGAACTCTACTTTCTCTTCTCCTATATCAAAAGTGAGTCTCCCATTCTTGCAATCGACTATGCAGCCGGAAGTTGCAAGAAACGGTCTTCCGAGTATGATCGGAACCGGACTATCTGCAGGAATATCAAGCACGACAAAATCAATGGGAACAAAGAATTTACCTAGCTTGACCGGGACGTCTTCTACAATACCGACGGGGCGAGTGATGGATCGATCCGCCATGTATAACGTCATCTTCACCGGTTTAGGATCGCCTAAACCGATCTTCCTGCACAATGCAAGTGGTATGATGCTCACACTTGCTCCTAAGTCACATAAAGCGTCATATGTGACATCTCCCACTCCTATGGGAATGCAAAATGACCCCGGATCCTTCAACTTTGGGGGCATTTTCTCCTTCATGGTCTTGATGAGATCCGAAGAATCCGAACTCATCTTAACTTCACCGAAGTCTTCTAGCTTCCTCTTGTTAGAGAGGAGTTCTTTCAAGAACTTGCCATAAGCCGGCATACCTACAATAGCATCGATAAAGGGTATATTAATATGTAGCTTGCTCATGAGTTCTATAAACTTACCAAATTGTTTATCTAGGCGCGCTCTCGCTCTAGATTAAAGGAATGGTAGGGGAGGTTTGTAAGCCGGAGGAGGAACGTAGACATCTTCCTTCTCCTTCCCCTTCTCCTTGTTTTTCTCTACGGGGACTTCAACAAATTTAGGCTGCGGATCGGTGGTAGTCACTCTGCTCCTAGTTGTAATTGCCATCACCCTTCTTTTAGGGTTGTCCTCCGTCTTTCCTGGAAGCTTCCCTTGATTCCTAGGAACTTCCTCCGCTTGGTTGAACATTTGGTTTTCTAAAACCTTTTGAGCTTTATCAACCTTGGAAATTTGATCATCAACCTTAATGATGCGGTTCTCCAACCCTTGAAGCTTTCTCAAAATCGTTTCCAACATGGGGTCGGGCTTCTCCTTTCCCGAAGTGTTTCCTCCATTTGATGTTTGCCCCTGGCTTCTCAAAGGAGTAGAGGAAGAGGAAGGTGGAGTTAGTGAATTAGAATTGGAAGGATAAGAGTTACCGGAATTTTGTTGATTGGAGCGCCAATTGTTGTTACTTGAACCCCTATTGTTGTTCCAATTGTTGTTCCGGCTGTTGTTATTGTTGTTGTTGCCATTCCAATTATTGTTCCGGTTGTTATTCCGGTTATTGTTGTTGTTGTTGCGATTTGTGTTATCACCGCCATTGTTGTTGCCCAAATAACCAACGTCTTTCCCTTGTTGCTTTGGGAAGTTGGACTTGATAGCCTCCTCTAACTCTTTGATCTCATTGTTGAGGGAGAAAATCTGATTTTGAGCTTCATGTGTGAGCTTTGCTCCTTGCTCCACACGATTTCCCTCCACTTTCCGGTGGGAGTATTTCTCTATGACCCTTGCTTGCTTCTCAATGAAGTCCCAAGCGTCATCTTCTCTCATGTCCATGAATGTTCCACATGAGAGGGATTGGAGGTTGAATTGCGTTCCCGCATCCAGCCCCTTATAGTAAATGTCCAGCAAGGCAAGTTTGGATATGCCATGATGAGGGCAATCCAAGAGCAAATCCTGAAACCTTTCCCAAGATTGAAACAAACTTTCGTTAGATCTCATGGAAAAAGCATTAATCTTACCTCTAAGTTCCGTCATTTTGGAAGGCAGAAAGAATTTGGTGAGGAACTCCGCGGAAAGGTCTTCCCACGTATCTAGTTTCCCACTAGGAAGAGCTTGGTACCAAGACAACACTTTCCCCTTCAAGGAGAAGAAGAAAGGCTTGAGCTTATAGTTGTTGGTAGTAGCATTCTTCGGTCTCATTGTCTCCATCATACACTCAAAGTTTTGCAAGTGTTGGTGTGGAGATTCAGCGCTTGTCCCGCCAAATTGGTTTTGGCGAACAAGAGTAATAACTTGAGGGTTGAAGCTAAACCCTTGTACATCTTCAGCATCAAAATTCACGCCCAAGCGGCGTGGTTGTTGTGTTGGATCCATCCGCTGGCCAAGAGTTCTTGGCTCATCATCTACACGTTCGATCCTCGCATTCCTAGGTGGAATGCGGCGATTAGCAGCTCCCTGTGGATGGAAAGGATTCACATTGATCGTGGGATCAATTTCTTCTAGCGGTGGCTTGGAAGAGTCACTATCATCAGCGGATGAATGACTTCTTCTTCTAGACCTTGATGCCCTTCTTGAGGATTTCTTGCTTCCCTTATTCTTAAGGTCGCTTAGGTCTATCCTCATTCGGAACATCATATCTTTTAGATCGTTAACTTCAGATTGATGACGATCCATTTCATCCCGGCAGATGTTCTCATTCCATTGGAGTTGAGCTTCTTTCTCCGCTAACTCCGCCTGAAGATCGCGTTCGTGTTCTTCGGCCATCTTCTTTTCCTTGCGCTTTTGTCTTAAAGTTTTCTCTACCTCTTGATCAAGAGGTAAGAGGTCTTCGGTGTTCCTAGACCTGCGCATGCACTCAAAGTAATATCAAATAACGAGAGCAAGCTCCCAAGCTTGACAGCCGGCAACCGAATTCGGCCGAAACCAAATCCCCGGCAACGGCGCCAAAAACTTGTTCGCCCCTAAACGTGCGTGCAAATAAGCTTTAATTATAAAACTAGAATCAAGCAAGCGAACCCGCAGTGTACGGATCGATATAGTTAAGCAAGAATTCCAGAGTATCGAACACAGGGATTTGGGTGGGAACAAATTCAATTGCAGATTATCAAGCGAGTAAATATGAGAGTTTTTGCAAATATTGGGAAAACAACAATCCTAAAGATCCAAGTATCCAGCTGTGGCAATCGATTCAAGATTTACTATTGATATAAAGACAGAGTTGAGATATGCAAAGGTATGCTAATGTAAGGTAATCGTACGGTGAAGTTCCAAAAACCTTATATGACTCACCTACAAGATACTCTCTATACAGGTTGTTGAGGCTTCAATATAGAAAGGTTCTAAAGGCAAGAATTAATGTCAAATACCCAAACTTGTAATCCAAGGATCAAGACTAACTTAACCGATTAAGGTTGTGACACTCACAATCGAGGTAGAGGTTATTGAGGCTTCACTACCACCTAGAAAAGGCAAGCCAAGACTAAGTTAAAGCTAATCTTTAACTTTGGATTAAAGTAAAAGCAGGTTCGTAAACTTAAGGGAAATTATGGGTGGATCTTGAGATTCCACGGTCGTGGAACTCAAGAACAAACCGTGATTTAGAGTTCGTCGACGATTCTCTCTAACTCTCAGGGTCTAATCCGTTTACAATCGATCTATCATTATCTAAGCCACAACTATCAACCCTTCACCTTAGAATTGTTAAGGGTTTTTAGCCAATAACCGTCATGTTGATATCAAATTCAAGAATTAAAAGATTGAAAGATGAAAACTTCCGAAAACTTTCAATAAACTTAAAACCAATCTCAAAGTCACAATCAAGAACAAATATAGTCACAAGATTCAGAATAAAACAAACAAACACAATCGTAGATAAGAAGGAAGAACGGGATGTCAATCCGCCTTCTAAATCAAACCTAAACAAGAAGAGGAATCTTCTTGCGAAAAGCCTTCCGAATCTTTGATCTTCCGTCAATCCGGAAATCTCAACAGCAATCTCGACCAAAAGTGCGAGATTAGGGCAACTCCAAGGATGAGCGCAAATTACGTCTTTTGCAAGAATCGCAAAAATCTCCAAGTCGCGGCGTAGGCGAAAGTGTAAAGCGAGGTCGCAAAAGTGCGTCTAAGCGAAGGTGACGGAATCTCTCTTCGTCCGTCTTTTTATAGGGCAAGATAAAATATCGGCCCGGCCCAATCTTCTGAAAGATCGTGGCTTAAAATGTGGCGAAAAGGATCGCCAAGATCACGGTCGTGGAAGGTTCCACGACCGTAATTTAGAGCGTGGAAATCACACGGTTTAAACACTTGATTCCACGACCGTAAAAGCTTCTGGAATGAACCACACTTCTCCTGCAGGGTTCCACGGCCGTGGAACTGAACGTGGTTCGTAGTACGGCCGTATTTTAGAGCGTGGTTTAGGGCAAGAACGTGATTCTTCCCTAGCCTCGTGCATTCCTGAAGTTGACATCCATTTTGCTCCTAAGAATGCCCTCAATCCATGGACATACTCAATCAACTCATCTTTGCTCGATTCCGTTCGGAAATGGCTCCCAATCACCTAAAATCAACATAGAACGTGTGTAGACATCCATATCGACAATATAGGCAAACTAGCTCACAAATGCAATAATGCTCAATCAAAGACTATCAATATGAATCAAATACACTTAGAAAGCGTGCCTGAAGTATCACAATATTTCATGCTAACAGCTCCTTAGCTCAAAGACTCTACCCTGAGCTCCTCTGGTGTCAGTGTTACTCCTACCACGACCTCTACCTCTACTCGGCCCCGGAGCAGATCCCTTAGTAGAAGGACAATCTGAGACTCTCTACTGTCCTTGTGTTTGCTGCTGAGGTGTCCTCTGACCACATCCTGCCACTGGCAGGGGTAGAACCCTACTGTGATGCAACTCCACCCTGCGTACAGAAGGCAGATCAATGACATGGTCTACCACAGGTGAAGGAAGTCACTAGTGGCCTCGTGCACTACATTTTTACATTGTGAGGACTCTCTTTCACTTCTTTATTTAATTTGCACATTGGGGACAATGTGGTTTTAAGTATGGGGTGGGGTTTTCATAATCATTTGAATGATTGCATCTAGGATAGTTTCATACTAGTTCATATCCCGCACCTTGTGCGGGTATATTTAAATATTGATGGATCTTCACAGGCATATTTCGGAAGATCTGTCTGCGAATAAGTAAGTGAGAAGAAAGGTGTTCGCTCAAAAAGTGTGTGCGTCAAAGTCTTAAATTTATATCTAGAACTCAAAGCAAAGCGAACCCGCAGTGTACGGATCAGCTGTAGTAAGGTAAGAATTCCATAGTCGAACTCAAGGATTTGGTGAGAATAATTCCGATTTCAATTATCTAGCGAAAAGTGTGAAAAGTTTTTGTGATCAAATAAGAGTGAAATGATTCCAAGGATTTAAGTATCTGATTTCGGCTTTCGATTCAAGACACTTCTATAGATATAGGACAAAGTTTATATTGCCAAGATTAAATGTTCAAAAGTAGGATTCGTACGGTGAAGTTCCGAAACCTATATGACTAATCTAAAGGTTCTCTCTATAAGGGTTGTTGAGGCTGTAATATAGAAAGATCTAAAGATAAGAATTATGTTCAAACTAACTATCTAAAACTCCAGGATATGACTCTCCAAAGTAAAGATTAGAAAGTACACTTAGAATCTTAATAAAGGATGTTGAGTCTCTTTATTACCCAAATCTTGAAATCTTAATCTATTAAATGTAGAGTCAGGTTTGAAGTGTCTTCATACATTCAATTAGAGGGTAGAAAGGTTAATCAAGGTTGGGATTTAGGCAAGGACTAGTTTTGATTAAAGATTGGTTCAATTAAAGTTCGTCAGAAGAATAAATCGTGCTGTTCATAAGAAAATCGGCCGATTTTCTTCAAGAACAGTCCGATTTTCCTGTTATCGCAAAACTAAAATCTAAACTCTCAGGGTCCTAATGTTTGAATGAGTTCAGTCTATCATCATCTAAGCCTTAATCATCAACTATTCTCCCCAGAATCACAAAGATTTTAGCCAACCATTTTCAAAATTGAATCAAATTAATTATTGAGAGAAATATCGCAAAGAAACCAAATCTTGCACAAAAAATCCAATAAGCTTCAAATCCGTAAACGATTGTCAAAACAACTCAATGTATCTCCTAAACAACTCAAATTCGTGCTCAAAAAGAGCAAGTACTTCAATGAACAAAGAGATCTCACAATTAGATTCAAGAATAACTTCCCGGCAAAAAGTCCTTCAATCTTCCTCCAAGAATCTTCGATTTCTCTCAAACGTGTAAAGATTTCCTGCTGCGGCCTCCTCGTTTTCGTTCGTAGGGTTCTTCTTTATAGTTTCTTGCAAATGGGCTGTTTGGCAAAACTCTCTTCTAGCCCAAAATAATTGGGCTTTGTGTCGTCTTTTCATTTGGCCGAAAAACATAAGAAATCGACCCAGTCGATTTACACACAAAACCGTTCGATTTCTATAGGAGAAAATCGTCCGATTTATATGTATATTGGCACGATTTTCTTCAACAGAAAGTGCTCTTCTCTTGGCTCGTCTTCTATGCTTCTCCTTTGCAATTCCTTAGCTCTTTATGAACCCTTTAAGACTCCTTTAGCTTCCTTAACATCCTTAGATGCTCCTTGCTCCGCTTTTGCTTCCAATTCCACTCCATTTACCTATAATTCATCAAAAACTCGTGTAGACCTCTATTTCCGACAAATGATTGAATAGAACATAAAAGGCACACAAAATCTCTCTAAATGTAAGGTAAACTGAGACAATCTTCTATAATATGCATGAATATGATGATACATAATTCATGTCATCAAAATACCCCATACTTGCCTCTTGCTTGTCCCTAAGCAAGACTCAAATTTAGAATATAAGATGTCATGGATTATATATGTATGAAAACTCAAAAACTCTTCTTTTGGCAGTGCTTCTTCTTATTGGATCACCCTCAAAGTGATATTTCAAGGCATAAAAAGGCAAAGCATGTATCAATGATAACTATAAGATGAACTAACTCCCTTTTCGTTCTTGAAAGCACAAATAAAGAACATGATGAAGGTGTAGAGGTAATCAAAGTCAAACAAGTCTAAACCATTAAGTCTTAAACACATGCATAAAAGTATCAAGGTCTTCTTAATCAAAGAAAAGGTTCAAGAAACGTATTAAGGGAAGGAGTTCTTTTTGGCAATTGTGGTGCTAATCCGGGAAAGAGGAACACATAATACCTTCAAGATTTTCTTCACCGCACATGCTTCGCATGTAGAAAGCTTTGCTTTCATTATACTTTACTTTTTGAGAGTATGGACAGCGGTGCACAAAAACCGAAGCCTAGGAGATCGGCGTTTCTCAATTTCGAGATGTCTCAAACCCTTGATGCACATACCATATCGCGTTAGGACTTGTCGTTCAATCGGACTTTGGCAAGACACAAACACCCGGCTATGTGAATGGTCCCGAGTTACTCATCCTCATGTTCAACGTCCCCAAACTTATGAATTTCTGCACTTTCTTTCAATACATTTTCCTTGGCCCTCCCACATCAAACATGCCTTTTTCTATCACTTATCCTAATTCCCGGATGGTAAAAGGAGGGTTACATATTTCATTGAGGGGCTAGCATGATCAAGATATGAGAAAAGAAAAGAAGTGAATTGCCTTAGTCATCCTTATATGATGTAAAAGAACTTGCAATATAGCTTCGACTATTATTTCATTCTCTTATCAAACCAACTAGATCATATAACTTATTCATGTGTTCAAGTAATAAAAGTAGATTCATTCATGCTATGATTAACATCTCAACACAACTAAGCATCTTTTTGCCTATCCATATACACAATTCTCATCATAGAGGTCATTTCCATATAAGAAGCACAAAATTTTTTTGAAAATTCATAGGATTTGAAAAAGATCATGCAAATGCAAGTGTCATAATAGAAAGCAAGTAGTGCAAGAGTTATTACAAGCCAAATTGTCAAGAGTAGTGGAAAGTACATAAAGTGCTAAAATGAAACATAAGGTATTGTAAGTACCCCCACCCCATACTTGACATCCACATTGTCCCCAATGTGAAAATCAAGCATAAGAAGGAGAAAAATACTTACAATGTAAAAGAAGTGGAAGCTCAATCCTCTGTCGGCGGTGGAGGTGGTGGATATGGATACATCGGTGCACTAGGATCGTAGAAGTGGCCGAACTGGTGGAAGTATAAGTCTCTCATCTGGCCCTCATAGGATGAATGCCTAGCGTCCGTCTCCTCCCTGTAGTTCCTGAACTGAGTGTTCAGGGTCTCGTAGTCGGTGTTGAGAGCATGATAGTCGGTGCTGAGGCTCTGGAAGCTAGAGACTAGCTCCCTAAAGTGACGGGGAGGGCGACGTCC
Source organism: Fagopyrum esculentum (assembly GCA_033239045.1). Taxonomy (NCBI): domain Eukaryota; kingdom Viridiplantae; phylum Streptophyta; class Magnoliopsida; order Caryophyllales; family Polygonaceae; genus Fagopyrum; species Fagopyrum esculentum. Next base: position 90,057,637 of record BSUD01000003.1, on the reverse strand, counting down.
TTGTCCTCCGGGAGCACGTGCAAATGAGCGGCGAGGTGGCTGCATGTCATCCTCCGTCTCCTCCTCGCCTCTACTAGTCCGGTTGGGTCCTACACCATGAGTGTCGGTGTCCATGGCATCCGTAGCATGACCGCTATGAGTGTCACTCTCAAACTCGAGCATGGTCCCCTGTCCTCCTTCCTCATCCACCCCCTCGGAGTCACCTGCATCATCATCATAATAAGTAGGAGGAGAGAACTCCTCAAGCATCGACTCGAACGTCTCCTTCCAATTTCTCTTGTTCCGAATAGTGTATTCGGACTTCCATATGATCTCGGATGGCTTCTTCTTCGGATCCCTGTGCCATGGCATGGGTACATGAAGTGTTCCTCTCCCTCGAGGAATCAAGACCTATCGAACAACCAACCGCTGGGAGCCTAATGGAAGGGCACTCTCAGCTAGAGTGCATCCGGAGAAGTCCAATCCCATGGTCTTAGCCACATGAGTGACAAGACCTCCTGCACAAATATCCTCCTTAGCTTTGTTGGCTATCTTTCCTAGATAGTCAGCAAGCATGGTGGCAATGTCGGGAGTGGTGGTGGATGTCATGCAGTAGAGAATGAAAAGCTCATCAGCCTTGAGCTTCTGTGGAGTCTCTGTCCGTGCAAATAAGCTCTCACTGAGAATCCTATGCACTACCTTGAAGGAGAGGTTGTACATACTAGTTTCCTTGGAATTTCCGGGTCGCCACTTGTCTCCACCATATTCACCCATTGAAATAGCCTCCCAAAAGTCACTAGCGCTGACACCTCTAGCAAATGTGCCTGCATCTGAATAAGAGAAGCCAAACAAGTCTCCAAAAGTGTCAATGGACATAGTGTGGTTTTGGCTCATGAGGCGGAAGGTGACCATCCTTTCCCTAGGATCATGCTCAAATGTACTAAGGAATTCTAGGGTAATCTCGGTATAAGCATCCTCCCTAATCGTAGCAAACTGGGTCAGTCCAGCCCTGTCAAGCATCATGTCAACATCCTCTCGAACAAACAATGAATCTAAGTCATCTAGCACTATGTAGCGAGGAGCGGTGAATGGGCGATCTACGATACGTTCATAACGTTTCTTGTGCTTGGATAGGGGAGAGGGAAGCTTAGGGATGTTTTGAGGTTGTGGTGGAGGTGGGGGAGGGGCTTTGGAAGAAGATCCCTTCTTTTTCCCCGTGTTTCTAGTTACTCTCTTAACAAGATCCATTCTGAGTCAAAAAATCGGCCTGTTCTTCACAAAAATCGTCCGATTTTTCTGGGCTGGGTCGATTTTTCTCTCGATTTCAACGATCCTCACAATTCTGTAAAGTTCTGTTCAAACAATCACCACATACAGTCTCCTATAATGATTCCTAAGCAGATTCCTCAATCAATTCCAGCAAACAAACACTTCCTAAGCAAACTTCAATTTGAATTAGAAACTTAGGTTTTTGGAAAGAAAAACCTGAATTCCTTATGGAGGAGTCGATTGACGTGCTTTTTGTTGCTAGATCCTTGTTCCTTGTTGAAAATGCTTCAGTTTGGAGCCAAGAATCACTCAAAATGATGAAGGAATGAGGATTGTAGGTTGAGGGCGATTTTCGGCGTTCTTGAGAAGGGGGAAATCGAGAGTGGTAGGTTGTGGAATGAGGAAGATCGAGTGTTGAGTCTTTATATAGGGTCGAGAAATTGTGAAGAAAATCGGACGATTTATAAGGTCGATTTAATCGTCGGGGCAATTTTTCTCTAGATTCAAAGAAAATCGGACGATTTAATTTGGCAGGTCGATCTTTAGGTCGATTTTTCTTCCTGTTATCAAAAATCGCCTTGCTCTGCTTCTGAATCGGGCGATTTACTTTGGGTAACTCGATTTTTCTCTGAATACATGCAAAATCGAACGATTTATTTTGGCAGGTCGATCTTCAGGTCGATTTTTCTTCCTGTTGTCAAAAATCGACTTGCTCTGCTCCTGAATCGGACGATTCACTTAGTGTATCTCGATTTCCTTCCTTATTCTTCATGGATTTCGAAGATTTAACTGATTTTTGCTCCCTTTTTCCATGGATCTCTCAAGTTGAACCTAATTTCATGCGATTAATGACACGACAAACCAAGAGTGCATCGAGGAACAAATAAAAACGAAAACAAAGAAGCAAAACAACTTATCTACTTTAACTAAGCGAAAAAAAAGGTGAGAAAATATACTATCATGGGTTGCCTCCCAAGAAGCGCTTAATTTATCGTCTTTAGCTAGACGGTGTATGGTTTGTGTTCAATGGAGGAGGATAGGAGCTATCTCCTCGACCGGAGTTTCCGGTGTGTATTTCTTCAACCGTTGGCCATTGACCTTGAAACTTCCGCTTTGTTCACCCCATACTTCAACTGCACCATGGATGAAAACTCGTTTAATTACGTAAGGTCCTGTCCAACAGGATTTAAGCTTACCTGGAAATAGACGCAGCCTTGAGTTGAATAGGAGGACTTTGTCTCCCTCCTTCAAGTCTTTTGGAATGATGTGCTTATCATGCCAACGCTTTGTCCGCTCCTTGTAGATCTTTGCGTTCTCATACGCATTTAGCCGGATCTCATCTAGCTCATTGATGTCTAAGAGCCGCTTCTCTCCGGCTTCTTTCATGTCAAAATTGAGCCACTTGATAGCCCAATAGGCTTTATGCTCTAGCTCTACAGGAAGATGACATGATTTACCATAGATAAGGTTATAGGGAGTCGTACCTATTGGTGTCTTGAAGGCCGTCCTGTACGCCCATAGTGCATCGTCAAGCTTCATTGACCAATCTTTTCTTGTTTTAGAGACGGTTTTCTCTAAAATTCCCTTGATCTCTCTATTGGATATTTCGACTTGTCCGCTGGTTTGCGGATGGTAAGGTGTAGCTATCTTATGGGTCACCCCATACTTGGCCAATAGAGTCTCAAATCGACGGGCTGTGAAATGTGTTCCTCCGTCACTAATGATGGTTCGGGGAGTTCCGAACCTTGGGAAGATCGTTCTATTGAAGAACTTCACCACTACCAGTGCATCATTAGTAGGAGAAGCGATTGCCTCTACCCATCTTGAGACATAGTCTACGGCAAGAAGTATATATTGGTTACCGCATGAAGATGGGAAAGGTCCCATAAAATCGATGCCCCATACATCAAAGATCTCTACTTCTTGTATGTTGTTGAGAGGCATCTCATTTCTCCTTGATATATTACCTGTCCTTTGACAAGCATCACAAGAAACAACAAACTTTTGCACATCTTTGAAAAGTGTAGGCCAATAGAAGCCGGAACGAAGTACCTTAGCACAAGTCTTGTGGGAACTAGCATGTCCGCCACATGGTAAAGAATGGCAATGGCGGATGACGCTATCTACCTCATCTTCGGGGATGCATCTCCTGTAAATGCCATCGGGACCTCTTTTGAATAGAAGAGGTTCATTCCAATATAATTGCCGGACGTCCCTAAAGAACTTCTTCCTTTGAGCGTATGAAAGTCCGGGTGGGATCTCCTGGCAAACAAGGTAATTCACAATGTCAGCGAACCATGGATCATTACCTTTTGAGATGTGTTGAAGACACTCTTCAATCTCGTGCAGCTGTTCGTCAGGGAACGAGTCGTCTATGGGAAGTTCATCCGTCTCGCCGATGAGTTGTGGGAGACGACTAAGATGATCGGCAACGGAGTTTTCCGATCCTTTCTTATCTCTAATCTCTAAATCGAACTCTTGTAAGAGTAAGATCCATCTTAGAAGCCTTGGCTTCGCATCCTTTTTCGTGAAGAGGTATCGGATTGCGGAATGGTCCGTGTAGACTATCACCTTCGCACCTACAAGATAGGAACGAAATTTCTCAAAAGTGTATACTACGGCTAAAAGTTCCTTTTCTGTAGTTGCATAATTATATTGAGCCTCATCTAGCGTTTTGCTAGCGTAGTAGATGGCATGAGTGCGACCATCTTTCTTCTGTCCAAGAACTGCTCCTATAGCGATGTCGCTTGCGTCGCACATGACCTCGAATGGAAGAGTCCAATCGGGCGGTTGAATGATTGGTGCTGAAATCAGAGCTTCTTTGATCTTGCAAAAAGCATCTAGACAATCCTTTGAAAATTCGAAAGTTGCGTCCTTCATCAAAAGATTAGTCAAGGGTTTTGAAATCTTAGAAAAATCTTTTATGAATCTCCTATAGAAGCCTGCATGTCCTAAGAAACTTCTAATTCCTTTCACTGAAGAAGGGGGAGGTAACTTCTCAATGGTTTCTATTTTCGCTCTATCACTTCTATTCCCCTTTGTGATACTAGATGACCTAACACAATCCCTTAGGTGACCATGAAATGACACTTTTCCCAGTTTAAGACTAAGTTAGTGTCCTCACATCTCTTAAGAACTAGTGAAAGGTTATAGAGACAGTTATCAAAGGAAGAACCATATACCGAAAAATCGTCCATGAAGACTTCCATGATATTCTCTACATATTCGGAGAAAATTGCCATCATACACCTTTGGAAGGTGGCTGGAGCGTTGCATAAGCCGAATGGCATTCTTCTATAAGCAAACGTACCCCATGGGCACGTAAAAGTCGTCTTCTCTTGATCATCCGGATGAATTGGAATCTGAAAGAAACCGCTATATCCATCTAGATAACAAAAGTAAGAATGTTAGGCTAACCTTTCCAACATTTGATCGATAAAAGGAAGGGGGAAGTGGTCCTTCCTTGTAGCCACGTTCAGTTTGCGGTAGTCGATACACATTCGCCACCCCGTAACTGTCCGTGTGGGGATAAGTTCGTTGTTCTTGTTGGCAAAAACGGTAATGCCTCCTTTCTTGGGTACTACTTGTACTGGACTCACCCATTTGCTATCGGAAATAGGGAAGATGATACCTGCATCAAGTAGCTTAAGGATTTCTTTCTTCACGACCTCTTTCATTGCCGGATTTAACCGTCTTTGAGGTTGGCGTGAAGGTTTGTAATCCTCTTCCATTAGAATTTTGTGCATACATAGAGAAGGCTTTATTCCTACTAAATCATCAATAGTGTAACCTAATGCTCTCCTATGTTGCTTCAAAACATGCATAAGTTTCTCTAATTCAGCTTCATTCAAATTCGCATTGACAATGACTGGATATGTGGAATTAGTGCCAAGAAATGTGTACCTTAAATGCGTAGGAAGTGGCTTCAATTCTAATGATGAGGGTACCTTGATTGATGATGAATCTTGGCCTTCGAATGTTGTAGGAGAGGCCTCTAGAGATGGGGGTACGGCATCATTAGATTCGAGAGTGGCTGCGGAGACGTTTGGAGAATCCAGAAAATTTCCCTCTGGATCGACCTCCCCTGAAATAAATCGGTCGATTTGAGGTACGATTTTTCTTTCTGTCGAAAACAAGCGGGTTGCCTCTTCACAAATCGGACGATTTAGTTTAGTCGGGTCGATTTTTGTTTCTGTTGTTAAAAATCGGATTGCCTTTTCATAAATCGGGCGATTTATATTAGGCAGGTCGATTTTCTTCACAGTTTCCGGAGTCAATTCTAGTTCTTCAATTCTTGCTCCTAGTTCTTCCTCCACATCGTTTAATGCTTTCACATCCTCATTGCAATCATGTTCCATTCCTTGCTCCATGATGCTCATGCTAAGAACCTTTTGAAGAGGGTCTTTCATCAAGATCGAACTTACTACCTCTCTAGACTCTTCTTCATCAAAAATTTCAAAAGCATCGTCTTTCAAGGCTGGCTCCTTGATTAAGGAAGAGAGTATGAATTCTATCTTTTCTTCACCAATATGGAAGGACAGCTGACCGTTCTTGCAATCTACCATGCATCCGGATGTTGCAAGGAATGGTCTCCCAAGAATGATGGGAACCGGATAATTTGCAGGGATGTCAAGAACGACAAAATCTATTGGGATGTAAAACTTACCGAGCTTTACCGGAATGTCTTCTAATATCCCCACCGGCTTAGTGGTGGAACGATCAGCCATGTAGAGTGTGATCTTCACCGGTCTAGGCTCTCCTAGACCAACTGCTTTGCATAGAGCAAGAGGTATAATACTCACACTCGCTCCAAGGTCACAAAGTGCATCATAGGTAGCTTCTCCCAAAGTGATGGGTATGCAAAAGGATCCTGGATCACGGAGTTTGGGTGGCATATTCTCCATCATAGTCTTGATGAGTTCGGATGACTCCATACTCATCTTGACTTCTCCTATGTCTTCCAATTTCCTCTTGTTAGAGAGGATCTCTTTGAGGAACTTCCCGTAAGCCGGCATACCTAAAATTGCATCCATAAAAGGTATGTTAATATGTAGCTTACTCATAAGTTCAACAAACTTACCAAAATGTTTATTTAGGCGTGCACGCACTCTAGATTGAGGGAAAGGTAGAGGTGGTTTGTAAGCGGGAGGAGGAACATAGACTTCTTCCTTCTCTTTTGCCTCTCCTTCTTTTGTGGTGGTGTCGACTACTTTGGGTTGAGGATCGGTGGTTGTCTTGCCGCTCCTAGTAGTTATTGTCATAACCCTTCCCTTTGGTTTATCTTCCATCTTCCCGGGAAGTTTCCCTTGATCTCTTGGAACTTCTCCGGCTTTGTTGAATACTTGGTTTTCTAAAGCTTTGTGAGCTTTGTCAACCGAAGTTATGTAACTCTCCAATCCTTGTAGCTTGCCTAGGATCGTCTCTAGCATGGGATCGGGTTTGTTTGATCCGCTTGATTGTCCCTAGCTTGTTGAAGGAGTAGAAGAAGATGGAGATGTTAGAGCCTTTTCAGCATGAGAGTAAGGATTACCTGGATTTTGCTGATTTGACCTCCAATTGTTGTTATTTGAGCTCCTATTGTTGTTGTTCCAATTGGAGTTCCGGTTGTTATTGTTGTTATTCCAATTGGAGTTCCGGTTATCATTCCTTTGATTGTTGTCCCGCCCCATGTAGTTGGCTTCTTGCTCCTTAGTCTTTTGAAGACTCGTTTTGAGCACTTCCCTCAATTCTTTGATGTCATCTTTGAGAGAGAATATTTGTGTTTGAGCAGCTTGGTTCAACTTGGCTCCCGGATCGCCTTGATTCTGGCTATTTGAATCCACCTTCCGGTGGGAATACTTCTCAATCACTTGGGCTTGCTTCTCAATGAAGTCCCAAGCATCATCCTCTCTCATGTCCATGAATGTGCCACAAGAGAGAGATTGGAGGTTGAACTGTGTTTCCACATCCAATCCTTTGTAGTAGATCTCCAATAATTCCAGCTTGGAAATGCCATGGCGTGGGCAATCCAACAAGAGATCTTGAAACCTTTCCCAAGATTGAAACAAGCTTTCATTAGGTTTCATAGAAAAAGCATTTATTTTACCTCTCAATTCCGCCGTTTTGGATGGCGGAAAGAATTTGGTGAGGAATTCCGAAGACAATTCCTCCCATGTAGCTAACTTCGCAGCTGGAAGTGTTTGGTACCAAGCAAGAGCCTTGTCCTTCAAAGAGAAGAAGAACGGCTTGATCTTGTAATTGCTTGTAGTTGCCTTCTTCGGCTTCATAGTCTCCATGAGAATCTCGAAATTCTGCAAGTGTTGATGTGGAGATTCAGTACTTGCTCCGCCATATTGATTTTGGCGAACCATGGTGATGACTTGTGGTGAAAAGCTAAACTCTTGGATGTCTTCAGCTCCGAAATCCACACCTAGGCGGCGTGGTTGTTGGATTGGATCCATCCGTTGCCCCAAAGTTCGGGGTCTATCACCTTCATTAGCAACTCTCACATCCCTAGTTGGGTTGCGAGGAACAACCCTTGGTTTCGGAGTGGTTCGAGTAGGACGGAATAATGGGTCAATCTCTTCAAGCTCCGGCATGTCCGGGTCAAGATCTTCATCATCGGATGAGTCATTCCTAATGGATTTAGTTGGCGTTTTGACCTTCTTCTTCTTCCTAGATTCGTTCAACTCAATCTTCATGTCCAACATCATAGCTCTTAGTTCATCAATCTGAAATTGATGACTCGTTTCAGCATCTTTTCGTGCTTTCTCACTCAACTGGAGTTGGCGTTGAGCTTCATTTAGTTCAGCCTGGTAGTTTCTCTCGTTGTTTTCAGCCATTTTCTTTTCTTTCAACTTTCTTCTCAAAGTTCTCTCCAATTCGGGATCGAAAGGAACTAGATCTTTAGTGGATCTAGTCTTTCACATATACCTAAAGAACCTGCAAAGATCACTCAAGTAGACAAATCAAATCTCAAGAGCAAGAGCTCTCAAGCTAGACAACCGAAAACCGAATTTGGTCTAAACCAAATCCCCGGCAACGGCGCCAAAAACTTGTTCGCTCAAAAAGTGTGTGCGTCAAAGTCTTAAATTTATATCTAGAACTCAAAGCAAAGCGAACCCGCAGTGTACGAATCAGCTGTAGTAAGGTAAGAATTCCATAGTCGAACTCAAGGATTTGGTGAGAATAATTCCGATTTCAATTATCTAGCGAAAAGTGTGAAAAGCTTTTGTGATCAAATAAGAGTGAAATGATTCCAAGGATTTAAGTATCTGATTTCGGCTTTCGATTCAAGACACTTCTATAGATATAGGACAAAGTTTATATTGCCAAGATTAAATGTTCAAAAGTAGGATTCGTACGGTGAAGTTCCGAAACCTATATGACTAATCTAAAGGTTCTCTCTATAAGGGTTGTTGAGGCTGCAATATAGAAAGATCTAAAGATAAGAATTATGTTCAAACTAACTATCTAAAACTCCAGGATATGACTCTCCAAAGTAAAGATTAGAAAGTACACTTAGAATCTTAATAAAGGATGTTGAGTCTCTTTATTACCCAAATCTTGAAATCTTAATCTATTAAATGTAGAATCAGGTTTGAAGTGTCTTCATACATTCAATTAGAGGGTAGAAAGGTTAATCAAGGTTGGGATTTAGGCAAGGACTAGTTTTGATTAAAGATTGGTTCAATTAAAGTTCGTCAGAAGAATAAATCGTGCTGTTCATAAGAAAATCGGCCGATTTTCTTCAAGAACAGTCCGATTTTCCTGTTATCGCAAAACTAAAATCTAAACTCTCAGGGTCCTAATGTTTGAATGAGTTCAGTCTATCATCATCTAAGCCTTAATCATCAACTATTCTCCCCAGAATCACAAAGGTTTTAGCCAACCATTTTCAAAATCGAATCAAATTAATTATTGAGAGAAATATCGCAAAGAAACCAAATCTTGCACAAAAAATCCAATAAGCTTCAAATCCGTAAACGATTGTCAAAACAACTCAATGTATCTCCTAAACAACTCAAATTCGTGCTCAAAAACAGCAAGTACTTCAATGAACAAAGAGATCTCACAATTAGAATCAAGAATAACTTCCCGGCAAAAAGTCCTTCAATCTTCCTCCAAGAATCTTCGATTTCTCTCAAACGTGTAAAGATTTCCTGCTGCGGCCTCCTCGTTTTCGTTCGTAGGGTTCTTCTTTATAGTTTCTTGCAAATGGGTTGTTTGGCAAAACTCTCTTCTAGCCCAAAATAATTGGGCTTTGTGTCGTCTTTTCATTTGGCCGAAAAACATAAGAAATCGACCCAGTCGATTTACACACAAAACCGTTCGATTTCTATAGGAGAAAATCGTCCGATTTATATGTATATTGGCACGATTTTCTTCAACAGAAAGTGCTCTTCTCTTGGCTCGTCTTCTATGCTTCTCCTTTGCAATTCCTTAGCTCTTTATGAACCCTTTAAGACTCCTTTAGCTTCCTTAACATCCTTAGATGCTCCTTGCTCCGCTTTTGCTTCCAATTCCACTCCATTTACCTATAATTCATCAAAAACTCGTGTAGACCTCTATTTCCGACAAATGATTGAATAGAACATAAAAGGCACACAAAATCTCTCTAAATGCAAGGTAAACTGAGACAATCTTCTATAATATGCATGAATATGATGATACATAATTCATGTCATCAAAAGGCGGAAGGGGAGAGACTTTGATAAACATGTAATAGTGAAAACCAAAGTTGTTGAAATAATAGTTATTGAAAACAAATTAAGGAATGAATAAACAATAACAGAATGAGAGTGAAGTTTGAAAATGTAGGGAATAACCTGAAAATTTAGACGAAGATTAGTTGAAAAAAGATTTCTTATTAGATTTTGTTTTAGTAAAAAAAGGTTTTATGACTTAATTCTTGATTTAATAAAAGATTTAATCCGAAAAAAAACTGAAGGCGCGTCAGCATCAATGTAGTCTAGTTTAGTAGTATATAAAGAATATAGATATATAGATTATTTATAAAACATTCTTATTTCTTATTAATAATTTAGAAGATTAGTTGAAAAAAGATTTCTTATTAGATTTTGTTTTAGTAAAAAAAGGTTTTATGGCTTAATTCTTTATTTAATAAAAGATTTAATCCGAGAAAAAATCTAGAGGCGCCACATCAGCATCAGTGTAGTCTAGTTTATTAGTATATATAGATTGTCACATGTTTCATTAGCTTTTGCATTGTACATATTTATCTCAAAAATTCCAAAAAAATCAGAAAATTTTAAAAAAAAATTGTGCTTCCTAGTTTGGATATGACCCTTATGATGAGATTGTTTTGTGAATTGGCTATGGATGGCCTTGTGTGTTGAATAAATTTATGCATATGTGGACTTGAAATACTTCTCTTGAATCCTATGTATGAATTGTGATTATGATGTTTGTCTTGATTGGATTGAGAATTGATAGTCGAAATTACATGCTAGTTCTTGCACATCATCTAGGAATGATTAAGGCAATTCATCTCTCTTTTTCTCATCTTGATCATGTCGTTTGAGCACCTCACTTAATTAAAATTTTGACCTCTTTTGACCCATCCGGGAATAGGAGCATGCTAGTGTGTTGAGTGTGTGAAAAGCAAGTGTGGGGTGGTGAAGTTGGTGTTTGAATTTTGTGAATGAAGTTGTTGAAAATGTGTTGTGAAAAGTGTAGAAAAAAATATAGGTTTGGGGATTTTGGTTTTGATGACGAGTAACTCGACACTATTCACATAATCGGGTGTTTGTGCCTTGCCAAAGTCGGATAAACCGAATGTCCTAACGAGCCTTGGTATGTGTGCCCGGTGTTAGGCCCCTCGGAAAAATCCCGAGGTCCGCTAATCACCAAGGTTTCGGCTTTTGTACACCAATGTCATTGTCTCAAAAATAAGTGAAAGAAAATGAAAAGGAAAGAAAAGAAGGAAAAAATACACTTTGGTGGATGAAGTATAAATATGAAGTTGTGGTTGTTTAGTTCCTTTCTAGGATTTGCACCACATGACCTTAGAAAATTCCCACCTTATCATCACATTTCTTGGCCTCTTCTTTCCTAAGTCCTTAAGACCTATTTTCTTATGTGTATGACTTAGTGATCTAGATTGGATACTCTCATGATCATCTTGACTTTATCATTTTTACCTTTCATGCATGCTTTCGAGTTAAGTATTATTGTCTTTCCGTGCCTTCATTCATTTAATACATGATTGCTTGTCCATTGCCATGAAACATGACTATGAAGGTGATCCATCTTTAGAAGCACAATTCCAAAGATATTTTCTATTCTTCTGCATTCATAAATCATGCCATCTCGTACCCTATAGTTGAACCTTGCTCGGGGACGAGTAAGTGGCAAGTATGGGGTATTTTGATGACATGATTTATAACACTAGTTTAGGAACTCTTTTAGATAGTTTTCCTTTCCATTCATGCATGTTTCCGCATTAGTTCGTGACGTTTAGGCTTAATTCATGCATATTGTCGAAATAGACGTCTACACGGGCTTTTGTCGGTTTTGTAGGTATTTTGGGGAGCTTTTGGAACTTAATCGATACATTCGAGGATCATTCCTCGTGGTGGCACACATCCGGACTCTTTAAGGAGCAAGCTAGGAGCAAATGAGAATACAAAAGACCTTATTGGTGCATGCCTTGCACCAATTCATGACTTGGTGATCCAAAGAGGGCTGAACAAAGAGAACCACGGCCCAGAGGCTAAAATCTCGACCTTGGTTTTGCCCGTGGTTTCTTCTGGACAGCTGTGACACGTGTCCCACGATTTCTTTGTCCGACCCTTACTTTTTGGTGGAGTACTTAAGTGGTCCTGCTGGCTGATTTGGGGATCTTCTTCCTTTTTTTTGACCCTTCTCCTCTAGCTCTTCTCCAACACTCTTCCATTGTAGCTCCTCTTCCAAGCACCCTTGTGGGTGTTCTTGGGAGAGATTAGTGTAGATTTTAGTTTTGTAGTGAGATTTGAGTGGATTTGAGTGAGGTTTTCATTGTTGATAACTTGGAACAGCTCTTGGAGCCTTTGTAAGACTTGGTAACTTCTATTCTAGCTTTATAATGTCTTTTCTTTGGTTCATTCTTCATTATATAGCTATGACTTGCAAGCATGCTCTATTTATGAAGTTTGATCTTGATTTGGATGTTGTTGGCTGAATAGATGTGATTCTAGGGTGAAGGAATGATGTTTATGCTTTGGACTATGATCGTATGGACTTCCATGTTAGCTTAGGATGGATTTGTGTTCAAAACCCCAACTCAAACCCAAACCACGGCCTTTTCATCTGAAATCTCGATCGTGGTTTCTCATGATCTGACCGTGGTTTTCTCTGTTGTGCTTATATTGATGAATCTGGGTGTTACGATGAAGATGTGTTGAAATCCTAGTGTTTGTTGAGCCTAACCTAGCTTAGGTTGACCTAATGTTAGCAACCTTTTTTGAGGAATGAGACTTACCCGGTAATTTCTTCTCTTAGATACATAAGATGATGAACTCTAGGTAGTAGTGAGCCAAAAAAAAGCCGCTATTGAATTGAGTGTGATAGGATCGTTGCCTAAGACTTACCTTTTCCGAGACTTACCCAGTAAGGAAGGGTTTGACCCTTAGGTAGTGGCCGGTTTTTGTAGAATTCCCGTCCTTAGGTTCCTTGAGACTTACCCGGTAATAGGACCTTAGGTTCGAGACTAGTGGAGCATGAGACTTACCCGGTAATTGCTCCCATTAGAGAAACACCCAACTCCGAACAACCACAACTTTCCTTTGATCTTTAGAAGCATGAGTCCATTGTCATAATCGGAATTCCGAATCTCTAGAGTCCGCATTTCTTACCTCTTATCTCTCATCTTTAAGTTTGTGTGTTTGTTTGCTTATTTGTGTTAATATATTTGTGATCGTTGTTTGATCACCCAAAATCAACCAAAAATATTGTGTTTTGCACTTTCTTTATTCCTCATCTCATCTTAGTTTAGATTTGCACTATCTTTGATCATTGAATGACTTGATTTCACCTCAGTCCTTGTGTTCAACCTCGGAATACTTTCCTTCCTACATAATGATCCGTACACTGCGGGGTTTCGCTAGGTAGTTTATGAGATTAGATCGAGTTTATAAGTGTAAAGCTTTTTGTGCTACATCTCTAGCGCTAACAATATGCATCGAGCCTTAGCTCCTCCAGCTCTTGCAATTGAAGCTTCCGGAACTCTCCTACTTCATCCACATTCACGTTGCACGTTTTCACCACCCACCATCCCTTGTGTTCTAGCTCCACCGGAAGGTGGCAAGCCTTTCCGAACACAAGCCGGAATGGAGACATCCCTATAGGAGTCTTGTATGTTGTCCGGTATGCCCATAGAGCGTCATTGAGCCTCAAGCTCCAATCTTTCCTTCCGGGGGAACCGTCTTTTCAATCATAGTTTTGATCTCCCATTTTGACACTTCCACTTGACCGTTCGTTTGCGGGTGGTAGGCCGTTGACACTCTTTGGTGGACGTGGTACTTCTTAAGGAGAGCGGTGATTGTCTTGTTGCAAAAGTGGATTCCCCTATCACTTATCAAAGCCTTCGGGATGCCAAACCTTGCAAAAATGTTGTCCTTAAGAAATGCTGCAACCACTTTAGAATCATCAGTTTTGGTGGCCTTTGCTTCCACCCACTTGCAAACATAGTCCACTGCAAGTAATATGTAAGTATGCCCAAAAGAGGTAGGAAAAGGACCCATGAAATCTATTCTTAAAACATCAAAAATTTTGCAAAATATAAGAGAAGATTGAGGCATTTCATTTCTCCTAGAGATGTTACCCACTCTTTGGCACCTATCACACACCTTACAAAACGCAATAGCGTCTCTAAAGGTTTTTGTCGCCAAAAGAATCCTACATCTAAGACTTTTCTAGCTGTTTTGTTGGCCCCAAAATGTCCCCCACATGCTTCAGAATGTAAGGACATATTGTATCTCATTGTCCAAGATGCAACGGCGTATTACTCGATCGCTACAATGCTTCCAAAGGTATGGATCGTCCCAAACGTGGTGTCTTGCTTCGGCCTTCACCTTCTCCCGATGTGCTTGGTAAAGTCTGGAGGGTACTCACCTCTAACAAGAAAGTTTACAATGTCAGCAAACCAAGGTTTAAGAGATTGAAGTTTAAACAGAGGCTCTGTCGTGTAATCCGCAGGGACGGCCAAAGGTTTACGCAGGGACGCAAGAGGCGCAGGGGTGCCTGGCTCGAACCGCAGGGGTGGTTGTGCGCAGGGGCGGGGCTCTAGTTGTTTAAGGGCGGTTACACAACAGAGAGTTGTGTAAAAGGTGTCGTCTGGAAAGCTTCCAACTATGGCTCTTCCGTCGGTTGGATCTTCCTCCTCCTTCACCAGCCTACTCAAGTGATCGGCCACAAGGTTCTCATCCCCCTTTTTATCCCGTATTTCCAAGTTAAACTCGCTTAGAAGGAGCACACACCGAATCAACCTTGGATTTGCTTCCTTCTTCACCATGAGATACCTAAGGGATGCATGGTCAGTGAATAAGATTACCTTTATGCCAAGGAGATATTGTCTGAATTTCTCTAGTGCAAACACCACCGCTAGCATCTCCTTCTCGGTGGTGGAGTAGTTTCTTTGAGCTCCGTTAAGCGTCATGGATGCATAATGGATGACATGTGATGCCCTTCCATCCTTTTGTCCTAGGACAGCTCCTACAACATAATCGATGGCGCCACACATAATCTCAAATGGCCTCTCCCAATCCAGAGACCGGACGATCGGTGAACTAGTGAGACATGCTTTCAAAGTGTCAAATGCCTTCTTGCAATCTTCATCCACTATGAAAGTGGCGTCCTTTTTGAGTAGCTCACACAACGGCGCTGAGATCTTTGAAAAGTCCTTGATGAACCGCCGATAAAAACCTGCATGACCTAGGAAAGAACGGACACATTAGTAGGGTAATGTAAACTTTGAATCACATCAACTTTTGCCTTATCAACTTCTATCACTTTTTAAGATATCACATGTCCTAGCACAATCCCTTGTTCAACCATGAAACGACATTTTTCAAAATTAAGAACTAAATTGGTTTCTACGCATTTTTGTAGAAAAAGTTTTAAATGTCCTAAGCATGCATCAAAACTATTTCCATGGACGGTGAAGTCATCCATAAAAACCTCAATAAAATTATCTATGTATTCTGAAAAAATACTTATCATGCACCGTTGGAAGGTGTTGGGAGCATTGCAAAGGCCAAATGGCATTCTGTGGTACACAAAAGTGCCAAATGGACAAGTGAAAGTCGTATTTTCCTGATCTTCCAGAGCAATGGCTATTTGGAAATAGCCCAAATATCAATCCAAAAAGCAATAGTAGGGGTGACCTGCAAGACATTCCAACATTTGATCAATAAAGGGTAAAGGAAAGTGATCTTTACGCATTACCGTGTTTAGTTTGCGGTAGTCAATGCAAACTCTCCAACTGGTTTGTGTCTTGCTCGGGACCATCTCACCGTATTGGTTCTCCACCATGGTGATACCTCCTTTCTTCGGAACTACTTGGGTTGGACTAACCCACTTACTATCCGAGATCGGGAATATCATGTCCGCTTGGAGGAGCTCTAATACCTCCTTCTTGACCACTTCCATATTTGGCGGATACAACCTTTGTTGGGGTTGCCTAGAAGGTTTTGCCTCTTCCTCAAGGGGGATCCTATGCATACAAGTGGATGGACTTATCCCCTTGATGTCTGCAATAGTCCACCCAAGAGCCGTCTTGTGCTCTTTCAAAACCTTCGCCAACTTCTCTTCTTCAATTGTTGACAACTTGCTAGAGATGATTAACGGCAAGGTGTTGTTGTCTCCTAGAAAAGCATACTTGAGGTGAGGTGGAAGGTCCTTCAATTCTATCCCCGGGTCCTGCACTATAGACGGAACAAGCTTCTCGCTTGGAGTTAGTAAGGTGGGACCAATGGCCAAAGTGGAGATAGGGAGCCTTTTGTGCCCATCCAATTGAGCTAGGACTTCTTGCATGCTAGATGTTAAGGCATATCCCGAAGTATGAATGTCAATATCATGCTCAATTATGTTTTTTAATTCATCCATGTCAAAAATGTCAAAAATATCTTGAATAATAGGATCAATAATATCAATGGCACAAAGGGAATGATCATCAATAGGGTGTTTCATTGCATTATAAATGTCAAACTCAACTACATCGCCATCAAATTCCATGGTTAATTTACCACTAACATAGTTAATCTTTGTTCTAGCAGTTTTTAGAGAAGGCCTTCCCAACAATATAGGTGCAGCATGTGAGCCATTTTCCATATCCATCACAAAGAAATCAGCAGGAAAAATCAAATTATCTACCATCACTAATACATCTTCAATAATCCCTTTCGGATAAACATTAGATCTATCAGCAAGTTGGACTACAATCCGAGTTTCAATTAGCGGCCTAATGCCAAGTGATTTATAGATGGAGTAAGGAAGAACATTGATAGAAGCACCAAGATCAAGCATAGCCTTATCAAAACGGGTTTCCCCTATAACACAAGGAATGCTTACCATGCCCGGATCACTACATTTCTTGGGCATTCGGCGTTGGAAGATGGGGGACACATGCTCGCTAACTTGCACTTTTTTCTTGCCCTTCAGCTTCTGGTTCCTCATGATGATACAAAGTTCCTTCAAAAAACGAGCATACCTAGGGATAGTCTTCACAAGTTTAAGGAGGGGGATATTTACCTCACATTAGGAAAAGGTCTCAAAGAGATCCTTATCCTCAATCACCCTTCGCTCTTTCAGTGCCTCAGGAAAGGGAGCCGGAAGTTTCTCAGCATACAGAGGGGGAAAACTAGGACAGATGGAAGAATCCTCCTCAACACAACCCTTTTTCGTCTTTTCTGCAGGGGCGGAAGGTTGCAGACGTAGGGGCGGCTCAGGGGCTGTCACCGCAGGGGTGGCAACATTCAGCCGCAGGGGCGGCGTCTCCTCAGAGGCTGGCGCAGTTGCAGCCGCAGGGGAGGCTATGGGGGCATCAAACTGTTTAGAGGGTTTTTTCTTCACTTCTGTTGTTGGCTTTTGCTGGATTTGCTTCCCACTCCTCAATGTTAGGGCACTAACATTCTCTTTAGGGTTGACAACCGTCTGGGAGGGCAAATTTCCGGAGGATCGAGCTTCGATCCTTGTAATGGCCTCCGCCATTTGTCCAACCTGTTTTTCAAGGTTATTGATGCTAGATTTTATAGTTTGGACATGGGTAGCAAAATGTTTAGTTAAAACCTGCAGCATATCCTCAGTGGTTTGCGACTTTCCTTGTCGAGGCTGCTTCTGCTGGTTTTGTTGATCCCTCCATCGAAAATTTTGTTGATCACGCCAATTGGCATGCAATTTTGTGCATATGGATCGTTCCTTGGCCTTTTCTGTTGTTGTTTCCCGTAGCCCAATGCGTTCACCTTAGCATCGTCATCTTGGACTTGAGGGCACATGTCCGTTGGATGGTACGGATCGGCACAAACTCCACATGCCTTGAGTTGTTGTGGAGTTCCCATCAAAGTCAATATTTTCACCATCTCCTTTAGTTCAGCAATTTCCGTTGAAATCTCATTACGGCCAGGATTGATAGCATGAACTCCTCTTTTGGTAGAGGTCCTTTCAAAATTCCGATTCCTTCAGCTAGTTCTTGCATTTTCTCTAAAGCAAGGTCAAGAGTGGTGTTTAGAATATTACTTCTACAAGCAGCATCGACGATCCTCCTGTCATTGTCAAGCAAGCCATTGTACAAGTACAAAGACTAGATCTTGGGTAGAATACCCATGGAAAGGACAATTGGATCGGAGTCTTGCGAAACGCTCGAAATACTCATAAAGAGTTTTGTCCGCCTCTTGCTTTATACTGCTTATAGCTTTCTTCAAGCTATTTGCCTTCTTATCTTGAAAATACTTCTCCAAAAACGCCTTATGGAGGTTCTCCCATGTGTCGATACTACCGGACAGAAGATGGCAGTACCAATCATCCGCCCCATCCTTGAGCGTGAAACCGAACGCCCTCATCTTGATTTGTTCTTCGGTAATGTTGGCCGGCTTCATGCTCATACATAGGGTATGAAATTTTGCAAGATGCTTGATGGGGTCTTCACCACTCAACCCATGGAAGGATGGGAGCAAGTGGATCAGCCCCAGCTTGAGCTCGAAGTTGACTCCTTCCCCAATTGCTGGTATGGTGGTTGCAAGAGGATGTTGAGTCAAATCTGGCTGCATGAGTTGGCGAAGGGGTCAGTCAGCCATCTCTTCACGGATTCGTTGTTGTCTATGTTGTCGGATGTGCGTTCTCTCAATTTTTGGATCAAAGGGAACAAATCCGGAGTAAGAGCACGGGTTTGAACCATAGAAATGGTCCAAACCAATAATCAATAATCAAATGAAATAAAAACACAACTAAACTCCCCAGAAACGGCGCCAAATTTGACGAGGCTAAAATCCTAGGTCGTTGTCTTTTAGCTTAGGTCAAAGTAGAATTCCTAATGTTACACTAACAAGGTTATGTATAGTGTAAGTAAGGGTCGAACCCAAGAGAGTTAAGTTGACGTTTTAATTAAATTCAATTATCGAGATTGTAACCAATAAGGGGGTGTTTGGATTGAATTGTAACAAGACAAAAGTACAAGTAAACAAGTAAAAATGTGATAAAATGATGGAGAAAAGAACTACACTAGGTTGATTCTTAGCATGCAAGCTACTTTGGTTGGTTCTTTTTATAAGTATTTCATCAATGTTCTCGTCTTGATTATATATATGTGTTGAGCCAACCGGCATCAACACAACTTAACAAGTTAATGATCCGTAAACCTACAAGAATAAGACACAAGTTAGCTTTCAAGTAAAGACACATAGATATAAAGAAAAGAATAAAATCGTTATACTTTTCTTTATATTTATATTCCTTTTCCTTTAAGGAATTACAACCAGCTTTTACCTAAAGGTTTTCTACTAGATTAAGGACCGGAACCCGGAATCAATTAACCCTAGTTCTTTGCATGCAATTAGACACTTAAGGTGATCAAGCTAAGTGGTAAGAAACATATAGTTGTTAGTTAAAGCACAAGGAATATAAAACATATGACTGAATAATACTTATATTACTAAATACTTACAACCAAAGCAGTAATGCAGCTTCAAAACAACCTAATGTAGCAAGGAGTTTAGAAACACATTACACAAAGGAAGTAAGGGAAATAGAGAGAAAATGGGAAAAGGTGGATGATTCTAGCAATCAGCAATGGACCTATTTATACTAGAATTGGCAATGAAAGGGAGTAAATGGCCGTCCTGAACAGCCACCTTTAATGCCATAAAGGTGGTGCAAACAGCCGGAGTAAAGTCCTCTGGCGCTAAACCGCGGTGGCGGGCTTCAGGGCCGTAGGGGCGGTTGAGGCCAAAACGCTTGGTGTTTCTTCATGGCCGCAGGGGCGGCCTGGAAATCCCGCAGGGGAGGATCTTTAATTCACTTCAAACATCTGACTCTTCATCTTTTTGTCGCTTCTGATGACGAGCCACAGGGGCGGCCCAATGTCACCATTGGGGCAGTGACACTGGCTCTTTAGTTTCACAGCTCCGCAAGTTGGTCCGCGGGCAGAGGCACAAGGGCTCCGGCTTTGCTTCTTCAAGGTAAGTCACCGCAGGGGCGTCCATAGGTGGCGGCAGGGGCGGTGACATGCTTCGTTCGGGGTGTTGGCAAAGGTGCTAGTTGCGTTCCGGAGTGTAGTGCCACCCGTAGGGGCGGTGACACTGCTCCGCGGGGGCGGTCTGACACCAAAAGCTTGTCTACGTAAATGATCTTCAACTCCCAAGTGCTTCTAACATCTCTTTTGCTTCTTTTAGACTTCTTCTTCTTGATTAAGATGTTAGCAACACAAACCAACTCTAGTACAATTAAAAGACGCTAAAAACTATCCTAATTGATAGTGATTCCATCACCTATCAGTTGTTTTCTGTACTTCCTGGAAGTTTACTAGGATTTCTTGGTGCTTCATTAGCCTTGTTGAAAACTTGTTGTTCTAAGGCTTTTTGTGCCTTCAAAAACGAGTTCATAAAAGTCTCCATAGCGTTGAGCTTTATCAAAATAGCCTTCAGCACACCGTCCGGATTCTCCTTGGGTGGCTGGGATGAGCTTGATGACGGCTCCTTGCTCCTCAATGAAGAAGAAGAAGAAGGAGGAGGAGGAGGAGGACGAGGGGGGGGGGTTAAGAGCATTATCAGCATGAGAATAAGGGTTACTGAGATTTTGTTGATTTGATCTCCAATTGTTGTTCAAATTCCTGTTGTTGTTGTTGTAGTTGTTGTTGTTCTGCGGTCCTTGATAGTATGCTGTTTTACATGTCCAGCATCTTGCTCTTTTTTAGTTTGAGCTAACAAAAGCTCCTTCATTGCCTTGACTTCATTGTTGAGCGTGGTGAGTTGAGCAGCACTTGAATTTGTAAGAATTGTATCCGGAAAGCTAACTCGCCTCGCTCCATCTTCAACTCTTCGATGAGAGTATTTCTCCATGTGTAAATCTTGCTTCTCAATAAACTCTCAAGCTTCATCAACCGGTGTATCCATAAAAGCTCCAGAAGAAAGTGATTTGAGTTTGAATTGAGTTTCCTCATCCAACCCCTTGAAATAAATCTCTAGCAACTTGATCTTCGGAATCCCATGGTGAGGGCAATCCAATAGAAGGTCCTTGAACCTCTCCCATGACTTGAACAAACTTTCTTTATCCTTCATAACAAAAGCATTGATCTTACCCCTCAATTTAGTGGTCTTTGATGGGGGGAAAAAACTTAGTAAGAAACTCTGTAGTCATTTCTTCCCATGTGTTAAGTCTTCCAGCTGAAAGGAATTGATACCAAGCTAGCGCCTTGTCTTTCAAAGAGAAGTAGAAAGGCCTCAGCTTGTAGTTGTTGTTCTCCACTCTTGATGGTCTCAAAGCTCCATAAGAATCTCATAGTTTTGAATGTGTTGATGTGGAGATTCTCTTTCCATGCCTCCAAATTGAAATTGTCGAATTATAGTTGGAACTTGAGGTCTAAGTTCATAATCATGCTCAGCTGGATTTCCTAGATTAACTCCTGGACGCCGCACTTGTTGATTCGGGTCCATCCTTTGACCTAGGGTTTGTAGAGCTCTAGCAAAAAGAGTATCTCGGACAACCATAGCTGGCATCCGAGGTGGTGGGTGTATATCGGCCGGTGCAACTAGGGCTGGATCTTGCCTCAGTCGAGCAACTGGGACCGGTCGAGGTTGAATCTGAGCTCGTAGGGCGGCCATATCAGCTTGAATCTCTTCAGTTCTTGCATGATTTTCTTCTATATCTCTCTTCAATTCTTCTTTACTAAGGCGAAGTTGTTCCAATGCCTCCTTCAATTCGGCTTCAAGATCTCGATTATCTTGATCGACCATCTTAGCTTCTTTCAATCTTCTTTTGTATATCTTTTCTGGTTCGGGATCGTAAGGAACGATTTCCTTTTTAGCACGAGTTATTTGCATAAAACTAAGGAAAGATCCTGCGAAATCACTCAAGTAAAGTAATCAATCGCAACAAGGGCAGCAGCCCCAAAAGACAGCCGAAACCGACTTGGTCTTGACCAAGTCCCCGGCAACGGCGCCAAAAACATGTTCACTCTCCGACGTGTGTGTATGGTGAACGATATAGCTTTAAATTTATAACCTAAAATATAAGCCTGAAACAATATCCGTACCCACAGTGTACGGATCAATTGTAATAATAGCAAATACTCCAAGGTCGAAAATAGGGACTATGGTGACAGAAAGCACGGTAATTAAGGTTGTCAATCAAAATCAAGCACCAAAGCAAAGGTATCAAAGATGATGTAAAAATCAGATAAGGAAAATGCAGATTCTAGAGGTCAAAGCATCCAGTTGTGGTTCCGACTCAAGATCTCAAAGGATAACATGGACAAAGTTGAGGTTTGCAAAGTGATAGCATGTATTATAATCTATATTTTGGGGCTAGTTTAGACGTTTTATCTTCATAAATTCTGCATGTATGGATGTATATTCTTTGACTATATTGTTGTTTTGTCTACTTTTACGGGAATCGAGGTCTACACCTAGTTTTGTTGTAATTGTAGGTAAATGGCACGTTTTGCATCGAAATGGAACTAAGGAAGCTAAGGAGTCATTAGAGCTACATTCTGGAGCTTAAAGAAGATCTCAGAAAGCATGCAAATGATTAAGAAGATTGACTTTGGACCAGATTCGAGAGATTTCACATTCAGTTGAGATTCACCTCGGTCAGTTACAGTACCACCTCGACCGAGGTGATCTTGAGGAGCGTCCCGACAGAGGGAAACACCCTGTCGCCGGCGAAATCTTTATTTTTGGTTGAGTTCTTTTTATTTTTGGAAGGAACATATCTTATATTTTTAGATGGATTTCTAGAAGGAAGATATTATTTTAGGCTGATTTATTTTTAGAGATAGAGATATATTTTATAGGAAATTATCTTTTTAAGATATTTTATCTTTGGAAGATAATTCTCTTATATAATGGGTTGGATTTTTCACAAGTTCAACCATGCTTAGGGCATCCAGCAATTGAGGGATTTTCTGGAGGCTTGAAGGAATAATTGAAGGAATTACTGAAGGATTGAAGTTCAAGGAAGGAAGGAATCATAGTTGGAGTTGGCTTTTGAAGGATTTTGTAAGATTTTTTTTAGATTTCTTTTGGATTGTTGTCTTTTGTGATTTGTTGACTGAGGAACGCTTGTTTGTCGATTGTTTGATTCAGTTATTGAGACCTTTTTCTTAAGGTTTTCTTGTTCCAATATTGATTCCTTTTCCATTAATTTGATTATTGTAATCATGATGATTGTTGGCTAAGTTTCTTATGCGATTTTAGGGTGATTGGCTGAAAGTTGTGGGACGATGATAGAATGATCTTAATCCCAGCAGGACCCTGAAAGCTCGAGTCTTTACCTTAACCCTAGAATACCTCACTCAGTCATTGAACATCTCGTCCGGGGTGGAATATAACTGAACGAGGTGAACCTTTCCTGAACCTAATCTGAGTTAAGAGTTTAAGTTTGTCAAATCCTATCCTTGTTATACCTTTACTAGTTCAATGCAAGCCTAGGATGAGACTTACCCGGTGATTCCTTTGTTTGTTTACCCAAGATCAAGAGTGTAGGTAATAAAGGTTTATCCTTTATTGGGGTTTGAGTGTGCCTTCATCCTATCTTTGAGAGTTAACCTGAGACTTACCCGGAAAGGTTGATTCTATTCCCTTGGGTGGTGTGTTGGTTTGAGATTATAGTTCCTTTCCTTAGTACCTTGAGACTTGCCCGGTAATAGGAGCTTTGGTTTGGGATACTAAGTAGTGAGACTTACCCGGTAATCTATTCCCACCTTACAAACACCTTCCCTTTGCAAACCTCATCTTTGTACGCGTTATCTTTTGAGATCTTGAGTCGGAACCACAACTAGATGCTTTAATCCCTAGAATCCGCATTTTCTCTTACTTGACTTATTCATCGTCTTTGATTGCTTTAATTGCTTTTAGTTGTTAGCAATATCGGACTACCAATTTCCTGCTTTGTTTCACCATAGTCCCTATGTTCGACCCTTGGAATTCTTGCTTTTATTACAATTGATCCGTACACTGCGGGTTCGCATATTGTTCAAGCATAATTCTTGGGTTATAAATTTTAAAGCTTGTACACACCTTTTAGAGCGAACAAGTTTTTGGCGCCGTTTCCGGGGACTTGGTCAAGACCGAGTTCGGTATTTGGTTGTCTAGCTTGGAAGCTTTTGCTTTTGCTTTTGTATTTGATCTTTTCCTATGATTTTTGTAGTTTTCAGGATTTCCAATGGCTGCGAGTCGTTATGAACCTGCATTTGATCTAGCCTGGATAGCAAGACAAAGTGCTAGGGCGGACCATTATGAATACTTGGAAGAGAAATACGCCTTCATTTGGTTTGACAGTGAAAGAGAAAGAGAAGAGGCTATTGAGGAGGAGCTTGCAATATGGGATGAGCTGAATGTCCCTAAAAAATTTATGAGCAACCTCTTGAAGATTCGCTTGAATCAAAATGGGAGAAATTGATGAAGAAGGTAGAGGAGCTCAAAGAAAGCTCCCGATCCTATGCTAAGCCGGAAGAGGTGTGCAAGGAAGAACTACCTGTTTTAAGCATTCCTCTTGTCGATCCCAAACCCCCTCTTGAAGTCCTCATTGAAGAAGAGGAAGAAGTGGAAGATCTCGATCCAACTGCTGAAGGATCGGCCGAGGTTGAAGAAAGATCGACCGAGGTTGAAGAAAGATCGGCCGAGGTTGAAGAGAATCCAGCCGAGTTGGGAGAGATTTCATGTGTGGATTATCACCCTAACATGAAACTTGTCCCAAGCTTTGAAGAACTTTATAAGGTACCTTCTCTTACTCCCTTTGAAATTCCTATTAAAGTTCTAGATTTCTTCAAGGATGCACCAAAGAGTTGGAGGTCTCTTCCGAAAGAACCTCCTAAGATCAAGATGAAACCTCCCTTATGTTTGCTGAAAGAAGATACTCCTTGGGTTGAAAGGAGCGGAGTTAACAAGAACTTCACCGTTAAGGCAACGAAGTGTTATTTTTTCAAGTATGAGGTCACTCAAGTTGGAGATGGGGAAGCTACTAGGATTCTCGAGAAGCTGTTTTCTCGATCAAGGAAAGGATGGGACAAAAGACTAAGTTATGTCCCATGGATGCATAGGAAAACCGGTAGGATTCCGGTGAGAACCAAACTGTACAAGCTTGTACGTAGGAGATCCTACCATTTGCCTATGAAATTAGGAACTGGAACCTTTTTGGAAGAGTTTTATGATGGATGTGAAGAGCACTCTAAGGTCTTCGAGGTAAATTGAGTAATTCCATGGAGAAAGGTCCAGCTAGCGGCCTTAAACCAAGTGCTTCTTGGGAGGCAACCCAAGGTATTGCTTTCTTTTACCTTTTCTAGCTTAGTTTTAGATAGTTTGCTTCGTTTTGTTTTTGCGTCCTCTAGACAGGAACCAGGTACTTTCTAAGAAGAAATTACAACTCAGGAGCTACACTGGAAGGACAGAAGTTCGAGAAATTGAGAAGATGGAGTTCAAGTGAGATACATCTCGGTTGCTGTCACAGCACCTCGACCGAGGTGTTCTCCTTTAACCGAGGCGTCTAGGTCTGACAACCACCGCCAGCTGACGAGGAATGAGAGCTTCATGGATTTCTTATCCTTATTTATTATGTAGTTCAGCTAGGTTCGGTGAGTATTATGTTCCTTAGACTTATTTTTTACCCATTGGGACAATGTTTCCCAAGTATGGGGTATTTGGATGTATTTATGTGACCTTATGTGTATGCTTGTATGACTCTTGGATTATTATTGTCTTATTTGGCTCTATGTGTTTATCTGTCATTGCATGCATACACACAGGTTTTTGTTTGAGAAAAACGTCGAAAACTGGTTTGAAAAAAAATAAAAAATTTTAACCTCGACCGGGATGTTCTTGACTAGACGAGGTAGACACCTCGGATAACGTCAGAACACCTCGACCGAGGCAGGTTCTTAACTGAGAGTTTTTCGAAACGTTTTGTGCTTCTTCTCTGGATATGACCTCAATTATGAATCTGTTTGCATATTGGTTTTGAAATCTTTATATGCTCGAAAGGTTTTATGATATGTTTAAGTTGCAAAATGCTTTGTTTGAAGTTTTAGCATGTTTAATACTTTGTTTTTATCAAAATTATGTTGAATTTGAAGGTTGACACCACATGATGAGTTCTATCACATTCTTCCTGGGATGACTAAGGCAATTCATTCTCTCTCTTTTTCTTCTTGATCATACTTTAGCCCCTCATACACATATTTGTCTCCCTTTACCTATCCGGGAATTTGGAAGCAAGCAAGCAAAGAAAAGCAAGTGAGAGTGAAGTTGAGATGTTGGCTGAAAGTGATAGAAAGAAACAAATAGGTTTGGGGAAGTCAATCATGATGATGAGTAATTCGGCACCATTCACATAGTCGGGTGTTTGTGTCTTGCCAAAGTCGGATTGAGCGACATTCCTAACGGGTCATGGTATGTGCATCAAGGGTTTGAGGCATCTCAAGAAATTGATGATTTTCGATTTCCTAGGCTTCGATTATTGTGCACCTCTGTCCATGCATCCCAAAAAGTAAAGTAAAATAAGCAAAGCTTATTGGTGGAAGATGTTGAGTTTCAATGAAAGTGAAGTAAGATCATTTTCCCGGATTCTAGCACCACATACCCTATATACATCTCACCCTCACACGTTTCTAGACCTCTTTTGGAAGCCCTTGAGACCTCGAGCTTGTTGATTGACTTGGTGGTTTAAACTGGATGATTGATTTCGATAAATATGATTTATTATGCATTCTATGATTTTATGCAAAGATGAACAACTTTCTTATATTTATAAAATGTTTTGATCATGTTTTGATTTTATTTGCCATGAAGCGTTCTCTCAGAGTGATCTATGAGTGGAGCACACCACCAAAATGTTTTGAAATGCTTTTCATTGATCTTTCTGACTTAAAATCCATTTTGTAATTAAGATTTGGAACTTGCTTGGGGACAAGCAAGGGACAAGTATGGGGTATTTTGATAGCATGTATTATAGTCTATATTTTGGGGCTAGTTTAGACGTTTTATCTTCATAAATCTGCATGTATGGATGTATATTCTTTGACTATATTGTTGTTTTATCTACCTTTGCAGGAATCGAGGTGTACACCTAGTTTCGTTGTAATTGTAGGTAAAATGGCACATTTTGCATCGAAATGGAGCTAAGGAAGCTAAGGAGTCATTAGAGCTACATTATGGAGCTTAAAGAAGATCTCAAGAAGCATGGAAATGATTAAGAAGATTGACTTTGGACCAGATTCGAGAGATTTCACATTCAGTTGAGATTCACCTCGGTCAGCTAAAGTACCACCTCGACCGAGGTGATCTTGAGGAGCGTCCCGAACGAGGCGAACACCCTGTCGCCGGCGAGATCTTTATTTTTGGCTGAGATCTTTTATTTTTGGAAGGAAGATATCTTATATTTTTGGATGGACTTCTGGAAGAAAGATATTATTTTAGGCTGATTTATTTTTAAAGATAGAGATATATTTTATAGGAAATTATCTTTTTAAGATATTTTATCTTTGGAAGATAATTCTCCTATATAATGGGTTGGATTTTCCACAAGTTCAACCATGCTTAGGGCATCCAGCAATTGAGGGATTTTCTAGAGGTTTGAAGGAAGTATTGAAGGATTGAAGTTCAAGGAAGGAAGGAATCATATTTGGAGTTGGCTTTTGAAGAAGTTTGTAAGATCTTCTTAGCTTTCTTTTGGTTTGTTGTCTTTTCTGATTTGTTGACTGAGGAACGCTTGTTTGTCGATTGTTTGATTCAGTTATTGAGACCTTTTTCTTAAAGTTTTCTTTTTCGAATATTGATTCTTTTTCCATTAATTTGATTATTGTTATCATGATGATTGTTGGCTAAGTTTCTTATGCGATTCTAGGGTGATTGGCTGAAAGTTGTGGGAATGACGATGATAGAATGATCTTAATCCCAGCAGGACCTTGAAAGCTCGAGTCTTTACCTTAACCCTAGAATACCTCGCTCATTCATTGAACATCTCGGCCGGGGTGGAATATAGCTGAACGAGGTGAACTTTTCCTGAACCTAATATGAGTTAAGAGTTTAAGTTTGCCAAATCCTATCCTTGTTATACCTTTATTGGTTCAATGCAAGCCTAGGATGAGACTTACCCGATAATTCCTTTGTTTGTTTACCCAAGATCATGAGTGTAGGTAATAAAAGGTTATCCTTTATTGGGGCTTGAGTGTGCCTTCATCCCATCTTTGAGAGTTAGCTTGAGACTTACCCGGTAAAGGTTGATTCTATTCCCTTGGGTGGTGTGTTGGTTTGAGATTATAGTTCATTTCCTTAGTACCTGGAGACTTACCCGGTGAGAGGATCTTTGGTTTGGGATAGTGAGTAGTGAGACTTACCCGGTGATCTATTCCCACCTTAGAAACACCTTCCCGCAAACCATATATTCTGATGATTCCTGTTTGATGTAGTACTCATATGATGAGATTCATGCTCACTGAGTAATTTACTGGACATCTGAGAGTTATGAATATCAACAGTATACGAAAATGCATGATAATAACTATCAAAAATTCTCATTTTTGTCAAAAAACAGTTTTTGAAGCTAAATTGGTTTTCCTTACTATTCTTGAAGTTACTGTTAACATAGTAAAAGTACTGCATCAATCCACCCATTGTCCATTCATGATAGGGGAAAACTTGGAGAAATAACTCCATAGTACAATGGGGACAATACAGCAAAATACTACACATACATGACACAACATTAATCAAACTGTTACTGGTAATTCTAAAAGGCACTAAATTAAGAAGACACACAAAATGCAAACTGAAAGAGTTCCACATATTAGCCATGTCCAGGGAACACTAGACTTCCACAAAGAACTGAGACCCATTAGAATTAGTTAATTTTAGGCTTCTTTGCTCCCTTCAGCTTGGAGGACGCCGTATCTTCGCCACCCCCCTGCCTCTTCCCTAGGCTGGAGTCAAAATTTCCAGATTTGTTACTGACTTCCATAGCATCCATAAGCTTATTGACAGTGTTGTTGGTTTCTACCGAGTGAAAGGTATTTTCAGAAACTCCTCCCCTCAATTCCTCCGGAATCTCTCCATTTTTGAACAGCATAGCAGTGAAGCGTGCAACTGACATCTCGTCTTCCTCACTCTCATCATACTCTTCATCATCATTGAGATGTTTCTCAATCTCGGCTACTTTTACTTTGAACTCTTCATCCTCCTCCATAGGGACAGTAAGGGGGGCATATATTTTGGTACTTCTCCTTCATTGTCATCATTAGGGAGCTTACCCTCAGCTTGGCCCTCATTGGGTTTGTTTTGATCAGTTTCCTCAATGACTGTGTTGACAGTTTGTGCCTTAGGGACTTCTTTTCCATTTCCCTAACATTCCTCTTCTATTTTCTGGATAACACTATCTTCTTTATTCTCAGTAGGCATGTTGGGGTTAGCTTTAGAGCTAGAAGTTGAGTCTTCACCTTTCTCCACATGGGATCCGAAGACATACTGAGATGACAAGTAAGGTCTCACCTCATTATGTCTAGTATTAGCAACCTTAGTTTTGCCCACATAGTTCCAATCTTTCTCCTCATTCGCACCATTCACTCCTTCTTTCTTCCAATTGAAATCTCTAATATTTCTAAACGGTTTTGTTCTAAATCCCCTCAAAGGACACACGTCATAAGTATGGTCTTCACTTGCACAAAAACCACATCCCAGAGAGAAATCCTCATACCATATGGGGAAATCTTTCACTTCTTCATTCTCATCCGGAATGGAACAAATTTCTTTCTCTTACCATCAACATCAAGGTTGATACAGATTCTAGTAAAGTTAATAGTCTTTCCTCTTTCGGAGAAAGAATCAAGTTTGACAAACTGTCCCACTTGATTTTCCTCAATAATGATTTTGATAGCTTCCTTGTTAATATATTCCGGCGGAATTTGGGGAATCCTAACCCATAAGTCAGCTATCGTATTACTCTCTATAAGAGTATTAAAGTTCGGTTTCCATGGTTTTAGTATTATCAACAATCCAAACACATGGTATGGCCTAGCATCCCAAATAGTCTTCCTATCTACAGGATTAGAGAAAGAAACTTCAAACTAGTGGTTCGGTTTAGTAAAAATTCTGACTTCTCCTTTCACATTTTTCCATTCATGAATTAGTTTTGTTCTAAGCTTAGCCATATCAATTGGTTCCCCAAGAACACATCCCATAAGTGATGTATCCTTCTGTTTTTGGAAATCATTCTTAACCTTTGCTAAGTTGCTAAGGTATCCAGCAAGTTCAGGAATTTTTAAGGACTCACCTTTGTTCTTTGAATCTTCAGTAGTCTTTGACCCATTCTCATTGTTCACAGCTTTCGCAGCCTTTGGTTGTTCTGTTTTCTCAAGTTGTTCATTGTTCTGTTGTTGTTCAGATGGGACTACACATACAGCTTCTTTGAATGATTTGTTTTTCTCACTCATATTGTGTTTAGGAAAGCAATCACAATATAAGTGAAGTAGATAGAGGAAGTAGTTTTTGTCAACTTGATGTGGGATAACTATAACTACAGATTGTGCTTTATATAGACAGTACCGATTGTAATACGACTCAAAAAACACACATCCACAAACAGATCTATAATCTACTTTCTCTATTATCAATGAGTTCTGGGTTATTTGATCATGGAATTTGTGATTCGTATTTGCTAAGCATAAATCAAAATTATTCATTTGATGGAGTGATTTACCTTTTTTTAGGGTTGGATGCAGAAAAGTATCCGCAGTGACCAGGTTGACCATCTCTTTTGGGAGAAAAGGCCTATCTTCCCCTTCCTTCTCACCCGTGACCTTTCCTTGGATTATACAGCAAGCCTTGTTCCTTCCAGCCATCGTAGGCAGCCGAACCACACTTCCAGAACCCTCCAAATTGGCACATTTTAGCCTTTCCTTTCCAGATTCACCTTTTGGCCTTTGCGTTTTGTGGCTATGTCTTCCTGTTTGCAGCAACTTTGGTGCCCTAGGCAGCCATTTCCACCTTTTCTTTTTTCGATTCCTTCTTGTGACTTTCCTTATCTGGCTTGTAAGCTCCTCTTCTTTGTTTACTTTTGAAAATAAGAAATCAACACAGCTGTAGAACTCGATTTCATCGTTGGTATTGAGGTCTGAGCACAGGGTCAGTGAGGTTGTCGACATTGACGGCGTATGAAGCGCGTTTATTTGGAGGGTTTGTCTGGGTTTTCACTTTGGTGGTCGGAAAAGAGGGATTTTCCACAGCGCGTGACAAGCGCGTTCATTTTGGAGGATAGAGGGTTAATTCCAAATTTTCCTTTTTTTTTTTTTTTTTTTTG
>BSUD01000003.1:89939328-90026387 GCA_033239045.1 Fagopyrum esculentum | reverse complement strand
TTGGTGCAGAGTGATCAAATCACTGAACAAGTTATGTGAAATAAATCTTTTAAATGAGCTGAAATATCATTACTTCTCTTTTTGGCAGTAACACCCTCCTTTCTCTTCTTCTTCTTCTTCTTCACCATCGTCCCCTCACACAAATTCACATAAACAAGAATATTCACCGTTATTAATGGATACTTCATCTTCAACTTATAAACTCCAACAACCCAAATCCAATCTCCACTACCCATATCCAGATCCGACCTGAATAGCCCATATACCCAACAGCATTCCTCGTAATCCTTCCAATTAAAACCCACAACAAGGAACAACAATTATACGAGCATCGCAACAACCTCAAACACCGCTTCTGTATGATTAACCCTTAAAACGCCATCCTATCAAAAAAAAAACCCTTAAAACGCCTTTGTTGAGATTATCTCTCCTAGCGTTCTCGACTTTCTGACACTGACTCTTAGCCCTGTCACTCTGTTGGAGATGAAGATCAGTTCTATAAATGGTCATATTTGTTTGTTGAAGAAGAGAGAGCTATTGGTAAATCGTCATAAATTAATAGATTATATATTTATATCATTAACCGTGGGCCACCAGAACAACACTAGGCAGATGTTATTACGGAACATAGCTCCTTACAGGTAATATATTAACAAAGTACAACATACACACACCAGTTTGCATGTTTTCAAAACAAAATACTATATAGAGGGATTTTTCCCTTTTAAAATCCTAGATTTGCATTGAAGAGTTCAAATATTTATTACTAATTCTATTGAGATTGTTATTTAGCAAGTATACCTCATATCAGTGGCTTTCCAACTATGGACTTTTCATCCTCATATGGCATACCAAGCCCCAACAATGAACCTAAGCAGTGGAAGGAAATATCTGCTATATCAGGTTTCTGCATCATTCTTTATATTTTCTTGCACTGGCCGCGCCAGCTGTCCCCGTAAACGAGGTCTATCTTCTGCTACCTTCTTTCTGCTTTGGCTCCGCACCTGATAGTTTCACATTAACTACTGTTCAGACATGTTATCTGTATCATCACAAACCAACTCAGGTAATCATGCTCAAACTGATAACAACCTATCAGAACTCATATTCAATGCAACCACAAACAGTAACACAAGATACTTCCAAATAACAACAACAATTACCTTTTTCTCAGCAAATCTTTCTTTCCGCTTCTGACCAATTTTGTCCAAAGCAGCTTCCCTTGCTGGAGACAGATCTTGATCCAAGCCGGTCCTGCTCCCACTTCCAGCTCCAGCCTCTCCTTCTGCAACAGCCCAATTGTCAGTAGCCATATTGGTGTCTCCGGCATTGGCTGCAGTGCTGCTAACATTGTGCAGGTTGCTCCCGTGATTACTTCCCGACCCACTCCCATTTCTACTACTATTAGCGATGTTAACTTCAATTCCCCTCCTCACTGCACTCGATGATCCGCATTCGAGGGCTGCCACCGTGGTTTTCGGAGAAGAGTTGTCATCCCGTTTCTGACCTGGTTTCTGAACCTGGTTCAGTTGTGGCAAACAATGAACGTGGTGATGATGGTGGTGATAGTGGTGATAGTGGTGCTGCACTTGCATCTCCTGTCCTGCGCCACCTGGATGCCCTGATACTGTAATCTTATCGTTCTGAGTAACAGACTGAAGTCCGTCTTCAAGGGGCTGCACTACTGATGGATTGGCACAATCAACAGCAGATGATGTTGTTTTGGCTGAGGGCTTATCAATAACTTCAGTTTGCTTAGTGAAAGATCTGTAAGTGGTTGAACCCATGTCATTGTTATTACTACTACTGCCATTTGAAACCTGGTTCAGAGGAGTTGCAGATCGTAAATTCTGAGGAGTTTCAGTTTTATCTGCATCTGAGCTGTTTTCTTTTGGAGAGCAGCTGCCAACATTCCCCGTTGGAGTTTGCTTTCCTGCTGAACCATCAGGGTACCTAAATGATAAAATAGGAAACTAGAATTAGCTCCGACATAAGGAAGATCAAATTAGTCATTTTGACCACCTCTTTCGTACCTTGTGAAGGCTGAGAGCTCTGAATGTCTTAAAGTATTCTCATCTGGAGCAACGGGCCCCACATCTAAATCTCCCCTTCTCTTGAGTGACAGCTCAAGAGAAGGCAAGTCCTCAGCTTTATTCTCAGCTTCGTCTTTAGGGACAGAGCATGGTAGCTTAGATTCTGAACCCCCCTTACCAGTGTCGCGATTAACAATGAGGATGCCACTCAAGTCAGCAGTATACTTCATCCGATCACCTTTTCGATTTTCACCACCAACTCGTGTGTCAGTGCCATCATAAATCTTATCTTCAATGTTCACATCTATTGGAGCAGCTTCGTTTTTGTCGTTCCCAGTTACTTCCGCCAAACTCTGTTCCAGATCCTCTTTCAGTGAGTTCTGACTTCCTGTAGTTCCTACCTGTAGGTTTTTGTCCGCTGCTACATTCTCTGAATTAGGACAAAGTTCAGGGTTTTAGACTGAGTTATATTCCTCTTAAGTTGTATCAGTAGTGGCATGCTTACCACAATGAACATCAAGTCCTTTCTTCTCTTTGGCAGCCGCAGGGACCCAGCTACTAGCAAATGCCTCAGACCTTGAATGGATCACCTGCGCACAAGTACTATCAGGAGGATCAGAAAGTTGTTCCCAAGGAGACATCGCCTGTGGACTTTCAACATCTATAGTTTTTTTAGTCCATGAATTCTGCAAGGCCAAGAGATCAATATGGTAAGTACAGAGCAAGGATGTGTTTTTTAGTATAAGCACCATAGCATCCGTGTCTACAATCAGCATGTATGCTTTCATTCAAATCTGATGCATGTCATTCAAGTTTTCGAAGTGAAGAATCCTGGTTTCTATACATATTGAGCCTAATAATTCACAAAGTACGTCAAAAATGTTGAACTGTATTCTTCTGAACATACTCAATATGAGTTATACATATTGATTGGTTAGGATTTATTACATATATTCCTTTCTTTTTCCAAAAAAAATAGTATAACTTTCTTCTTTATTTTAGGAATCTAACAGGTTAATCACAGTAAGTGGGACAGTAAACAACATATAATTGTGGGACAGAGGATCTGAACTGTTTCCCAGCTACCTGATTTTACATTCCTCAATAAGCTAGGCCATAAACAAAGACCTAAATGTTCCACTTACAACTAAAATGCATATAAACCACTTGTCTACTAATAAAGTACTAAAACCATGCAAACATGAAGCACTCAATGTGAAGGAATGACAGACTAACCAAATACTGAAATTCAACACTAATTACTACCTTCCTTAAATGAAGCAAGAGTAAGTGTATCATCCCACTACAAACTCAACCCAAAATGAATGATCTAAGCATCATTTTTTTCATGGTTTTCAAAACCATTAAATAATCAATAGGGTACCTGAGTTCCACTCCCGTTGTCGCTTCCATCGTGTCTTACTAGATCAATGCTTCTGTCATCATATTCCTCTCTACTACCAGAGTTGTCTTCTGAGTCTTCACCACCACTCCTTGATCTCGTTGACTTCTGATTTTGGACACCACTTTCACTCCCACTACCACTAGACTACAATAAGAACAACACAATATATATTTAAGAATTATCATGATCTCTGAAAAAGGAAGAGCAAAATACAAGATTTAGAACACCATACTTTGGCAAACAAAAATGGGACTCTTGAAAATCAACACTCTACACTGAATTGAGCATATCTATCAACTACTTCAAGTTGGAAACTTTACATGAACAAAAATTGAAGGAACTCACACTGTGGCACTTCCTCCAGACATGTTGCCAAAGGTTTTTTAGCTCATTCTTGCGAATAGGCTTTGCTAAAAAGTCAGCTGCCCCCTTTGATAAACACTTAAAGACTATACCCATAGAATCATGAGATGACGTCACTGCACAGCAAAAAATTACAATCAGCAAGGGATAGCTGCTTAAGTATCAATTTTGTAATGGAAGCAAAACTTAGTAGCTACCCTCCAAAGCAAGAATAACAAAAAAATTAGGACTGGTAACACGTCACTCTTGACTAAAGAGAAAGCTTACTAATCACAGGAGTATTCTTGCGCGTTTTGTGGTTCATGATCTTAGACAGAAGGCTGATTCCAGACACACCGGGCATTACCACCTCACTCAGCACGAGATCAATATGGTTGCTGAGGTCTTCCAAGATTTTCCATGCTTGTAGACCATGTGACACTGCTATAACTGCAGGAACCAAAATGATGTTCGTCAAAGAAAGGAACACAGATGTGTTTATGTATTAACATTTTTTTGTTCTTTTTCAAAGACTTCCATGAGTTTTGATAAACAGCTATAAGCCAGATATTGAACGAATAAAATGTTTTTTTTTTTCAATTTTTACATGTAAACTATAATTGCATCTATGGTTGCCAAGTTTGAGGGAAGATAAGCACCAAGGGAGGGAATTTATGATAATATATCAAGGTGACAATTTAGGATTATGATATGAGTCGCTTTTTAACCAAAATATCACACTAAGTTTCAACAAATTCTTGTAAGTCTTAAATCAAGAAGCTGTACATTTTACCTTAGGTGTAACCAAAATTCATGGAGAAGGTATCATGCACAATAATATTTAATGCATAAAATGACCTTTAGTTACATACTTAAGCTATAAAAAAGTGAAGCATAAGAACAAAGTGAAATTTTTCTAAAAGAATCTTAGCCACAAAAATCTCCGTCCTCCTGAGAATTGTTTAAGTAATTCAAAATAATCAATAAATTTAACACAATCAGCCAATATGTATTTTCAATTTTCGTAATTCTTGGACAATAATAATAGCTTTAGATTACCAAACTATAACTTTGTAATTGAGTTGGAAGACCAGTGTAGCTCTGATATAATGCTCAAATCTTGAGTACGACACTAATATCTGTAAGAAGTAGTATCCCACCGATTTTTTTTCATATATTATTTTAATATTTTCATTTGACAAGCAATTTTAGGTATGCTTCCCACATTCGGACCCCCGGTCATTAGAAAAACTGCCATAATAGCATTTTGTTGTATTTTTATCACGCTACACAAATAAGTCACACTTCATAACCTTGAGGAAAACAAGGGCACTTTCAAGTTTCAACTCATGACCGTTGTCTTCATGTATGACGCATGACATAGTGTGCATCTATCTTATTTAGTTCCATTTGTATTGATAACACTTCCTATTATACACAGCTATCTTCGTGTATCAGACGCATCACCTATGCGTACAATCCGCTTCAGATTCATTTCTCCATCAACCGATCAAAAATAGAAATGAATGAAAAGTAAATTACCTTCATAACTGCAGTTACGGAGCAATGCACTGACGATGTGACGAGTTGGATCATCGTTCTCCACGAGAAGAACCTTGAGAGTCCTTACATGCAGAAACCTTTCCCAGTGGATCATTTGGCCTGGAGACTGTTGTTTAAACCCTTGTGGATCAACTTCAGACTCTCGATTGCCTATGAGACCACTTACATCCTCTTTGCGCACATCATTTTCCATGCTGTTATCCTCCAAATTCCCCCTTTGTCCCCCATTTGCAACCCCATCCTGAACAACTTGCTTGTGACCTTGCACAAGCTGGCTCGCTTCTGCAGAGCCGTTTGCCTCTGGGACATTGTTTTGCATCTGAACAGTCCTCATCAACCAGATTCGAATAGACCAGCAATGAGTATGGAAACAGATTGAATTGGCAAAGAAACTATCCAAAATCCTTTAGGGTTCTTGAGCATTTTCAGTAGGAAACACCTCGAAGCAAAAAAAAATGCTTGAACTATTCCTGCAACAATAACATAATAGCGACCTCATTAAGCATCACAAATCAAATAGCTAGAGCAGGAGTTGGGCGATTCATAAAATATGTCACTATTTGCATTTACTCAGTACGATCAAAACATAGTGTCTGAAAACTTGAATCTAAAACTCAACATCACAACAAATTCACAACCACGAAAGCCAAGGGCGAACTCGATTAACTATTTGATAACTATATCAACCTTGAAAGAAGGAGTAAGGAAAGACATGTTAAAAACGTCTATTATGAATCGGTACTGACCTTGAAGAACTTCACCAGCAGCAACGAATCACGAAAGTGCAGCAAAATTTATTGGCTATCAGCTCATAGTATCACGAGAATTAGAAGATGATTGAGAATTAGTTAGGGTTTGGCACCTGAAAGATAAGGAAGCTCAACGAACAAGGAGAAAAAGTGAAGGGGAAAAGGGAAGCAAAGCAGATAGGAGGGGAAGAGATTATCGTCCACTAAGGTTGAAGTCTTCTTGAACAGGCGGGCGCAGATATTTATCGAAATTTATAGATGACACGTAGGATGCCACGTAACGTGAAATCAGCTGACCTGTAGATAGAGATCAAAAGCTATTATGGCAACAGTCTCGCCCAAGATCTAATATGATCCTTCAGATTTTATTCTGGGACACGTGTCGGTACTATGAGAAAAGTCCAGTGTCAGTTAACATCTGCTCCGGTAACTCTATATATATATATATAGATAAATATATTTCCTAATATAATCAATATTGATGGTTTATAGTTAGATAAAAATATTTTCTAATCAGATATAAAAAAAGTATTAATATTTTATTAATTTTTTTATTTGAAAATTTGTCTAATATTAAAATTGATAATGTATATCCCTATTCTATACTTTTATTTTGTACCGACATTTAAGAGAAGCAACCAAAAAAAACATCTTAATTTATTCAAAATACATATGAGCAAAAATTCAAATATCTATATATATAGAAAAATCTTCCTTGGTTTTGTGAATTGTGCAAGATATCCGTTAAAATTTATTTGTTCAAAACACCCAATTTTAATATTTACTCTTAATGTTACAAATGTAAAAAGGGAAAAACGAACAACATTTGTTATGTGGATGCTTTGATGTCCGTCTTTGAGAAAAATTGTTTGTATAAACGGCGATGTACTGAGATTAATTCTAATAACGTGATAAGATTGTCCTTCTATGGTTTTGTATATCATGGTAGTAGTCTGCCAACGCTCTAGCTCTGCAAGAAAATGTTTGAATTATTGACTTATTGATGTCATATATACGGAGACATGATTTTTATAACATTAAAAACAAATTTGTCAAATAATTGCTAAATTATTCACTAATGTTAAATAATTTATTTATTGAGATAAACTTATTTACAACATAATTTTGTATTATTATTTAGAAACTATTTATAAAAAAAAATTCTTCTCTCGCGACAATGTGCAAAACAAATCGTCACAGTTACACAAAAATATAGATATTTTAATTCACGGTGTACTAAAAGATAAATAAAATGTTTGGTGAAATTACTTGTATCACGACTAATCATCGTGCTGATTAAAAAAAGTTGTGGCATTTAAATTTATGTCTTTTGAATTAAAATACTTGAATTCTCAATAAAAATAAATAAGATATTGAATTATTATTTTTTTTTTAAAAAAAACTTTTAAGTTAAGAATTTTAATATAAATATATGGAATGTAGAAGAAAGAAATGCTCCATACAAGAATATATATATATATATATATATATATATATATATATATATATAGTCACTGAAATTAAGAAAATTGGTGCGAACCATCCAACGCTTATCCTGGGGCGAGTGGCCTCAAATAAAGGATATGTATAAGAAGAAAACATGTTTGTTTTATTTTTATGAAAGAAGTGATTTTATTTTAATTTCCTAATAAACCTCCCGATGAGCAATATTGTCCGTAGTTATATATACGATAATTGGGGTTTGACATTGAACCTGAGACATCAAATCCAAATACAGCTTACAACTCAAGACAGTGTCTTTTAGAGATTCACCCCCCAAGATCGTTGGCCACAAGTCGAAGGCCTGCAATTTCGACCAAGTTTTCAGGTGCTTTATGCCATTTCCCCTTTCCCCTTTTTGCTTTTATTTCTTCAAATGAGTGAACCAATTACATTGATGAGCACAAAGTGCTAAAGTGCATGGAATTATTCTTTCTTCACTTTTCCTTTTTCCCTCGTGGAAAAAGATTCTTCAAGGCTCTCCCCCTTGCTCTTTTTGATCTCCCTCAATGCGGTCCATCTCAATCTCTTGGGATTTCCTTCATCTTCGTCTCGTCCTTCATCTCCACCACAACTTACGCAACCACCAATCATCAATAAGGTCGTCTGCAATGTGCGGTCCATATTCCATGCTTGCTTACCACCGCCCATCACTGCATGGAATTATTCTTTCTTCACTTTTCCTTTTTCCCTCGTGGAAAAAGATTCTTCAAGGCTCTCCCCCTTGCTCTTTTTGATCTCCCTCAATGCGGTCCATCTCAATCTCTTGGGATTTCCTTCATCTTCGTCTCGTCCTTCATCTCCACCACAACTTACGCAACCACCAATCATCAATAAGGTCGTCTGCAATGTGCGGTCCATATTCCATGCTTGCTTACCACCGCCCATCACTGCTGCTTACCCTTATCTCATATGCCAATCTAGTCAATGTTAC
Source organism: Fagopyrum esculentum (assembly GCA_033239045.1). Lineage (NCBI taxonomy): Eukaryota > Viridiplantae > Streptophyta > Magnoliopsida > Caryophyllales > Polygonaceae > Fagopyrum > Fagopyrum esculentum. Next base: position 90,017,861 of record BSUD01000003.1, on the reverse strand, counting down.
TTCCAACAAAAACCCCTTACTCTTCTCTACCATCATTACAATTTACAAATGACCATCAACTCAATCTCTGTTTTTATATCACAACTAGGAACAACCACATGCACTGCCTTCACTTATATTCATACCACTTCAACATTAAAGCATAACATGCCACTCATTCATGCTTTTGCCTTAATCCCACCACTATAAATGCCATATGTTGCAATATTTACTTGCAACTAATTTCCAAAACATAACGTCACATCTTAACTCTCACGCTGCAGCGAGTGTTCATGTTCCCCACAAAGGTTCAAAAGCTCAAGCAACTTTGACCAAGACTCTGGAATTGCTCCAGGAAGATCCAACTCTGACAGCTTCCCACGCCTACGGTACAACTCCTCAACAGCTTTTGTCTCAAACAAAAAACTTAGATCTTCAATATGCCAAGGAACTAATGATTAGAAACAACATTTATACAAAAGGACCTAATGACTAAAAAGGAGAATATGTCATAAGATATAAAAACGTTTTCCCTTTTACATAGTTTTTCGAATTTCCTAAATATACACCTAATCATCAATATCAATCAATATATATCTACTATTGTAGAGTACTTAACTGATGACGTGGCGCTCTACCGTCTTAGTACTTTAAAATCCAACTCTCTCATTAAAAAGCCACAAAAACCTCTTTTTTAAATTACCTATATAAATTTTTTTTAACTAATCGCCTATCATATTTCTTTAACAAATCTGACATATCTCTTTTTTTATTCATAAAAACAAATCTAAATATTTTCAATTTAATAAATAAAATATATGTAAAATATTTTGAAATATATTATAACTATTTTCACGACTCTATTAACTATTTTACATTACGGTTAAATTTTTTAATATAATTTTTAAAAGTATTTTGACTCTGTTTTCTAATTTATATATTATTTGTTTTATAATATTAACTCATATTGTCGGTACTCATAAAATATCATTTAGTTCAAAAAATATATTTTTTACAAATACCCGTGCACAGCAAGGGTCCTAAGCTAGTATCATATTTTGTTACATATAGAACTAAAACAGAAGGTTTACACCGTTATCAACATGGACAAATTTTTCATTTTATATATATAGAGAGAGAGACTAAGAATCTTTGTTAAATGGTGATTCTCATAAACAAAATATTATTTCCTTTTACAATTATTAAATTACAAACTGAACTTTTTATTTTATAAAAAAAACCAATGCATGAATTAATAATTCAAACTTTAGCAACATAAGTAAATATTATTAATTTAACTTTAAATCACAATTTAACAAAATCATATTGTTTAAAATAATAAAAAGAATCTTGAAAGTAAGAAAATGGTCACCCTGGATGCTTGAGGTTGTGAAATGTGACGGCAAGATAGATGTCAATATGTATAGCTCATAACTACTACTATCTTAACCATATAATGTTTAAAAACTAGACACCTAAAGAAGATGGAAGCATAAAAAAGGCATAGGGCTGCAAAGTAGCGTACTGTTTCATGGTATATTTGCAGTCTTTTCTTTACTACTTCTTCATCTTCATCATCTGTTCGAGTGATAAGCTTTGATGCACATTGGGGAGGAGGAAGAAGTGGAGCCATATACAAAGCAGGGCTCCCATTATCATCCTTTAGGTCAATGCAAGCTACGTTGAAATTACCACCACACTCACTACAAATCCTTCTTCCCAAACATTTTGCAATTAACGCCTCTTCTCTGAGCTTCAGATTGATCACCAGCTCAATCTTGACTATTCCCTCCAAAATTTCCTGGATAAGTTCACACAAGGGTATCACTTTAAGAATGAGATCAACTACCAATTGATGATAACTAATCAGGAGGCCTAGTCTTTCACTCAAAGCCCTACAAGTGTTGGAAACAATTAGTACACATAACATTGTAGCTAGTGCTAGAATCCTGAGGAGAACCCAGCTCCAAACAAAAACAAGAAGGTTCATCAAAATTTAGTGCCTAGTTTGCCTATGCATGCAATTTTTACATTTTACATAATGTAAATTTACCTTTCCAAACAATCTTCAAACTGTTTTTCCGGAAGCAACTGCTTCAAGTTCTAGATGATGCTGACAAAATAATTGGCTACTAAGAAGAATATCGGTTGCAGCAGATCAACAACTTGATCATGAAAATCTGTTGTTCAACATTCATTTTCCTAGTGGAAGGGATGATCAGATATAGTTTGATAAACATTAAAATCCTTCAATTGTAAACACAAAAGAGATCACAGAAAAGATAGCAGGACCCAGGATATGAGTAAACCTGCAGTGAACATAGAATAACATGAAGAATGGATGCTGGCAGTGATATTCAGAAAACTAGAGTTTTTAATTCCCACAAAAATTTGTAAGGAACCTATTCAACTTGATTTCTATTGACCACTCAATAATATGAGTAAAACAGAGCAAAGCTTCAATGTCAAAATGATACTTCAAATAATTATAATTTTAGTGAGAGGGAAGTTGCACTTATCAACGCAACTAGAAGAATATTGTCATGAGTTCAAGTTCAAAGAGAGCTTGTGGAGAGATAAGTTCCAGACATTCGGACAGTAACATCCTTGTATGGGAAGACTCAATTAACATCCTTGTTTCTCATAAAACACCAAAGTACAAAATTGTGATAGTGATTGTCATTGCCTTGGTAGCAAAAGATTGGCAAGCCAATAAATATAAGCACAAGGTATGCCATCTAACTCAAGCACAGGCTCATATAGTATTAGGTATGCTGCATGACCAGAAGCACTGTGATTATTGATGTGCTGGCTCTATTTATCTTATTTACATACATTTGTTGTGGAACTATTTTGAGACAATAAAGTAAGGTAAAACCACTCAAAATGCAAGTATGTTTGGCAGGTCATTTTATGATACTTTTTACTGATAAGGATAAGATGATTGAGATGACAAAAACGTGATGATATGGTGTACCTTTGAATGGCCAAACAAACCCTAAGGAAAATTCAGTTAGAGAGAAGCATTTCTGTTCTTCAGCACCTCATTAACCCATATCATACACAAGAAAATTACCAGACACACTTAAAGGGTCTCTATTTATAGATTCAAAACAAATCAAGCCTAATAAAGCCTAAACACTGAAGAGAGAAGCTAGAACACAAATGAAACTGAAACAAGAATGAATCATTTAAGAGAGAATTGTTTATCTCTAATCTCACGTTGGATTTTTTGCTGTTATATATGTTGCAAGGATATAGAAGCGAACATTTAGTAATTAACTGCAGTAACTAACAACAAAATAACCATTGTAAACTAAATAACTGACTAACGTCGTCTAACACCCTCCCTCAAGTTGGAGCATGAAGTTTAAAAGGCCAATTTACAGAGAAAGGAACTGAAAGAGCCCTGACCCAAGGCTTTGGCAAACTGTCGGCCAATTGGGTTGCAGAGACAAAGCTAGTGCCAAGAACAATTTCATCCAAAACAAAATGACAAGCAACTTCAATGCAATTCGTACGCTCATAGAAGACATGATTGTTGGCAATCTGCAAAGCGGACTGACTATCACAAGATAGAGGAATCGGAGTTCAAGAAGACAAATGGAGATCTCGCAACATACTTTTGAGCCACTTGATCTCACAAGTGACTTGAATCATAGCTGGGTAACGGCTTGTGGGGAGGAGAAGGACAGCGTGGTTGGTAAGAGACTGTCTGGTGAGAGGACAACTAGCCCAATCTGATTCCTGCCAGGCGGAGAGTTACAAGCTGCTATCAATGCAGAGAAGGATTCTTTGGCCAATATTACCCTTGAGACATCATACCAAACGAAGAGATGCGTGCCACTATTCAAATGTAGGCCAACCACATTGCTCCCGTATTGTCATCACAACGGTCAAGAAATAATGCGCACCATTTGAGGATGCCTCACGATATGGCCCCCATAAATCACGATTGATTAAGTCAAACGGAGCAAAAGCGTTATAATTGGTTAACGGAAATATATTTCGTGTTTCCCTTGTGCCTAGGCAAACATCACATGCTTGTTTACAATTTCTATCTAACTTCTTGTTAAATACACCAGTCTTAGGTATTAATTGCAATACTTCGTTTGATGGATGTCCAAGTCCACCCATAATTTTGTCGGTCCTCACATAGGATCCCTAGACCCTGCCAAGTGGATATAGAGCCCTCATTGTCGTTTACCTTCACCAATCAGCGTCTTCCAAGTGCGTTTAACTTGGTACATAAAGGACATTGTGCAAGGCATCTTGTCATCAAGGACAACTGTTCCGGCCTTAGTAGCTTTTACGTTGTCACCATCCAGCATTCCAAACAACCCGAAACATCGTCAAGACTTGCAAAACAATTTTTATTTCCTATCATATAACTAGTTTCCGCCGTGTCAATTATCCTACAAACTTTTATTTTCTTACTAACCATGCAACGTGTATTTTCTTTGTGGTTGTTTAAGAAAGTCTATCAAGACCTGGATTTGATCTTATCCAAGTCCAGTATCCCGCGCTTCGTTTTCCCACCCACCAAACCTTACGCCATAAGGTGCATTAGCTTGGCCTTGCACAACGTTGGCATAAGCACTATTGGCTCTTTTGCAAACCCTCGCCCATTGCGACCAGAACTGCCTCATCTCCTTTGTCTGGCTGGGATTGTTCACACCTATCCCAGAACCAATGCCGCCACAATGCCACCTCAAGGGTAGTCTCCCCACCACTCGGGATGTCCAATTATCCTAAAACACCAAGATATGTCATGTCATGAATTACTATAGTTTGTACAATATAGTTGTCGATTTCGTTCTCAGTGATCTACTCGGCTCCTTCCTTTGATTCCAGTTTGCACGGTAAAAGCACCAGTCATTTCTACCTTCTCTTTATTGGTTCGACCCATCAAGCGAAACCTCAACTCTTGAACCATCACAGAGTACACCTTTAATAGATTAGGAAGAGGGTCTTGCGCTAAAATGGTGGATCGCACTAGGAAGAGGGTCTTGCGCTAAGATGGTGGATCGCAAGATGTGATAGTACAAATGATATTGTGCAATCTTATCCTAAAGTACCCATCCAATCTCATCAAGAACTGATGGACCTTCTCCTAGTTCTTGCTTTGACTCGATCTTGGTGTCAATCCCACATGTACACAACCCGCATATAGAAACAAACACCAAATCATATTGTGCAATGTTATCCTAAAGTACCTTCAGTTTCCCATAGCATGTAACCACACGTATTCCCCTTTGTTTATATTCAACAATCTCACTCCTTAATTGCTAAATCCATAGACCATTAACAACGAAGAAGCATGCTTTGATATCATCCCACAAGGATTTTGCATCTTCCATATGCGAGATTGTAGTACGCCATCCATTCTCTATTGTAATTGAAATTCACGAAACAATCATGGAATTCACTGTCCACCACTCTATCTCATATGAATTTTCAGCCTGTTTCTCAATCGATCCATCAATAAAAACCCCCATTTCTTCCACGCCTTAGGGATGTATGAACTGCTCTTACCCTTTCCTCGTAATTCTCCCACTTTAGTTGGATTTTGGTAATTATGTTTCTTCGGTTGCCACTCATACTTAGATCGTATGGGGTGGTGTTTCTTTCCACTCATTTCCGACCTTCCATGATATCATCCTTAGTCATGATTGGTGTGTGTGGAGTTTATTCAAAGAATAAAAAAATGATCAGTTATTTCCTTGCTCTAATACCATGAAACAAGAATGAATCCTTGGCAAAGAGAATTGTTGGTCTGTCTTCTCGCTTTGGATTTACTGTTGTTATGCATGTTACGCAAAAATAGAAAATAACCGTTAGCAAAGCAAGATTGAACCATCATTTTAAATACATGCTCACCGCTTGTCGTACAGTGCGTGGGAAACCATCGAGAATGAATCCAGGTTCACCTTTGGACTGTCCAACTTCAAGACGCTTGGACAGTAATTCAAATATAATTTTGTCTGGAACCAACTGGCCACGCTTTACAACTTCTGCAAGCTACAATAGTCATGATTTTCTTGATGAGAAATTAGTGAAAACATATTTGCTTATCGGCTTTTTTCATTTAAAAAGGAATTCCTATATCATATCAAATTAATCTCGGCCAGATCAAGAATACCTTGCAGAACATCACCAACAAATCAAAACATTTCATCCCCCAGACTACCCCAGTGACACAAGCCTAGCAACTGATGATCAAGCGACAGTATTCTCCTTCACAAAGACATGACTAGCACTAAAAAATACTAAACTCGCAAGCTAGATGCAATTGAAACAAAACCCTAACACAAGAGTCAAAGACAAGTACTTACCAACCAGATTCTGAAACACAGCTTTAGTTTTAAGCATGCAACTAAATCTTGTAAAAATTTAAAACCAAATTTCCTCTCACTAATCAAGAGACGGTGTTTATGTTTAACTTAGAGAATCCTTCTGTGGAAATTAATATTCAGAAGAAATAAAAATTCACGCAATTCTAATAGAGTTTTCAAACCTAACATTTGTCAAGGGAAAATCTCAATTGCATAACTCCGAAAGGATACACGCAAAAAAAAAAAAGGTAAAATGTATCAAAACAACAAAATTCGAAGATGAATTGCCGCGTACCTTAGATGAGAGAGGGCCGGAAGAGGAAAGCTCACGGCGGACGAGATCACCAGTAGCGATATGTGGAACACCGAGAAGGCTAGAGAGACGGCGAGCATAGGTGCCTTTACCGACGCCAGGACAACCTATAAATACCCAATGGATTTTTCTCCCTCCTTGTTTGACCTTAGAAACGCCTACAACAGGTGCCTTGATGATGTTAGAGGCGCAACTAGCAGTAGAGTCGGAAAGGATGTTGCAATCAGGAGTGGGGAAGATGCAATCTGCTGTGGAATAGAAGATTGAGCTACGAATCCAGGCTCTGACGCGAAGAAATCGGCCTAGAATCGCCATGGGTGTGGAGTGTGGACAAAGAGAGGTTGAAAGCGTGGTTGCCGCGTGCCCGGTCGGCATAAACGACGACTTGGCCCTTGGGAGACGTTTGCTCCATGAAATGAAGATTATGAATGGACACGTTTATAGTATATTACATAAAACTGCAATTAAGGCTCCGTTTGATTATTTGTAATAAGCTAGTATAATGTTTGGGAAGTACGACTGAAACGAAGGTGATAGAAACATACAACTATCAAAAAGGGCATTATTTGTAATATATGGTTGTTATTTTTTATTGTGGTAGAATTATTTATTTAAAAGAGGTATATTTGAATAAATATTATGAAAATTATTTTTGGCAAAAAATAATTATATAGTTAATTTTGTCGTTTGTTTACCAAAATTCGAAAATATAATTTATAAGATTCGAAACATAAATAATTAATAGGGTACTATAAATAAATTTGAATTGAAATAAATGATAAAAAAAAAATTATTTAAACCTTAAGGAAGATTTTTTAATATATAAATTTTCGGTTTTGCAGAGGTGACAAATTAAAAGCTTTCAGTTAAGGACTTGTGTACTGCTACCTACCTCCCTCCCCGACTCCCAACACTTCGCCCTTCGCCATACTTGAGAGCCCTTCGCCGTTAGCTTCACTTCTTTAATTGATTTGACCGGAGATGAGCATCAACAAAGAACTTGCAGGTAAGACATTTCCATTGCCTTCAACTTGTTGATTTCGATTCTATTTAGAACAAAATTGGGGTTTTAGGGTTTTGGTGTATGACAAAAGCTTGTTAGTTATGTGATTGGTTTAGCTATAACAAAATTAGGGAGACAATTATCTACGCTCTTATATGTGTTTGTTGAAAGGTGGTTATCTGCATGAACTAGTTTTGGTTCTCAATTATATGACAATAGTACCATCTCTAATTTCTGTGAGCATTTGTGATAGTAGTATTTTTTAACATGAGTTGTTGTATGTGACAGTAGTACCTTCTTTAATTTTTGTGAGTATTGTGATAGCAGTATTTTTTAACATGAATTGTTGTATGTGACAGTAGTACCAAATTCATTTTGTGCAGTGCCTCAATTGTGCAGATAATCCTCCTGAATTTTGTATATGATCTTTCCTTTTGAATTGTGCAAATAATCTTTCCTGATTGAAATGTATACCTTGTAAGAAAGTGTTGTGCTTTTATTATGTTTTTGCTAGGTTATTAGAGTGCAGCTTACACTTAGTTTGTGCATGTAAATTGATTTACGAATGTTCATGTACATGTGCTGGTTTGTTCTTATTTAATACTAGCGCAATGAGTAATACACATGATGGTTGTTGTGAAATTATAAAGTGAATGGTAAGGTTGTAGAGAAGAAGTTCAATTGGACTGAGGAGTCAACTAGGATGTTCTTGAGGGTTTGCATTGAATATCAAAAAGTCCACGGTATCGATCAACTATTCAGCTAGGTAGAAATTGCTTCTGTTTTAGAGAATCAAATTGGTAGGAAATGTCCTCCTATAAAGCTAAAAACAAGTTTGATCATATGAAGAAGTTGTACAAACTTTGGAAAGATTTGAGGCACGGCGAGACTGGTATTGGATGGGACACTGCCAAAGGTCGAATAACAATTGATGATGCTTGGTGGGAAACAAAGATTAAGGTATTGGATGAAGAAGTTGTACAATTTTTTTTAGCAAAGTATCTACTGAATTTGATTCCTTACTTCTTGGGTTATTATATGTTGTAGGAAAAAGATGAGTACAAGCAATTCAGAAAGAAAGGTGTGTCAGCTGACCTAGAAGAGTTATGGGAGCACGTTTTCAGTGGCATTGTAGCAACGGGACAATATTGTGTGACATCCTCTATGGACTCTTGTTTTCTTCTACAAGGCGGGGAAACTGAAAAGAATGATGATGGTGTTGAGGAATTTGCAAATGAGGAAAGTGAAAACAATGACAGTGAGCTTGGAAACTTGAATAGCATTGACTTCAATGCTCTTGATGATGGCATTTTGAGAGACATCTGAGAATAATTGACTTCATCAAACCCTTCTACCAACACCAAGAAATGTACTAAAGTTGCATCCAAGGTCTGCAAGAACTCTAGAAGAACCACACCATCTAGAGTTGGCTCAAAACGTCGTAAGAAAGGGTCCACTAAAGCACAAATGTATAGTGAATACCTTGCAATAGTGGAGCAGACCAACCATAAAATGCTCCCCTTGTTTGAGGCAGAAGCTACATTTGCAACACTGAGAAAATAAATGTACATTTCAGCAAGTCATGGAAATACTTGAACAAATGGTTAAGGAGGATCTAGTAGAAGAGGATTCTGTTTTGTGATGTTTTGCTACTTCACAATTCATGAATGATTCTTTTAGGCAGATGTTCATCAACATTCCACACCAAACTAGGAGGCTAGCTTTTCTCAAATACCAATATGTTGAAGTCAAGGGTGTCAGCCTATGATTGGTTGTTTCTTCCGTCTGATGAAATGTGTTGTTGAGCGTTGAGTGCTGACTTTTTTTCCCCAATTGAACCGCAATGCTAGTTTATGTTTGTTTTTAATTTTCATGTTTGAAGACATAAATAATTTCACTATTATGAAGGATGATTGTTTTCTTGTATCGAACGATTGTGCCGGTTTCATCATGGTTATATAGTTAATATGATGGATGATTAGTTTGCTTGTATCCTTCTATGTTTTCTATCATTTAGTTGTGTGTATATGCTACGGAGAATCCTGAATTTTGTCATGATTTGTAATTGATTGCAGAAGGGAAGAAAAGGCTCAAAAGACGCCAAAAACAAATGATGTTTGCGAACTTATGGCTGAAGATGAACAGTTCATTGTCCTCCATGTATTACTTCAGTCGCGTACACAAAGAACCATTCTATGATTCAAATTTACAAGGTACAAATGGATTAGGCAAGTGATGGTTGCAAACTCGGGGCTTAGATGTATGAGAGCCTTTCGGATGGAGCCCAAAGTTCTGCAACGTTTATGTGACGAATTGGAGTCAAAATACAGTTTAAAATAAGGGTGTGACATGACTGTGTTGGAGAAAAAGTGGGAATCTTGTTATACACTTTAGCTTTGGGGATATCAAATCGAGACGTTTGTGAGAGATTTCAACGATCCGGGGAAACAATCAATCGAACGATACACGAGGTTCTAGATGCAATCACAGGAAGGTCACAAGGGTACTCAAGACTTGCACGGGAACTTCTACGACCGCGTAACCCCACGTTTTCCAATACAGCTACACAACTATTGGAAAATGAAAATTACAGTTTTTTTGAGGTATCGACTACATCTTCTAATAATATGTACACTATTTTATTTGGGGGTTATACGATTGCTAAGTTTAAGCCCTTTTTGGTGATATGTAACCATAAATGCCGGGGTGCATAGGTTGCAAAGACGGAACACACATTGATGCAACGATCCCTGTAAAAGAGCAGTTGCCATATAGAGGAAGGAAGGACACGTGTACTTTTAACGTGATGGTTGTATGTGACCTTGATATGTACTTTACATTTGTTTCTGCTGGTTGGGAGGGTTCAGCTCATGATGCCTATGTTTTCGATCATACTCTTAAGACAAAATCATTCAACTTTCCACATCCACCTGAAGGTATGAGTATTTAGATCATGTAAGTTTTATTTGTTACATACATTACGAAAAATTGAACGTGATACCACTCTTTGAAATTAAATGTAGGAAAATACTATTTGGTCGATAAAGGTTATCCACACAAACAAGGATACATGGTACCGTACTCTAAGGGGAAGTATCATCAATCCTAATTTGAAGGCGTTGCTCCTAAGAACTACAAACTACAAAGAGGGATTTAATAGAGTGCATTCTGGTATTTGAAGCGCGATTGAACGTGCGTTTGGTGTCTTGAAGAAAATATGGAAATATTAAGGGTGATTCCTAGCTAAAAAATCGAGACACAAATCAACATTATCTTGGCATGCTTTTCTATTCATAATTTTTGCCTGATTCATAAAGAGATTGGCGAATACTTTGACACGCTAGGGTCCATCCGTAGAGCTTACGATGGACTATTCAGTAGGGTTACAAGGGAAGAAGGTGATGATGCAAGTGTTGGTGGGATGGGTAGTGTTAGAGATGATATTGTACAATGATTGTGGGAGAGTACCTATTTTTGATGATATCGATTGTGGAATAGTATATGTTTCTCATCTTTTGTCAAGAAGATCATTAGGAAGTTATGTTTCCCATCTTTTGTCAAGTGGATTGTTAGGAAGTTATGTGTTTCTCAATATATGTTAGTGTTATCTTGAAGTAGTTATAAACAATATTAGCTTTTGTTACAATGAAAACAACTACATATATTGAGTAGTATTTGTAAAAGAAGTCCACAAGGCATATGTTAGTGTTATATGTGTTTTAGTTGATCAAACACAAGCTTTGTTTCTATTGTCATCTTCTCCAACATTATATTAGAATGCACTCTCTTAACACAATCATGGAGTAAGACAATCTTGAAGCTTCGTAAGACAGCTAAGGTTTCACATTTTCATTAACACATCTAAGGATTTCAGTTTTGGAGTAAGATAATCATGAAGCTTCATACATTCAACGACAAAATCAAAGATTGTCTATTTGACAACAAATAGACAATCATGGAGCTTCACATTTTGGTTTCTGGTTTCACATTTTGGTTTTACATTGTGGTTTCTAATTTCACAATTTGGCAGCAAATAAGTAGGCATCAATGCTCTTGCCGTCCATATTTGTGGGTGTATCTCCTATTAGCTAACCTTCCAGTGAAGATATGTTCCCTAACACCAAGAACTGTGGGCATCCTGATATATCATGTGACAAGTTATAATATTGGGTGAGGGAAAGCTAGAGAATCAAAATCAAAATCATCAAAATGATCAAAATTATCTAAATTAGTTAGTCAGTTATTGTCAAGCAATAAAATAGAGAAGAAGGAAAAAAAAATTGAGAAGAAGTGAAACTGATTGTAAGAAAATACTACAGTTCATGTGTAGGTTAAACAATCAGCTCAAAATGATCAAAATGAACTAAATTAAAGTAAGCAAAACTGATTGTAAGAAAATACTGCAGTTCATGTGTAGGTTAAACAATTAGTTTTAGTTAGTTCCCTTGGATCACGTGCTATCTCTTGTATTGTTGCTAAACACTCCCGTAGATCATGTGCTATCTCTTGTATAGTTCTCACATCCGGATTGGTTGAATGTTCGTCTATCAACTCGTTATTAGTGTCTTCAAGTAATATCTTCAATGTCAAAAAGATGATAGTAAGCATCACATAAAGCACATAAGTGTTTCATAACAATTCATATTTTTGGTCTCATAAAATTATTTATAGATCATATATATACACGATATTCCGGGTCTGTGGATCTACTAGTAGTAGAGGAACTCTCCAGAACGCAAACCCCATGATGCGTAATAGCCACCAACTAGTTGCTCGATAGTGTCGAAATCCATGTTATTTGCTGCAGTACAACAAATGGACCACATTACAGTTCAGAACATGAATAGGCTACCCCCTTAATATTATCTTCTGTCAATGAATTCAAGCCAACAGAAATGCATTCACATAATCACTGGAAGTACATTTCTTAATTTCACACAATCACTGAAAGTACATTTCTTATTTCAATACTCAGATGAGCAACCATTATCCATCATTTTGACATGAACTTAAGGTTTAAAGTTCTTCATATCCAACAACAAAAGAGACTCAGGCAAATTTCACAGATAAGACATTATATGAAATCCAAGCATTGGAAGTACCAATCTAAAGCATTCAATTGACCCACATATCTTACTATTGTGAAAGAGATGCATTCACACAATCATTCCCTTCCACTTTACATCTATCATATGTAAATCAGCCTAGTACAATATTATTTCATATGAACTTAAGGTTTGTGCTTCTTATGAGACACCTACATAATTCATCCAACTTATAATCTTAATCAACAACAATTCATTCTCAACATTTATTCAAGCTGTCAACTCTGTTCAGCAATTAAAACAAAAATAATCAACAATTTCAGTCAATAATCGACAAAGGGCAAATGCAAAGGTAGAAGGAAAATCACCAACAATTTCTATCAACTATGTTCATGCAATGTTCATGCCAAATATCAAAGGAAATCTATGCTAAAGTTTATGCCCTAGATAAACTATCATTGAAGCTGAAGTTTATTCCCTAGCTAAACCCTAAGAAAGCTGAAGAAATTGAAATCGACAAAGGGCAACTTGTCATTGAAGCTGAAGGATGAACTTGTGCTTGGAATCTGTCAAGAAGGATGAACTTGTGCTTGATAAATAAAATCAAGATTTACAGAGAACCGAAGAAGAAATTTTGGATATCTTCAAAATAGATGTACATAGAATCGAAGAAGAATCGAAGAAGAAAATAAAATCAAGATTTACAAAGAAGAAGAAGAAGAAGAAGAAGAAGAAGAAGAAGAAGAAGAAGAAGAAGATGGGAAGAATACCTTCAAAAGAGATGTGATCAGAGAATTGAAGAAGAGAGGAATACCTTCAAAAGAGAATCGAAGAAGAAGAAGATAGGAAGAAAATAGAAGAGATCGATACTTGTCTTCAACAACAAAAGGAAAATTAAAGTAACGCACAAGGGTATTTCGAGAAGGTCAAAATCCATCCGCTCCATCAACTCCCATAAGCTTGCCATGGGGAGCTGATGGAAAGATCACTTTCTTCAGCTTTCATAAGCTGCAATAAACTTCTTCATCTTACTTCAGCTTGTAGTCCCAAACACGTTTGATTTTTGTACAGTAAAAGCATCAGCTCCCATAAGCTTCAATAAGTGCCCTCTCAAACGCTACCTAAGATATCATGGCATGAAAACACAATAAGCCGAAAACAAAAAGTAATTTAAATTTAGTGTAAATTAAAAATATGATCCACTCACATGACAATTAGCATATCGAATGTACAAAAGAACAACATATCCAACATAAGGAAGAAAAAATAATATTAAATGGGATAAACCTAAATATGGTTTTCACAAACTCAAATTTGATGGATCAAAACTTGATTCGAGTATAACATCTATTGATATTGTTATATGAAATCATAATGGTAAAGTTATTAGCTTGGATGCTAGGAAAAACAACTTCAACTCGGTAATTAAGGCAGAAACCCTCGCGTTGAAAGCTGATCTATAAAGAGCTATACCGCTTAACATAAAAAAAAGATTGAAATTGAAGGTGGTAACTTATGTGTTATCAAGAAACTCCAAGGACTTTAAAGCTGTCCCCGGGAGGTAGAGATGATCGTATCCGACTCCCGACTGGATCTTCGCTTCTTTGAGCAAGTCCAAGTCAGGCATGTGTTTAGAGAAATTAACTATGTTGCTTACCGATTGACCCATTTGGGAATTTCGAACCCCAACACACCACTTTCTAGCGATCCGGAACTTCGTGTTCTCATCCGCAAGGATGCTTTAGGATGGACTACCTCTCAGAGATAGTCATTCTTCAGGAAGTATACGATCATTGCCGCAACAATCAAAATCACAAAATTAATATTATCTTCACCTACGCTCCACCTCAGGAAGGAGCAAAAAATGCGTTCTGCGATTCAGTTACCAACTTAATAAACACATCCCATAACCCTTGCATTATTATGGGGGATATGAACGAAATATAAATTCACTCAGAAAAACAAGGGGGATCCATAATCAACTCCAATAGATTCAATAGACTTATCAATTTTAAAAACGTGTGTAACTTAGACGACACCCAAACAACAGTCAATCAATTCACTTGGAGGAAACAATGTGATGGTCCAAATAATATTCTTGAAAAACTTGACAAAGTACTTGTTCATAACCATATTCTCCAATGATATCCTACATTAAAAAACAAAGAATCATGCTTTCACAATCTCGTACCATTGCCAAATTGAAATTGAACTTTCAAATCCGAATCCGTATACGCCACAACCTTTTAAATTCGAAATGATGTGGATAAAACGTAAAGCCTTTGAAAACATTGTCAAACAAAACTGGAGAGCAAATTATGAGGGGAATGATATGTTCAATCTCATCAGGAAAACACAACTACTTAAAACTAAAGAAAAACAATGGAATAAGAATAGTTTTGGAAATATCTTCAAACAAGTCAAAGAGGTGGAAACCCAACTGCAAAATATCCAAAGCCTACTACCTCAAAACCAAAATCAAAGAACCGAAAACATACAAAGGAACCTACTCGCAAAACAAAAGTGTCTAATAAACTTTCACCAAAGATACTGAAGACAAAGAACTAAGAATAAAAATCTTAAGAATATTGACATAAACTCCAAATACTTTCACCGGATTGCTACCGGTAGAAGAAATAGAAAACATCTACAAGAATTAGTAGATGCAAATGGAAACTCTTGCATATAGGGTGCAGTATAGGGTACAATACTCCACCGCTTCACCTAGCAGCACGACGCTTGTATTACTCTTCCACAACCCCATTTTCGTTGCTCCCATTTTTCTCGCTGCTACTATGGGAATCATTTTTTTGTTTCTTTTCCTCTGGCTCTTAGATGTGAGTTTGGTAACCACTAAAAAATCACATACTCTCGCAAGTATACGATCATTGTCAATGTAAGTACATGGTGTTTTCATTAGGTTCAAAATACCAAGAGAGCTTCTATATCTTTTCTATTATAAAAGTGGAGTTGCTCCAATAAATAGGGTATTTCCCATTTTGCCCCCTTAATTAATTATTTGACTCATTTGCCCTTAAATTTACAATCATTATCTTCCTGATCAAACATGTGCTTGCTCTACCTTCTACCACAACCTCTCTTATGCCATCTATCCCCTCCCTAAACCGCTGCTTCATCTCTCCCCTCTTACTCCATCCTCACTTTTATCAATCTCTTCTCAAATTACCTAAAATCCTCACTCTTGACAACTCTCTCATATCTCTAATATCTAATCTCCATTGATCTCAACTTCACAATTACATTGAACTTCAGTTGTGGTCTCCACTTCCACCATTGCCGACGGAAGCAAGGCGAGGGACGAAGAAACTAGAACCAGAGAAGTGGAACCACAATCTATATGGCTATCGGGTTCTTGTTCAATATATGCTTCGATTTCCCCGGAGTTCGGCTTCTCCCCTTTTTGACAAGAATCCCATTTGCAATATCATTCCGCTTTTGATTTTTTAGTCTCTCCATCAACCTAGGGTTTCCTCCCTATGGATCAGACCCCTAGTTTTTTGTAACCTACTCTTGGAAGCAACTGTCGATACAACTCCTTCTCTTTGCAATTCTCTGCACGGATGAAGCCTCGCTCTGTCATCAACATTGGCATCCAGAAGTTCCATTGATGTGTGTTCCGGCAATCACCTATTTTACTAGGGGTACTTTCTGGGCTTACCGTTTGTTTAACCTAATTGTGTACAAACGCTAATCATCTTCTTCTCCGTCTTTGTGTGGCTACTTTATATTCTAAATTTTATTGAAAACTTAATTGTATAGTTCGCCGAGCTGATTCGTCTTTTCTTTTGTATTACTTTTCTAGGTATTCATTTGGAATCCAAACAACCATAATCAGATTATTCTGCCATTACCGGTTCCGGGCACTGGTGACTCCTATATACCTCTGTAATAGATAGGATTTCCGAATTCTAATTAATGTTGATTAACTTAATCGTTGATAGTAATTGACATATAATTTGCGAAGATTTCGCAAGTAATGAGTATGAGTCCCACCGTTATGTTCCTGGCGTAATTTTGGACGTTTGGGGAAATTTTCACTTTATCCCCGGGTAATTATTTTTACCCTCCGGTGTTATTTGGAGCATTTGGGAGCTCCAATTAGTAAAAATGCAGTTGAGAGAAATGAACAGCACATTGGATATGTCCTAGATATCAAATAACATGCAGAGGCAAAACGGCCAAAAGAGTCGCTGTTTCGTTTCTTAACGGCTAAGAAAGACGACTTAGGAATACACGTTTTCCGAGGTAGTTGTGGAATAATTATCCAACAATATTCCAGATTTATTATTCCAATCTAAAGAAGTTTGGAGAAGGGGGTTCGACCCGCCTTTGGATCGGTTAAAGGATAATTATCAATTTTGCTAAAGGATAATTATCGTCTTCACTATAAATAGAGGAAAATCCTTTATTAATTCATTTCCTTTGACGTTTCCTCGTAAAAGCTATGATTTCTCTCAATCTTCAAACTCATATCTACTCTCCGTTTCTAATCCGATTTCAATTCCGTTTGAGTTTCTGGATTCCTTTCTTCATTCTCTTCATATCGGTACCGAGTTTCTGCATTTCCGAGCAGATGAAGAGCTGGTCGAGCATATATGTCACTAGGCAGGTTCCGTTGCTCAGATTCCGGTGAATTTGATGTTGTCCATGCGTAGCCTGCGTCGTTGTGTTTCCGAAACTTCTTTCAGATCGTCAATCGGGTTAGTAACGAATAAGTTATGAATTTATTCGTTTTCCGTACTGCGATTTGACCTAAATTGACTTTAGGCTTGTCAAAATGGATAATTAGAAATTCCATTATGGTCGTTATATTATTCTAGTGATTATGGGTTGTTTGTTTGATGAAATCTAATGACAGGTGGGTTTAGAAATCGCTTGCGGGCAAAACGTTATTTTGGCAAAATTTAATTATTTAATTAAAGGTTAATTAATTAAATTAGGATTAGAATTGATATTGAGGAATGTTGATTAGATACTACCTTGAGATTTGAGGAATTGTGAGTTATGTTGAGATATTGAGGTTTAGTTGGTTGTGAGGCTTATAGATTGAGTATGATCCTTATGGATCTCTTGGGTCTAGGTGTGACCTTTTTGATTGAAATGAGTATTGATATCTCTTTATGCCTTGTTATTAGGCAGTATCCCTCTCAGGATTGGAGGTTGATCGTGGTTGTGATTGTACGAGGTTGAGGTAAGTCCGTAGGACTTACTTAGCTACCATCCTTATATGGGGTGTTTGCATGAGTGGTGTGTGTGTTATATGATTGATATGATAACATGTGATGTAGATTATTATTGACCTATGTTTTATTTATTGCCCCGTATGTGTGGCCGTGATAACCTTTCCCTTTCATCCCGCCGTGGAGTCTGGGAGGTTCCCTGATGTCAGGCCAGACTGGCTTTACAAGAAGGGCGCAATCCACTCCCATAGGGTACACGGGTTGTGTGACCAATACTACTACAACTGCCTAGCAGGCCTAGAGGTGAGGATGATACGTTCCTCGTGTCACACAGTTTCATATATCTACATATATACGACTTGAGTGAATGACTATAATATAAAGATGATAAAATGGGTAAATGTGTGACAAAATGATTATGTGTTTATCTTTCATGATTTTTGTTTGTGCTTATGCATTACCTCATATACGTATGGTTAGCTAATGGTTTCATACCATGTTGTAGATGCCTTGCAAGATAGGAGAGCTGTTGAGTGATCTGGCAGGGTGACAGGCCGAGGACTCTCGTACATTAGGTGGTTATGGTTTGGGGATGTGTATGTTTTCCTCCTGCTTGGGGATGATGTTTTGTATACCTCTTGTGTGAGGATGTTGCTTTATACTTGTCTATGATCTTTTATACCTTTTGACTGTATTGTTTTATACAGTTTTATGTATTTGTTTTATATCTGCCAGTGTCATGTTGTAAGGTCTAGTGAACTTGTTGTCAGGCTAGGGTCAAGATCCACTACGAGATCCTAGCCCAATGTGGCATCCCGAATCCCGCGGATTTTGGGTGTTACATAGTTTGTATTAGAGCCTTTGATTGACAAGGATGGCACTTGCTACCTTCAATGAGGTCGGATGGATAAAATAAACAGAACCCGAAAGGGGTCTGATGTTTTCAAAAGATTTTGGTTTTAAAAGTTGTTGTTTTGGGATAAAATGTACGAAAAGTCATCACCTCTACCGTGGATCTCAGCAGTATAGATATGTATATATATGTATTATGGATTGTATGTGGATGTGTTTTATATATATATACACATATATATACATACATACATATATATATATACATATATATATATATACATATATACATATGGCATATATATAGCCTTATAAGTTAGGTGTGTATACCCCTAAATTGGCTCAGACTAGAGTAACATCTATAGAAGGACGGGGTAGAGGTAGATCACCTATTCCTCCAGTAGTGATAGGTTAGACACCAGTTTCTGCTGTTGTTTCGCCTATAGCAGAGAATGAGCCTGAGGAGACTGATTACGTCTCGATGAGTGGACCCGAGTTTCGAGAATATATACACCAAGTACAAGAAGCTGCAAGAGTAGGTAGACCTATCTTGGGTTTACCAACATCAGTGGGACCTACTAAAGCTTCCGGATCAAAGAAGGAGCAACGAACTGAAGTAGTAAGTGAGGAAGCCGATCCTTCAGGTGTTAGACAGAGTTTGGCACATGGACATTTGAGTGATCCCTTTTCCACATGGACTTCTGGTGAGATGAGATCTTGTTTCAACTGTGGGGAGACTGGACACCTACGAACGAAGTGTAAGAGACCTTTAGTGATGTGTTTTACATGTGGTAAGATCGGACATCGATCGATTTTTCTGTCGACAAAACAAGATACCGCATCAGTAAGTTTCCTCCCATGCTAAGGTTACTAAGGCTGAACGAAGAAGATCGAGTTTCCTTTCAGCCCCACAGGCTGTGAAGACGGGATGACCATGTTTCAATTGTGGTGATCCAGGCCATTTGCGCTCTGAGTGTTCTTTAGCACCGATAGCTTGCTTCACATGTGGTAAACTAGGCCTTTTGGCTCCCTTTTGTCAGCAAGGCAGTGTTCCTTCTCAGTTGGACTCTCCTCTTTCCGATGTAGATGGAGTAGAGGTAGAGATCATGAAGATGACGTTAGTGATACCTGAAGAGCGTAGACTCGAGTTATGAGTGGTGAGGTGTAGTGGAGTTGTTAACGTTAGTTGTTTTTTGGTACCATTCTTAGTAATAGTTTACCTTTTTGAGTTCTTTTGGTGTTGGTGTTATGCCCTCTTTTTGATGTATGTATTGAATGTGGGTTTAGATGTGATATAGGGAGTACCCTTTACTTAGGGTTACTCAGTTGTTTTGGGGTCAGAGCTACCCGCGAGATGTGTGTTAGCTCAGTTATATCGGGACTTGTGATTTTCTCTTGTAGACTTCTTTGTTATGTCTTTGAACGTGAGGAAGTAGTGGATTGAGTAGATCGTTATAAGTGTAGTTTGAACCATGATAGATGGACCATATTGACCACTGTTATGATGGATTAGATTGTGACCTTTTCTTGTGATAGAGATCTTAAAGGATGTGTATTGTTATTAGCAACGAGGTTGATTTCGTGAGCCTATGAGGCCTTGTGATGTATGTAACGAGGAATATGAGAGTCTTGGTAATACGAGGATTTGTGAGTATGTTTGATATACCATCTAGTCTATGGTATGGAAGAGCGTCGATTCCGGCATCAAGTTAGAGATGGAGCATCTGAATGATTTTGAACATATCCATGTTTTTGTATGGAAGAAGGAATGTTGTGGCTGTGCGCGAATTTTTGAGAGTAAGTAAGATGATAATTAAGAACGAGTGTTCATTACCCCATAGGGATGAATTGATAGATTTGTTGCAAGAAACTTTTGAGTTTTCCAGATAAGAGTGGAGACCTGGATATCACCGGATGAGAATGAGCGAATAGGATGTGCCCAAAACGGCATTTATGACTCGATATGGCCACTACGAGTTGTAGTGATGTCATTCGGGCTCACAAAAACGCCGTCACATATATGGTGAGGAACGAAGTTTTATTGACTTAATGGATCCGCTGTAGTGAGTTTTTGTAGATGATATCCTAGTGTACTGATAGAGTTGAGAGGGACACTCAGAACATTGGAGAATATTTTATAAGTCTTGTAAGATTAAGAGTTGTATGTTAAGTACGAGTTTGAATATGTAACATGACCATTTGAGATCGTGTGACCTGTTGAAGGAATCTAGATTGATTCAAGAAGGATTATAACTGTTGTAGTTGGAACAATAACGATGAATGTCGATGAAGTTCATAACTTTCTGAAGTAGCCTTTTCGAAGTAACCAAATATTGTCACTGTCTGTGAAGGAGTTTAATATGATAGCCCGATCATGTATCAGTTTGTTAAGAAGACTATTTGATTTGTATAGTCCAAGCCGTTCTTATCGATAAGGAGCAGAAGGAAGATGGGCTTCTACTCCTATGTTAGCACAACCTTAGGGAACTGGTGGTTTCGTGTAGTATGATGATGTTTCAATCTTGGCTAAGATGTGTGTTGATGTAGAGGGGCAGAGTTATTGCATATGCGTCTCGACAGTTGAAGACGTATGCGGAGAACTACCCGACTCATGATTTGGAGTTAGCAACAATAGTTCATGCTTTGAAGATCTGGAGACATTACTTGTATGGTCCTATATGCCAGATCTTCACAAACCATAAGAGTTGAAGTATAGTTTTACGCAACGGGAATTGAATAACCGCCAGCGTAGATGGTTTGAGCTAATCTAGGATTTTGACCTTGAGATTCTATATCATCCAGGGAACGCGAACGTTGTTGCCGACGCCCTGAGTAGGAAGACGCCTCGAGAGAAGGCGATTGCGAGACTGATAGTTCAGCCTCAGCTTCAGAGGGATCCAGCTTGGCTAGGGTTGGACATCTAGTTTCCTGATGAGGATGCCCAACTATACGCTTTAGAGGTTCTACCGGATCTGTTGGGCGAGATCTAACAGAGGCTGGGGACCTACCCGACCCTGATGAGGATGTCTCCATGGATTTTGTGACCGGATTGAGGCCTAGTAGGAGTGTTGATGCTATCTGGGTTGTAGTTAATAGACTGATGAAGACTGCACGTTTTATTCCTATCAGAGAGACGTGGCCAGTGAGCAGATTAGCCGAGGAGTACACTAGGAAGATAGTGAGACTCCATGGTGTACTGAGGACGATCATCTCTGATCAAGACGGGCGATTTATCTCGAGATTTTTGCAGTAGATTCAAACTACTTTGGGGACAAGTCTACACTTCACGACTGTGTTTCACCCCAGACCGATGGTCAGTCAGAGAGGGTCATCCAGACCCTTGAGGATATGCTGCGAGCTTGTGTGTTAGATTGGGGACAAGGATGGTAAGATTACCTCCCATTGGTTGAGTTCTCATACAACAATAGCTGGCATGCATCTATTGGAATGACCCCTTATGAGGCACTGTATAGGCATAGATGCCATACATCTTTATGTTGGAAAGAGCCTAGCAGTACCAGTGGGATAGCACCAGAGAAGATATAGGATGCTATGGCTCGAGTAACGCTGTTTAGGAAGAGGATGCTGGCGGCATAGAATCGCCATAAGTCGTATGTAGACAAGAGGCGCCAGCCTCTAGAGTTCAGAATAGGAGCTCATGTTTGGTTGTGAGTATCTCTGATTCGAGGCGTTAGATGTTTTGGCATAAGAAGGGAAGTTGAGTCCCCGATATGTTGGTCCTTTCTACATACTGGACAGAGGTGGGAGGGCAGCATACATAGTAGATTTGCCTCAGAGGTTAGAGGGTATTCACCCTGTTGTTCACATGTCTCAGCTAAGGGAGTATATACCAGATCCGAGACGCACTCTGAGTCATGATGATTTAGTGGTCGAGGCAGACCACATGTTTGATGAATATCCTGTTGTAGTCTTAGAATGAGGTATAAGAAGTTTATGCTTGAAGAACATTCTGATGATGAGAGTATAGTGACCAAGACGAGGCCACCTGGGTGACTGAGGATAGTATCCATAAGAACTAATCCGAGTTTATGTAGAGAAGGCTGCACCGTAGACTTGCTGAGCAAGCCATGGTTGTATATTATGAGATATATGATGATGTGATTATGTAATTATGTGATTATGTGATATGTGATGTTCTCTTCCGTGCTAGATAATTGGTGATCCTAGTGGATCTTGTTATGTTAGGGCGAGTTATGTTATGGCTGGAGAAGTTTTACCTCCAAGCCCTCGAGCAATGATTTTACCATTGGAGAAGTTCTACCTCCATACCATCGTGTATAGGTCAACTGGAGATGGTTCTGCCTTCATGCTTTAGAATGAGATTAGGTTACTTGGAGATGATATTACCTCCATGTTTGAGATTTAGGTATAGAGATTTCTGGAGATGTTCTTCCTCCATATAGAGGTGGGTCGCAAACCTAAACCGTCGGTTTAGGTTTGCGAACCGCCGGTTTAGGTTTGGCCTTTGGCCAAACCTAAACCTAAACCGTCAAAATCCAAACCGGCGGTTTAGCCGGTTTATTAAAAAAAAAAAAAAAATGAAAAACTGGACCAAACCGGACCAAACCGGCGGTTAACCGACGGTTTGAACTCCAAACCGCCGAATTGGTCCATTTTTTTTTTAAAAAAAATAAAAAAATAACCAAACCGGCGGTTTAACCGCCGGTTTGGGTAAACCGCCTGGCCAAACCTAAGCCTAAACCGCAAACCGCCGGTTCAACCAAACCGGCAAACCTAAACCGCCGGTTCGGCGGTTTGGTTTGAACCGGCCCCATCTCTACCTCCATACGGTCATTTGTGTTTTGGAGATGTGTTTCCTCCTTGATGATGAGCTGGTAGCTGGAGATGTTTTTCCTCCATGCCCTTGTGATGTGAGCCAGTTGGAGGTGTATTTCCTCCATACTGTTATAGTGATTATAGTTCTTGGAGATGTTTTTCCTCCACGGTGTGATTAAGGATATAGTTGCCAGAGATTTTTTACCTTTGTACCTTTGGGATAGGATTTAACTATTGGAGATGTTTTACCTCCATGCCTTTGGGATAACGTTATGATCTTGTTTTTGGAGTTGATGATTCCTCCATGCTTATGTTTTGAGGTTATAGATTGTTATAGGTTGATACCTTTGAACGGAGATGTGATACCTCTGATAGAGACAATTGTTCCCTCCAAACGGTGTGTGCAAGCTTTAAATTTATAACCCAAGAAGTATGTTTGAACAAAGATGCGAACCCGCAGTGTACGGGTCAATTGTAATAAAAAACAAGAATTCCAGGGACTTAGGTGAAACAAAGCACATAATTGGTTGTCAAGTATTGCAATTAACCAAAAGCAATTAAAGCAATCAAAGATGATATAAAGGTCAAGTAAGGGGAAATGCGGATTCTAGGGATTAAAGTATCTAGTTGTTGTTCCGACTCAAGATCTCAAAGGATAATGCGGACAAAGCTGAGGTTTGCAAAGGGAAGGTATTTCTAAGGTGAGAATAGATCACCGGGTAAGTCTCACTAATCACTATCCCAAACTAAAGCTCCTATTACCGGGTAAGTCTCAAGGTACTAAGGAAATGAACTATAATCTCAAACCAGCACACCACCCAAGGGAATAGAATCAACCTTTACCGGGTAAGTCTCACGCTAACTCACAGAGATGGGATGAAGGCACACTCAAACCCTAATAAAGGATAAACCTTTATTACCTACACTTATGATCATGGGTAAACAAACAAAGGAATTACCGGGTAAGTCTCATCCTAGGCTTGCATTGAACCAGGAAAGGTGTAATAAGGATAGGATTTGGCAAACTAGAAATCTTAACTCTCAGTTTCGGATCAGAAAAGGTTCACCTCGTTCAATCAAGTTCCACCTCGGCTGAGATGTTCATCGACTGAGCGAGGTATTCTAGGGTTAAGGTTAAAGACTCGAGCTTTTAGGGTCCTGCTGAGATTAAGATCATTCTATCATCGTCTTTCCCACAACTTTCAACCAATCACCCTAGAATCGCATAAGAAACTTAGCCAACAATCATCATGATAACAATAATCAAATATATGGAAAGGGAATCAATATTTGAACAAGAAAACCTTAAGGAAAAGGTCTCAATAACTGAATCAAGTAATCAACAAATCAGCGTTCCTTAAATCACAAATCAACTAAGGCAACAAACCAAAAGGGAATCTAAGAAAGTCTTACAAACTCCCTCAAAAGCTAACTTCAAACTATGAATCCTTCATTCCTTGATCTTCAATCCTTCAATCCTTCCTTCAAACCTTCAGAAAATACTCCAGAAATCTCTCTAATTGGGTGTGTAGAAGATGGCTGAATTGTGGAAAATCCAACCCTTTTTATAGGAGAATTATCTTCAAAAGATAATAATATCTTAAAAAGATAATTTCCTATAAAATATATCCATATCTCTAAAATAGATCTCCCAAAAATAATATCTTCCTTCCAGAAATCCAGCCCAAAAATATAAGATATCTTCTTTCCAAAATTAAAAGATCTCCGCCAAAAATATATATCTCGCCGGCGGTAGGGTGTTCGCCTCGGTCGGGACGCTCCTCAAGATCACCTCGGTCGAGGTGACACTGTAGCTGACCGAGGTGAATCTCAACTGAATGTAAAATCTCTCGAATGTGGTCCAAAGTAGATCTTCTTCATTAATTCCATGCTTCTTGAGTTCTTCCTTAAGCTCCAGAATGTAGCTCCAATAACTCCTTAGCTCCTTAGCTCCATTTTAATCCAAAACATGCCATTTTACCTATAATTACAATGAAACTAGGTGTAGACCTCGATTCCTGTAAAGGTAAATGAAACAACAATAAAATCACATAATATACATCTATACATGTAGATTATTGAAGATAAAACGTCCAAACTAGCCTCAAAATATAGACTATAATACATGCTATCAAAATGCCCCATACATGTCCCTTGCTTGTCCCCAAGCAAGTTCCATATCTTAGATACAAGATAGAATGGATTATAAGTCATAAAGATCAATGAAAAGCAATTTCAAATCATTTTTGGTGGTGTGCTCCACTCATAGATCACTCTAAGAGAATGCTTCATGGTAAATAAAATCAAAATATGATAAAAACATTTTATAAATATACGGAAGTTGTTCATCTTACATAAAATCATAGAATGCATAATAAATCATATTTATCGAAATTAATTATGTATAATGCAGTTTAAACCACCAAGTCAATCAACAAGCTCGAGGTTTCAAGGGCTTCCAAAAGAGGTCAAGAAACATGTGAGGGTGGGATGTATATAGGGAATGTGGTGCTAGAATCCGGGAAAAGGATCTTACTTCACTTTCTTTGAAACTCAACATCTTCTACCAATAAGCTTTGCTTATTTTTACTTTACTTTTTGGGATGCATGGACAGAGGTGCACAATAACCGAAGCTTAGGAAATCAGCAATCATCAATTTCTCAAGATGCCTCAAACCCTTGATGCACATACCATGACCCATTAGGAATATCGCTCAATCCGACTTTGGCAAGATACAAACACCCGGCTATGTGAATGGTGCCAAGTTACTCATCATCATGATTGACTTCCCCAAACCTATTTGTTTCTTTCTAACACTTTCAGCCAACATCTCAACTTCACCTTCACTTGCTTTTCACTTGCTTGCTTCCAAATTCCCGGATAGGTAAAGGGAGGCAAATATGTATATGAGGGGCTAAAGCACGATCAAGAAGAAGAAGAGAAGAGAATGAATTGCCTTAATCATCCCAGGAAGAATGTGATAGAACTCATCATGTGGTGTCAACCTTCAAATTCAACATAAATTTGATAAAAAAAACAAAGTATTAAACATGCCAAAATTTCAAACAAAGCATTTTGCAACTTAAACATATCATAAAACCCTTCGAGCATATAAAAATTTCAAAACCAATATGCAAACAGAATCATCACTGAGGTCATATCCAGAAAAGAAGCACAAAACGTTTCAAAAAATCTCTCAGTTAAGCCACCTCGGTCGAGGTGTTCTAAGTCATCCGAGGTGCTTTACCTCGTCTGGCCAGAACCATCCCGGTCGAGGTTAAAATTTTTTTCTTCTTAAACTAGTTTTTGACGTTTTTCTCAAACAAAAACCTGTATGCATGCATGTAATGACAGATAAACACATGAAGCATAAATAAGATCATAAATATCCAGATAGAGTCATACAATCATACACACATAGTCAAATAAGTACATCCACATACCCCATACTTGGGACACATTGTCCCAATGAGTCAAATAAGAGTCAAGTAAAACAGGAAACTCACCGGACCTAGCCGAACTGCATAATAAATAAAGAAAAGAAATCCATGCAAGGGTGGTGGTGGATATGGGATGAAGGGATGCTGAGATGGGTCAAATGGATAACCCATCGTGTGCTGAAACTGGATCTCCATCATTCTCTGCTATAGTGCTGGCTCTCTCTAAGATCCATAACCTCCACTGTCAAGGCTGTGTAAGAGTCGATCATCTGGTCTGTCAACTCATCAATCCGTCGGTGAGATACTAGATCTTTATGTCTTCGGACTCTACGCCGGGCAGGTCGTGATGGTGCTGCTGCCTCCTCCTCTGTAGCCTCGTCATCTAGATCGACAACTGGCACACTAGGACTGGAGGTATCAATACCGGTCTCCATGGCAGCTCTGCCATCATCGTACTCCTCCTCATCCTCCGCCGGTGCCGTATCTCTAGCATCCTGTAAGTAGGGAAGCCAAGCAGAAGACCAGTACGACGAATCAAAAACCGTGAACTAGGCTGACCATAGGATACCCTGAGGAGCAGTCTGCTCCCAAGGCATAGCGACGTAGGGTGTAGTGAGGCCACGAGGAACCAGAATCTGCCTCGTGATCATCTCTTGAAGTCCTAGTGGCTTTGCAGCCGCTACCAAGGTACAAGCACTCAAATCTAGACCCATGGCCATAGCAATATGGGTCACCAGTCCTCCACAGCAGATGTCTCCCTTGGACTTGCCCTTGATACGGTGCAAGTCCTTAGCAAGCATGCCTCCAAAGTCAGGCATACCACCAGTCACCATGCAAAACAAACTCAGCAACTCTCCCTGTCTGATCTTCTGAGGCGTCTCAGTACGCGCCATAAGAGTCTCACTGAAAATACGGTGGGCAAGACGGAAAGCTAAGTGAAAAATAATGCGCTCCCTAGAGTCTCCAGGTCTCCATCTATCACTGTGCTCCACCACATGGGCTATCTGCCCCCAGAACTGTCGAGCCACTGCTCGAGATGGAAAGTCAGTCATGGTGGGAGTCAGGAAACCAAACACCTCTCGAAACTAGTCCATCGGCACAATATAGTTCCGGTTCAACAGCCGGTACTTGATGTTGTTCCTCTCTAGCATGTGAGTGACGGAACTCACAAACTCCATGGTCGGCTCTAGGTAGGTTGGAGCTTGGATATCCATAAAATCCTCCAGCCCAACCATAGATATCATCTTCTTCAAGTCCTCGGCCACGTGGAGGCACTCGAAGGCTGAGACGTCCAAGAAACGCGGGGCAACTATGGGGCGCCCGCAAATGCGATCGAAGTCCGCCTGGTGACGCTCATGAATCACCGGTATAGAAGGGCGAGAAGAATGGGAAGAACCACTGGGAGCATCTCTCAAAATAAGCTGATGATCAGAATGGGTACTCATTGCTGCTGACAGAAGGTCACCTCGGTCTGTCTGACAAGCTAAAGAACACCTCGGCCGAGACACAGCTCGACTAGACCGAGGCGAAGTGCTGTGCGATTTCCACTCTCTGATTTTCAGTTCTTTTCCCCCAAAATCACTACCAATTGCTTCCTATGGGGTAGCTATACTCTTTTCAGCACAAATAGATGGCAACCAAAGCCAAATTTCTCCTAAATCAACAAAGAAAGGGAAGTTAGGTTTTTGGATATTTACCCCAAATTACGCAGATTCGAGGCGTTTATCTCGCAGTTTGTTGCTTGCAATATGATCCTCTTGCTTTTCTTGGTGTAATCGGAGCAGAAATCGTGGAAAACGAGTGAAAAACGAAGAAACGAGGTGAATGGTGCGCCGCAATCGAGAAGAGGGTGAGTGGGAAAATGAGAACTCCGCCTTTTATACCCCTCACTGAATCTGGTATCACCTCGGTCGAAGTGGTCCCGACCGGACCGAGGTGACTGACTGGATTGTCAGACCTAGTCACCTCGGTTGTCCAAGGACATCTCGGTCGAGGTACTGTGACAGCAACCGAGATGTGTCTCAGTCGAACTCCGTCTTCTCAATTTTTCGAACTTCTGTCCTTCCAGTGGAGCTCCTGAGTTGTAATCCTTCCTTAGAGAGTACCTGGTTTCTGTCTAGGATGCCAAAAACAAAACAAAGCAAAGCAAAAGAAAACTATCTAAAAATAAACTAGAAAAAGGGAAAAGAAAGAAATACCTTGGGTTGCCTCCCAAGAAGCGCTTGATTTAAGGTCGCTAGCTGAACCATACAACATTCCTAAACAAGGTATAGTGGTGCAATCTCCTCAACCTGGACTTCCGGTTGGTACTTCTTAAGCCTATGACCAAGGACCTTAAAGTTTCCGCTTGTTTCACCCCAAATCTCAACTGCACCATAAGGATAAACATGTTTCACAACGTAAGGTCCTGTCCATCTAGATTTCAACTTACATGGAAAGAGGCGAAGGCGGGAGTTGAAGAGTAGAACTAAATCTCCTTCTTTGAATTCCTTAGGAATGAATGCTTGTCATGCCATCTCTTTGTTCTCTCCTTGTAAATCTTGGCACTCTCATAAGTGTTTAAACGCAACTCTTCCAACTCATTGATGTCCAATAGCCTCTTTTCTCCGGCTTCTTTGATATCGAAATTCAACCATTTGATTGCCCAATATGCCTTGTGTTTGAGCTCAACGGGTAGGTGACAAGACTTCCCATATACCAAATTGTAAGGGGTGGTACCAATGGGAGTCTTGAATGCGGTCCTATATGCCCAAAGAGCGTCGTCCAACTTCATGGACCAATCCTTCCTCGTCCTAGAGACGGTCTTCTCCAAAATTTCCTTGATTTCTCTACTCGAGATTTCGACCTGTCCACTAGTTTGAGGGTGATAAGAGGTTGCTACTTTGTGGGTTACCTCATACTTCGATAGAAGTGCGTTAAACTTCCGGTTGATAAATTGTGTCCCTCCATCGCTGATGATGATGCATGGTGTCCCAAAACATGGAAAGATAGTCCGATTGAAGAACTTCACAACCACCATGGCGTCATTAGTGGGGGAGGCAATGACTTCTACCCATCTAGAGACGTAATCAATAGTGAGGGGGATGTAGAGGTTTCCTGCGGATGATGGGAAAGGTCCCATGAAGTCAACTCCCCATACATAAAAAATCTCAACCTCCTGAATATTGTTGAGTGGCATCTCGTTCCATCTAGACAAGTTTCCTGTTCTTTGGCATGCATTACAAGAAACAACAAACGTTTGTACATCCTTAAATAATGTAGGCCAAAAGAAACCAGAACGCAATACCTTAGCGCACGTTTTGTGAGCGCTAGCATGTCCTCCACAAGGAAGCGAGTGGCAATGCCGTATAACACTAGCAACTTCATCTTCTGGAATGCATTGTCGAAGCATCCCATCTGGACCTCTCTTAAACATTAGAGGTTCATCCCAGTAGTAGTGGCGTACATCTTTGAAATTTTTTTTCCTTTGAGCTTACGTCAATCCGGGCGGTATTTCCTGGCAAACAAGATAATTAACAATATCAGCATACCAAGGTTCTTTTTTATCAAAAGCTTGGTGAAGCCAGTGCTCCATCAACTGTAAATGAGTTTCAGAAAAGGGTGTAGGAAGTTTGTTGTCCTCAGTTGACAACATCTCGCTCGCTGTCTCGGTCAGTGTCCGAGGTGGGTGACCGAGATGTTCTTCAGATAAGAACACATCGCTTGGTCCAGAAAGTGCCTCGGTCGAGGTACTGGAACTGGGACCGAAACTCGAATTTCTCCTCTCCTAGATCAGTTTCTCAATTTTAGCTCCTGGATCTGCTTCCAGTGCCTTTAAGCTCCGTATATCTACATCACAAGAAACATCTATACCTTCCTCCATTAAGCTAAAACTAAGAACTCTTTCAAGAGGGTCATTAATAAGGATAGAGCTCACCAATTCTCTTGATTTTTCTTCCTCATAGATGTTGAAGATATCACCCTCCAGCGGCTCTCCTTTTATTGCAGCAAGCAATGCAAACTCCACTTGATCACCGCCAATGTTGAATTTCAACTTGGCGTTCTTAGAATCCACATTGCAACCCGAAGTTGCTAGAAATGGTCTCCCGAGAATGATAGGAACGGGATAATCTGCGGTATGTCAAGTACAATGTTACGCTAGAAATGTATAGCACAAAAGTCTTATAGTGTACGGATCCTAAACTACCTAGCGAAACCCTAAACTACCTAGCGAAACCCGTAGTGTACGCTAATTAGGTATTTTGATGACACGATTTATGACACTAATTTAGGCACTCTGTTAGATAGTTTCCCTTTCCATTCATGCATGGTTTGACATTAGTTCATGACGTTTGCGCTTAATTCATGCATATTGTCGAGATAGACATCTACACGGACTTTTGTCGGTTTTGTAGGTATTTTGGGGAGCTTTTGGACTCAATCGACACATTCGAGGATCATTCCTCGTGATGGCACACTTCCGGACTCGTTAAGGAGCAAGCTAGGAGCAAAGGAGAACACATAGGACCTAGTTGGTGCATGCCTTCACGTGTCCCACGATCTCTTTGGATGACTCTTGCTCTTAGTGGGTATTTAAATGATCTTACAGGCTGTAATTGGGGATTCACTTCCTTCTTTTTGACCTAGCTTCTTCCCCAAAACACTTCTTCATTGTAGCCTCTCTTCCAAGCACCCTTGTGGGTGTTCTTGGAAGAGATTAGTGTAGATTTTTGTTTTAAAGTGAGATTAGAGTGGTTTTGAGTGAGGTTTCCATTGTTGACAACTTGGAACAGCTCTTGGAGCCTTTGTAAAAATTGGTAACTTCTATTATAGCTTTTAATGTCTTTTCTTTGGATTATTCTTCATCATCTATCCATGACTTGCAAGCATGCTTTATTTGTGAAGTTTGATCTTGAAATGTATATTGTTGGCTGAATAGATGTGATTCTAGGGTGAAGGAATGATGTTTATGCTTTGGACTATGATTTTACGGACTTCCATGTTAGCTTAGGATCGATTGGTGTTTGAAATCCCAACTCAGACTCAAAACACGGCCTGTTCTTCATGCTTCCACGGCCGTGGTTTTGCATGATCCACCCGTGTTTTGTTCTGTTGTGCTTATGTTGATGAATCTGGATGTTAGGATGTAGATGTGTTGAAATCCTAGTGTTTGTTGAGCCTAATCTAGCTTAGGGTGACCTAATGTTAGCAACCTAAGTGAGGGATGAGACTTACCCGGTAGTTTCCTCTCTTAGATACATAAGATGATGAACTCTAGGTAGTAGTGAGCCAAAAAAGCCGCTATTGGATTGAGTGTGCTAGGATCGTTGCCTAAGACTTGCCTTTTCTGAGACTTACCCGGTAAGGAGGGGTTTGACCCTTAGGTAGTGGCCGGTTTGTGTAGAATTCCCGTCCTTAGGTTCCTTGAGACTTAGCGAAACCCGCAGCCCATGATTATGAGCTCCGCCCTCAAGTTCTACAAATGATCCGGCATAATCAATTTGGAAGGATGGAAGGAGAGTCCCCTCATCAACATTTGATGAACTACAAGATATTGATGGAGACTCTAAGGCCGCCTAGGTTGGATAACAACAACCATAAGCTTAGGGATTTTTCCTTCTCTCTTAAGGATAAAGCCTTGGCTTGGTACCAATCGATTCCCCTAGGGCGTGTGAGTACTTGGGAGGAAATGACAACCGAGTTCTTGACTAAGTTCTTCCCACCTTCCAAGACTACCGAGTTAAGAGGGAAGATCAATGCCTTCGTAATGAAGGATAGAGAAAGCCTATTCAAGTCTTGGGAGAGGTTCAAAGACCTTCTCCTAGATTGTCCACACCATGGTATACCAAAAA
Source organism: Fagopyrum esculentum (assembly GCA_033239045.1). Lineage (NCBI taxonomy): Eukaryota > Viridiplantae > Streptophyta > Magnoliopsida > Caryophyllales > Polygonaceae > Fagopyrum > Fagopyrum esculentum. The sequence goes on along the minus strand of BSUD01000003.1, from coordinate 89,985,064 downwards.
TAGAGCTTTTGGAGATCTACTTCAAGGGACTTGATGAAGATAGCCAATTCAAGCTTCAATCTCTTTCCGGTGGGACTTTCATGGAAATGAATGTGGATGAAGCTTGGGAGTTTGTAGAGAAACAAGCTTTGGTGATAGAAAAGTACTCCCATAGGAAGAGTGATGGGAAGAAAGCGGGAGCATATGAGGTGAGTGAAGTCACCATGAGTAATTTCAAGCTTGATGCAATCAACAATGAGCTTAAGTCTTTGAGGGAGTTGTGTGCTACAACTTTGAAGAGTCAAGCAAACCCTCAAGTGCAAGTGCAAGCAAACTTGTCTTCCAAAGAGTAAGATGTGAACTATATGGGAAGGGGAAACTACAACAACTATCAAGGCCCAAGGAACTTCAACAACAACCGGCAATTCAACAATTACCGGCCTAACCACAACCATCCCGGGTTCTCTTATTCAAACCCGGATGGAGCCTTGAACCCTCCCGCTTCCACAAGCGCAGCTCCACCACCTAAGGCTTCACAAGAGCCTCCACCCGGATTTACTCAACCTCCAAAGGATAGAACCGAGATGATGTTTGAACAATTGCTTGGGAGGTGGAGTGGTCTTGAGAGCACGGTGACTTCCATTTCTAAGGCTCAAAAGGTGTTGGAAGCACAAGTGTTCCAAAAGGCGGGTGAAGCTCATAGAGATCCGGGAAAACTTCCCGGAAGAACCGAAGATAACCCAAGAGGCCAAGTGTTGGCTATTACAACAAGGAGTGGGCTGAGCATGAAGGATCCCTTGCCTAAGGGAAATGACAAAGGAAAGCAAGTGGTAATAGAAGAAGAGCCATTGCAAGAAGATGGAGGCAAGAGCAAGGATGATGAGCCAACATACGTGGCACCACCTCCATACAAGCCACCACTACCATTCCCACAATCACGAGCAAGAGCTCATTTGGACAAACACTTCGGTAAATTCCTTGAACTTATGTCTAAATTGCATATTAACATTCCGTTCATGGATGCTATTCTAGGTATGCCGGCATATGGCAAGTTTTTGAAGGAAATACTCTCCAACAAGAGGAAGTTGGAGGAGTATGGAGAAGTGAGGATGACAAAGAGGTCCTCGGAACTGATTCAAACTATGAAGGAGGAGATGCCTCCTAAGCTAAGAGATCCGAGATCTTTTTGTGTGCCAATTGGAGGGGAGAAGTGAAGTATGAAGCCCTATGTGATCTTGGGGCAAGTGTAAGCATCATCCCGCTTGCACTTTGCAACAAGGTTGGGCTAGGAGAGCCAAAGCTGGTCAAGATGACCCTTTACATGGCGGACCGTTCAATCACTCACCCGGTTGGAATCTTGGAGGACATACTGGTGCAACTCGGGAAGTTCTATGTGCTCATAGACTTCGTTGTTTTGGACTTCCCGGCGGACTATCCAGTTCCCATCATCTTGTGGAGACCTTTCTTGGCTACATCGGGATGCTTGGTGGATTGCAAAAATGGAATTCTCTCTTTCAACATTGGAGAAGAGAATATCAAGTTCAAATTATCCACAATGATGAAGGGGCCATCCCTTGGTGAAGATGTGTTCAACATTGTCGAGCAAGAGGAGTGTAGAGAAGTTGTGAGCTCGATCTTGATCAAGGACCCCTTGGAGAAGGTTCTTAGCTTAAGTTTGATGGAGGAAGGAGTTGAGGATGATTGTAATGAAGAAATCAAGGCCTTAGATGCATTGGAAGAGGAGGCAACAGCTGAATTTGAAGTACACGAAAGTGTGCTGAGGAGCTGTAGGAATCACGGTCTGGTACAGAGGACCACGGCCGTGGTTTGTCCCGTGGAACTCTCTAGAGTGCTCCACGGTGCTAGCTCCTCAGATTCCACGCCCGGTGTTTTTCCAGAGGCCGTGATTCAGACCGTGATTTTGCCAGAAAGTGCCTTAATGGTTGATCAAGCTTCAAGGAGCCTTGAGGAGTCTTCATTATCTTTGGATTCATCTCAACCTACATTGTATGGAGCGTCTCCAATCGATAAAGGTCCTCCTAAAATTGAACTTAAACCCCTCCCCTCTCATCTTAAGTATGCTTTTCTTGGTGAAGATTCTACTTATCCGGTGATTGTTAATGCATGCTTGAATGATGATGAGTTGACTAGATTGTTGCATGAATTGAGATTGCATAGGAAAGCTATTGGCTATACTATTGATGATGTAGTTGGCATTAAACCTTCTTTGTACATGCATAAGATCTTAATGGAAGATAATCACAAACCTTCAATTGAATCTCAAAGAAGACTAAACCCCATCATGAAATAAGTAGTAAAGAAAGAGATTCTTAAATTGCTAGATGCGGGAATCATTTTCCCGATTTTGGATATTAAGTGGGTTAGTCCCGTGCATGTGGTTCCTAAGAAAGGTGGGATGACCGTAGTAACAAATGAGAATAATGAATTAATCCCAACTAGAACTGTTACGGGATGGAGGATGTGTATAGACTATACGAAACTAAATGTGACTCTAGGAAAGTTCACTTCCGTCTTCCTTTCATTGACCAAATGCTAGAACGATTAGCTCAACATTCCCATTTTTGTTACTTAGATGGCTATAGTGGATTCTTCCAAATCCCTATCCACCCCGATGACCAAGAGAAAACTACATTCACATGTCCTTGGGGTACATTTGCATATAAGAGAATGCCATTTGGGTTGTGTAATGCACCCGCCACTTTTCAAAGATGTATGATGGCCAGCTTTTTTGAATATATTGAAAACATCATGGAAGTGTTTATGGATGATTTCTCTGTTTATGGTGTAATAGCTAGGATTTCCGAATTCTAATTAATGTTGATTAACTTAATCGTTTATAGTAATTGACATATAACTCACGAAGATTTCGCAAGTGATGAGTATGAGTCCCACCGTTATGTTCCTCGCGTAATTTTGGACGTTTGGGGGAATTTTTACTTTTTTCCCCGGGTAATTATTTTTACCTTCCGGTGTTATTTGGAGCATTTGGGAGCTCCAATTAATAAAAATGAAGTTGAGAGAAATGATTAGGATATCGGATATGTCCTAGATATGAAATAACATGGAGAGGCAAAACGGTCAAAAGAGTCGCTATTTCGTTTCTTAACGGTTAAGAAAGACGGCTTAGGAATACACGTTTTCCGATGCAGTTGTGGAATAATTATCCCTACAATATTCCAGATTTAATATTCCAATCTCGAGAAGTTTGAAGAAGGAGGTTCGACCCGCCTTTGGATCGGTTAAAGGATAATTATCGACTTTGCTAAAGGATAATTGTCGTCTTCACTATAAATAGCGGAAAATCCTTTATTAATTCATTTCCTTTCACGTTTCCTCATAAAAGCTCTGATTTCTTTCAACCTTCAAACTCAGATCTACTCTCCGTTTCTAATCCGATTTCAATTCCGTTTGAGTTTCTGGATTCCTCTCTTCATTCTCTTCATATCGGTACCGAGGTTCTGCATTTCCGAGCAGATGAAAGGTTGTTCGAGCATATATGTCACTAGGCAGGTTCCGTCGCTCAGATTCCGGTGAATTTGATGTTGTCCATGCGTAGTTTGCGTCGCTGTGATTCCGAATCTTCTTTCAGATCGTCAATCGGGTTAGTAACGAATAAGTTATGAATTTATTCGTTTTCCGTACTGCGATTTGGCCTAAATTGACTTTAGGCTTGTCAAAATGGATAATTAGAAATTCCATTATGGTCGTTATATTATTCTGGTGATTATGGGTTGTTTGTTTGATGAAATCTGATGACAAGGGTTTAGAAATTGCCTGCGGGCAAAACGTTATTTTGGCGAAATCTAATTAATTAATTAAAGGTTAATTAATTAAATTAGGATTAGAATTGAGATTGAGGAATGTTGATTAGATACTACCTTGATGTCTGAGGAATTGTGAGTTATGCTGAGATATTGAGGCTTAGTTGGTTGTGAGGCTTATAGATTGAGTATGATCCTCATGGATCCCTTTGGGTCTAGGTGTAACCCCTTTGTTGCATAGAGTTTGATATATCTTTATGCCTTGTTATTAGGCAGTGCCCCTCTCTCAAGATTGGAGGTTATTGTGGTTGAGTTGAGTACGAGGTTGAGGTAAGTCCGTAGGACTTACTTAGCTACCATCCCTATATTGGGTGTTTGCATGAGTGGTGTGTGCGTTATATGTTTGCTATGGTAGCATTAGATATCGTTTATACTAACCTATGTTTTATTAACTGCCTTGTTGCGTGGCTGTGATAACCCTTCCCTTTCATCCTGCCATGGAGTCTGGGAGGTTCTTTGACGTCAGGCCAGACTGGTTTACAAGAGGGGCACAATCCACTCCCATAGGGTACATGGGTTGTGTGACCGATACTCGTACAACTGAATATAGCACTCAGAAGCGAGGATGTATCGGTCCTCGTGTCACATACTTTCATCTATCTATATATATATATATATACACGATTTGAGTGAATGATTATTATATAAAGATGATAAAATTGGTAAATATGTGATAGCATGCTGACGTGTTTATCTTTCATGATTGTGCTTGTGCTTATGCTTATGCATTACCTTATATATGTATGGTTAGCTAACAGTTTCATACCGTGTTGTAGATGTTTGTAGGATAGGCGCTGCTGGGTGATTGTTGGCTAGTTCATTCGCTTTATCGAATGGCTGGTTCGATTCATGATCGCATCTTCAAACGTCTGGCAGGGTGATAGGACGAGGACTCTCGTACATTAGGTGGTCGGTTTTGGGGTTGTTTATGTTTTCCCTCCCGCGTGAGGATGATGACTTGTTTTCCCTCTTGTGTGAGGATGTCGTTTCATACTCGGCTATGTTGTTGTTTACCTTTGGTTATATAGTTTATACGGTTTTATGTATTTGTTTTTATATCTGTCAGTGCCATGTTGTAAGGTCCAATGAACTTGTTGTCAGGATAGGGTCAGGATCCATTGTGAGATCCTAGCCCAATGTGACATCCCGAGTCCCGCAGAATCGGGGTGTTACAGAGTTGGTATCAGAGCCCAGGTTGACAACAATGGCACTTGCTACCTACAATAGGGTCTGATAGGTAAAATAAACAGAACCCGAAAGCGGTCTGACTTTTTAAAACGTTTTTGGTTTTAAGTGTGGTTTTGGGTTAGAATGTACGAGAAGTCGTCACCTTTGCCATGGATCTCTGCAGCGTAGATATATCGATACATATGTGTGTGTATATTATGGATTATGTGGATGTATTATATATATATATATATCGATACATATGGCATATATAGCCTTGTTGATGCGTCCTTGGAGGTAACCAAGGATAACTCCGGATCTAGATCAAGCAAAACTCCAACTACTCCTTGATTCTTTGTGCAACGTTGTATCGTTTCGGATCCAAAGGGGCGGAAGCGATGAAGAAACAAGGGTTACTTCGATCTAGAGAGATCAAATTAAGCTTTTTATGTGGATCGAAGGTTGATTCTTAAGAAGAATCCTCGAATATGGGTTTCTTGGATCAAAGACGAGATCCAAGGAAGAAATTTAAGGGTTAGAAGAGAGGTTTTGATGCCCAAGCTAAGTAGGAGGAAATTCTTCTCAAAACTTAGTAATATTGAACATCCAAAATAAGTGAGGCAAGATATCTCTTATATAGAGAGACTTGCCTACCTATGGGCCAACGGGCCAAACAAAAATACATGAAGAAAAGCCCAAAAGGGAAAACCTAAAAGGATAAGAGCAAACCCTAAAAGGATAAGGTCAAAAGGGAATATTCTTATACGGAATATCCCTTTATTACATAAAAAGGAAAACATGAAAATATAGTCCGAAAATAAGCTAGCTTCATGCCATGCAGTCGGAAAGACGGGACATGCCGCTAACGGAACCGTTAGCCTATGCCATGGTGGTGTAGAGACAAGGCATGCCGGTAATGGGACCAAGTGAAGAAGTAATGCGGGTGATGATGGAGCCGGTGGCTCGAGCAATGGCCTTAGCTCGGGATCGGGTGATCGGTCCATCTGAACGAACTCTAAGAGCCTCGTCCTCTTCGTCTATGGTCAACGTAAAAGGGGCATTCAAGGGCGCATCAGTCCCCCCATCTTGGCTGTGAAACGTCCCCGTTTCACCATCGTCAAAGAGGGGCTCAACATAAGGGGCAAGGTTCTTGACGTTGAACGTTGGGTGTACTCCGTAGGAATCCGGAAGCTCTAACTTGTATGCATTTGGACCATGACGGGCTAAGATGCGGAATGGGCCATCACCACGGTCCGAGAGCTTGCTCATGCGGCGAGTAGGAAAACGCTCCTTCCCTAGGTGGAGCCAAACAAGATCACCGGGCTCAAAAGAGACTTCGCGGCGGCCCTTGTTGCGTTGTCCGGAAAGTTGGGCGGCACGACGTTCAAGTTGTGTCCTAGTCCGCTCATGAAGCTCAATGATTTGGGCGGCTCGGTTTCCGGCGATGATGTGTTCTCCATCCTTGAGCGGGCGGGGAGTGAAATCCAATGGTGTGTGTGGATTGAGGCCGTAGACAACTTCAAATGGGGACAATTTAGTTGCCGTGTGCCTAGACCTGTTATACGAAAACTCTACAACAGAAAGTAAGTCCTCCCACCTACGTGGGTTGGTCCTAGTGGTGGCTCTAAGTAGAGCATCAAGAGTCCGATTGGTCACCTCCGTTTGACCATCGGTTTGGGGGTGATAACTACTTGAAAAAAACAAGTTGGTTCCAAGTTTTCCCCACAACGTTCTCCAAAAATGACTTACGAATTTCACGTCCCGATCACTAACGATGGAACGTGGTATCCCATGTAAACGCACCACATTGTCAAAGAACAAGGTGGCAACTTCACTAGCATTTAGGGTGCTTTTACATGCGATGAAATGAGCCATTTTGGAGAAGCGATCGACTACCACGAAGATGGAGTCTTTGCCTCGTTTTGACATAGGCAGCCCGACCACAAAGTCCATGGATAGATCCTCCCAAGGTCCCATTGGTATAGGCAAAGGAGAATACATCCCATCCGGACCTTGGCTCGACTTGGCATGATGACATGTGATGCAACCCTTGCAAAACCGTGTCACATGCATACGCATCCGGGGCCAAAAGAAATGCTCTTGGAGAGCGGAAAGGGTCTTGGTAGCACCGAAATGACCACGACCCTCATGAGCTTCCTTGACCAACAAATGGCGTATAGATGAGCGCGAAATACAAAGTTTTCCCGCTCGAAAAAGATAGCCCTCGTTAATAAAGAAAGACTCGTGCTCTCGGAGGTCGAGGCATTGTGCCCATATGTCCTTGAAGTCAAGATCCGTGGCATATAACTCTTTGATAAGAGCAAAGCCATGTATCTTGGCGTCCATATACACAAGGAGGGCATAGCGGCGAGAAAGGGCATCGGCTACCACATTCTCTTTGCCTTTCTTATGCCGAATGACATAAGGAAAGGTCTCTAAAAACTCTACCCAACTAGCATGGCGCCGACTGAGATTTGTTTGACTCTTGAGATACGAAAGAGCCGCATGATCCGAATGAATCACGAACTCCTTCGGCCACAAGTAATGTTGCCATGTCTTAAGACAACGAACTAGAGCATATAGTTCCTTGTCATATGTAGGGTAGTTGAGCGAAGGACCGGACAGTTTTTCACTGAAGTAGGCAATTGGCCAATTCTCTTGTAAGAGAACTCCTCCAATGCCCACATTTGATGCATCACACTCCACCTCGAAAGTTTTCAAAAAGTTTGGGAGTTGGAGTAATGGTGCATTACAAAGGCGGTCTTTGAGCGGATCAAACGCTCGAGCATGGATATCACGCCACTCAAACGTGAAACCCTTGGTAGTGAGCTCATGGAGCGGTGCCGCTACCGTGCTAAAGTCCTTGACAAAGCGTCGGTAGAAACCCGCTAAGCCGAGAAAGGATCGGACCATGGTGACCGTAGTAGGAGTAGGCCACTCCCGAATAGCACGAACTTTAGATTCGTCTACTCGTAGTCCGTCCTTAGACACGACATAGCCAAGAAAGATAGTGGTGTCCGAGCAAAAGACGCATTTGTCAAAGTTGACATACAATTGCTCTTGTCTAAGGCACTCGAGCACTTGGCGAAGGTGCCCGATGTGATCCTCCAAAGACGTACTAAACACCAAAATATCATCAAAATAAACAACAACAAATGTACCCAAGAATCGGCGCAAGACATGGTTCATGAGGCGCATGAAGGTGGACGGGGCGTTGGAGAGGCCAAAAGGCATGACAAGCCATTCATAGAGTCCATACTTCGTTTTGAACGCCGTCTTCCATTCGTCACCTTCGGCCATCCGGATTTGGTGATAACCGCTCCGGAGATCAATTTTGGATAAGATGGTGGCGCCATGAAGCTCATCCAACATGTCATCAAGGCGCGGGATCGGGTGGCGATATTTGACGGTGATTTGGTTGATGGCACGACAATCAACACACATCCGCCATGATCCATCTTTCTTTGGTACTAAGATTACCGGGACGGCACATGGTGATAAGGATTCACGCACATGTCCCCGGTCCAGGAGCTCTTGCACTTGACGTTGTAGCTCCTTTGTCTCTTCCGAACTAGCTCGGTAAGCGGCACGGTTTGGCAAAGAGGCACCGGGCACAAAGTCAATTTGATGTTCAATCCCTCGGATAGGTGGCAAGCCGGGTGGGAGATCTTTGGGCATAATATCCTGAAATTCGGACAACAACAAAGACACCTCGTGTGGCACATTACTTGGGTCATGAGAAGTAGATAAACAAAACGGAACAAGTAAAAAGTATGGGAACTTGCCTTCCATGACCGGTTGCAAATCATGCTGGCGAGCTAAGAGTATCCGTGGCTCACACCGTCCTTGAATTACGGGATCCGAAGATGGTAAAGGTGCGCCCGAAGAAACGATGCGACCTTTACTACCTTTGGATTCGGTAGCATGGACAAGAGGGGCGGTGTTTCGGGATTTGGAAGTACTAGCACCTACAACATCGGGACTCCGGGGGTCCGATTTTGCCGGTGCTTTAGCGGACTCATCAATAGTTTGTTGCCTCTTCCGTTCCGCATAGTCAACCAAAATTTCATGCGGAGTCATAGGCAAAAGTGTGACCTGTTTTCCATTATATTGGAACATGTACCGATTAAGATAACCATCATGATATGTGCGGCGATCGAATTGCCATGGTCGTCCTAATAGGACATGTGTGGCGTCCATCTTGATAACATCACAAAGGACCTTATCAACATAGGCGCCAATAGAAAACGACACCCAAGCTTGTTGTGTGACGGTGTCACATGCCGTATCGGAATTCCATTGGAGTCCGTAAGGCGTTGGGTGGGGGGTCGTAGGCAACTTGAAGTGTTTTACCACCCGTTCGTTGACAATATTGCAACAAGAACCCCCGTCAACGATGAGAGAAAGACTCGTATTATTAACCAAGCAACGAGAGTGGAAGATATTCTCGCGTTGATCAATAGGAATATGCTCTTTAACAGCCAAAATACGACGAGAAACAAGAGCAAATTTACCGGGTTGTGCTGGGCCGCAAGCAAGCACGTCATCACAAGGTTCCATGCCAAAAAGTGGGTTTATGTCATGGTCATCCTCAATAATGAGATCGTCGTCATGTTGACCATCGTCGTCCTCAAAATATGTTGGGTCGGCAAACAAGACCCGTTTGGTGTTTGGGCAATCACGTTGTACATGGCCAAAACCGCTACACTTGTAGCACATGGGCTCTCTTGGGCGAGCCGCCGGTGAGGGTCCTTGTTGACCTCGAGAGGGAGGCGCCGGTGCCGGGCCACGGTTTGGTGCCTTCTCGGTACCCGTTTGCCTATTGGAAGGACCCGTCCGTTGGGTCCCTTTGGAAGCGTCGGTATCTGTAGGACTAGGAGCATCTCGAGAACGTGTGTTAGACGGATAAAGATATGGACTCGAGGAAGAGGTATACCTAGAATACCGCGGTGTTTCGAGTTGTTGCTTATATAACTTCATGGCGGCATGACATAATGCTCCCAAATCCTTGAATGGGACAATCTCGAGCGGCCGCCGGATGGAAGCATTAAGCCCACTCATGAACTTGGTGCGGAGAGCGGAGGGGGAGGCCGAGACGCCGGCCTTAATGTGCATGTCCTCAAGTTTAGCCAAGTAAGCCACCGGAGTGAGGTTGCCTTGCTTGAACTCGGCAATTTGCAACCGCATATCATTCTTAAAGTCCTCGGGTACGTACTTCTTGGTCATGCAATAGAGCAATTGTTCAAATGTCTCAATTGGTGCCCATCCTCGCCTCTCTCGGGTGAACTCATACCGGTTCCACCAAGACTTCGCATCTCCTTCAAAGTATAGAGTTGCCGCCTCGATTTTCTCGGATTCCTCCTCATAATGACAATGTTTTAATGCTCGTTTCATATCCTGCGCCCAATCAAGAAAAACACACGGATCATATTCACCATGAAAGGTAGGAACTTAACCTTACCTTCCCTACGACCTCGGTAGGGGTCCGGGCGGGGCGGTGGAATGTAGGCATCATCGGCACGGGCTCGCTGGTGGCCGCCATGAGGCCGTTGGCGCCCATGAACGGGTGGGGCCTGCCTAGTTGGATTTGGGGGAGGCAACCATTCTTCACCCGGTCTTGGTTCTCATAAGGGTCTATGACGGGTGGGTGCCACGGACGGTTATGTGCTACCCGTTCTAAATCGGATTCATCACCGGAGAACTCGTTGAAGTTGTGTTGCTCATCGTATTCATCAAAGTCAAGGGTCCTCGGTTGCCGGGTTGACCGTTGGTGACGGTGTTCGGAACGATCATGCTCACGACCATGATTGGTGGTTGAGTTGGGACGGTACTAGGGCTCTTCCCGGGTTTGTCGGTCGGTGCGGGACACACTAGGTGGAGGTGGAGAAGGAACATACCGTTGATGTTGATGCTCATAATATTGGTGCCGATGTTCCGTATCGACTATGGACAAGTTATCTTGACGCGGGTCGGGGAATTCCTCCTCTTCTTCATGGGACTCATTTCCGTCAAGAGGTAAAGGATGGGTGTGTTCAATGACAGACGCAAGCCGGGTAACATTTGATGGTCCGGCTCCCAAAAGTCCCTTGCCTTTCCGTTGTGCGTCGGAAGTGGAAGCATTGACCACGATCTCATTCGGATAAGTTGGGGTGGGACGGTGAGCAATCTGAAGGGCCTTAAGAGCTTCTAGCTCCTTTTTCAAGGCAATGTTTTCTCGGGTCAAGGCATCAAACTTTTGTTGTGCCTTCAAGGCTTCCAATTCTCGCCTTATGGAGTCATTTTTGAGGGACAACGAAGCAGTTTCTTGAGCCAAGGGTTCACTGAACTCTTGCGGACCAGAATCCTGAGAAGTTTCCATTTCAACGTTAGTCATTGCTCCAAATCAGCACACAATTGCAAGCAATCAAGTGAGCAAGGTGACAAGTTAGGTCAACTTTACCCAAGTTCAAGTGCGTTATCGGGTTCTACTTTGGAAAGGCCGTTTGGCGGTTAGGCAAGGAAGGCAAATCCAACAAAATTGAACCAATTACACACAAATAAACAAGTGATATTTTGCAAACGTATGTAAGAAAATAGAGAGATAGAAGATGGACGGATTGTTCACTCGGCAAGCTTTGCTTGCTTTCGGTCTTTGACCGTTTTGTAAAATCCGATTTTTCGGATGGACCGGTTTGCCGGACGTCTTTTCACTTTGTGTGTTTCGTTTCTTTGAAACGTTTTGAGCAACACTTTCTTTTGTTTTTTTTTTAACACAAATCCGTATTGATGAAGAGTTTTTTTGCTTTTCTTGGAATATCAAATGCGAGATATCCGAACTTTTCGTTAACAAAAATATCCCAAGAGATTTGGTGAAATTAATTAACAAAATTGTCGGATTAGGTCGGTTTAAGAAAAAAAAAAGACGGGTTTGATAAATCGTTTGAAGGCAAACCAAATATCTCCTATTTTTGTGCTTTTTGTTTTGAGTTGAACACGGAAAAGAAAAAAAAATTCAGAGAAAATGGATGAACATGATGAAGAACATGATGAACAAGATGAAGATCATGAAGAACAAATGAAGAACATCATGAACAAACGAAGAACATCATGAACAAAAAAGGCTAAATAGGTTTAAGATAATAACGCACAAAAACAAGAGTAAAGAGAACTTAGCTTTGATCCCTTGCTCTGATACCAATTTGATGCGTCCTTGGAGGTAACCAAGGATAACTCCCGATCTAGATCAAGCAAAACTCCAACTACTCCTTGATTCTTTGTGCAACGTTGTATCGTTTCGGATCCAAAGGGGCGGAAGCGATGAAGAAACAAGGGTTACTTCGATCTAGAGAGATCGAATTAAGTTTTTTTATGTGGATCGAAGGTTGATTCTTAAGAAGAATCCTCGAATATGGGTTTCTTGGATCAAAGACGAGATCCAAGGAAGAAATTTGAGGGTTAGAAGAGAGGTTTTGATGCCCAAGCTAAGTAGGAGGAAATTCTTCTCAAAACTTAGTAATATTGAACATCCAAAATAAGTGAGGCAAGATATCTCTTATATAGAGAGACTTGCCTACCTATGGGCCAACGGGCCAAACAAAAATACATGAAGAAAAGCCCAACAGGGAAAACCTAAAAGGATAAGAGCAAACCCTAAAAGGATAAGGTCAAAAGGGAATATTCTTATACGGAATATCCCTTTATTACATAAAAAGGAAAACATGAAAATATAGTCCGAAAATAAGCTAGCTTCATGCCATGGAGTCGGAAAGACGGGACATGCCGCTAACGGAACCGGTAGCCTATGCCATGGTGGTGTAGAGACAAGGCATGCCGGTAATGGGACCAATTGAAGAAGTAATGCGGGTGATGATGGAGCCGGTGGCTCGAGCAATGGCCTTAGCTCGGGATCGGGTGATCGGTCCATCTGAACGAACTCTAAGAGCCTCGTCCTCTTCGTCTATGGTCAACGTAAAAGGGGCATCCAAGGGCACATCAGTTGTAAGCTTAGGTGCGTATATCCTACAGATGGCTCAGACTAGAGCAATATCTATAGTGGGACGAGGTAGGGTTACAACCCCTCTTCCTCCAATAACGTTAAGTCAGGGACCAGTTTCCGTTGTTGTTTCGCTTATGGTAGAGAACGAGTTTGAAGAGAATGATCATGTCTCCATGAGCAGATCCGAGTTTCAAGAATATATGCGCCAAGTGTATGAGGCTGTAATAGCGGGTAGACCTACACCGGATCTACCAACATTTGTGGGACCAACTGATGCTTCTGGATCAAAGAAGAAACAACGAGTCGAACTAGCGAAAGATGAGGTAGGCCTTCCAAGTGGTAAGCAGAATCCGGCTTGTGGACGTTTGAGTAGTCCCCGTTCTAAACGGACTTCTGGTGAGAAGAAAACTTGTTATAATTGTGGGAAGCCTGGACACATAAGTCCACACTGTCCAAAACCGCCGGTGATTTGCTTCACCTGTGGTAGACCAGGTCATAAAGCTGCCTTCTGTAGGCAAGGTAGAGTTGTATCATAGCAGGGTTCTTCTTCTGCCAATATGACGGGAGGTGGTCAGAAGACCCCTCAGCACCAGACACAAGGACAACAAAGAATCCCAGATCGTCAGCCTACTCAAGGATCCGTTCCCAAACCGAGTAGAGATAGAGGTCGTGGTGGGAGTATCATAGACACTAGAAGAGCTTAAGGTAGAGCCTTGGAGCTGAGAAGTGTAGAGGAGTCATCCGTACCAGTTGCAGTTATGGGACGTTTATGTCTCATCTGTGGCTATCCAGATCATTTGCGCTCTGAGTGTCCCTTGGCACCGATAGCTTGCTTCACCTGTGGTGAACTAGGCCATCTGTCCCCTTTCTATCAGCAAGGTGGTGTTTCTTCTCAGCAAGACCTTCCTCTTTCCGGTACAGAAAGAGTGGAAGTGGAGGCTATGGCGATGACCTTAGTGATACCTGAGGAGCATAGACCCGAGATTTAGTGATGATTTGCAGTGAAGCTTCTGGTGTTAGTTGTACAGGTACCATTCTTGTTAATGGTTTACCTAGTGAAGTTTTGTTTGTTGTGAGTGCTATGCACTTCATGTCTTTCGATGCATGCGTTAATAGTTGACTATGGAAACAATAGAATATATACTTTCCTTTACATGATTACCAGTTAGGGGTCTGAGGTACCCGCGAGATTGTGATTGTCCCATTCATTCAAGGACTTGTGTATGGTTTATAGACTTCTTTGTCATGCCTTAGGTGCATGAGGAAGTCACTATGTGTATGGTTTGGATGAATAGATATCATGTCATGTTAGATATCAGTTGGAAGGTTGTTATAATCTCTACTGAGGCCGATTAGACAGAGGTCTTCCGGGGTTACGACCTTTGAAGAGATGAGTCTTGTCATGAGTGCCGTATGAGCAGCGATGTTGATAACACAAGGAGGTGATGTTTTTTGATGTTATGATATGAAGAAGATAGTTTCACGTTGGAGGATATTCCAGTGGTTTATGAGCTTATAGACGTGTTATTGAACCGTCTAGTTACCACCTCAGCGGAGTGTGGACATTGTTATCAAGTTGAAGTGTGATACGACACTGAATGGGAAGGCCCATATCATATAATGCTTGTTGCTATGTTGTAATTGAAGGATTGAAGAGTTAGATGAGACGAGCTTCCTTCACCCTAGTGTATCCAATGTCTCGTATTGACGACCTGATGAATCAGCTTCAGGGAACAATCGTGTTTTTTAGGATTCCATTGCGCTCAGGATATCACCAATTGAGGATGAGAGAGCAAGACGTGCATAGGGTAGTCTTCTATACCCGTTATAGACACTACGAGTTGTAGTGATGCCATTTGGGCTGACGAATGCCTTGACAATCTTCAGGGAGTTAATGAAGAGCATCTTCATTGATTTCCTTGATTTGGTTGTAGTGATCTTCATTGATGACATTTCGATATACTCTCGTAGTAGAGAGAAGCATACCGATCATTTGAGGACAGTTTTGCTGGTGTCGAGAGATAGACGGTTGTATACTACGCTCTCTAAGTACGAGTAGGATGCCAGTGGTAGCCTTCTTAGGCCATGTTGTCTCTGCCAGTGGGATCTTGGTTGATCTGACGAGGATTGAGTATGTTGCAACATGGACGATACTGATGAACATTAAGGGAATGCGTAGTTTTCTCGGCTTAGCCCATTACTACCCACACTTGTGGAAGGGTTTTGTGAATATGTATCACTTTACGAGTCTTCTGAGGAAGACCCTCAGAATTGCGTGGTCAAAGCAATATGCTAGAACGTTGAAGAGTGGAGGAGACATTTGACCTCTGCTTCGATTTTGTTATAGTCCGAAGGTCTGGGGATTCCATAATATACGGTGATATATCCCGGCTATGTTTAAGACTCGTATTTATACAATGGAGTGGAGTTATGGATATGTGGGTCTACAGATGAAGACGTGTGAGGAGAACTACCTGACGCCTGATTTAGAGTTAGCAGCAGAGTTGAATAACTACCAGCGTTAAGGACTTGAGTTGATCAAGACTTTAACCCAGAGATTCCATATTATTCAGAGAAGTTGAACGTTGTCGCCAACAACTTGAACAGAAAGACGTCTCAAGAGAAGACAATTGCGAGGCTGACAGTTCAGCCTCAACTTTAGAGAGATCCAGCTTGGCTAGAGTTGGACAATCAGTTCCTTGATGAGAATATCCAGTTATGCCTTATAGGTTCTACCTGGTCTGTTGGATGAGGTCCAACAGAAGCAGGGGACCTGCCCGACCTTGTTGAAGAAGGGAGAGAAGATGTCCCGTAATGAGGCACCACAATTCTCCATGAGAGTAGATGGAATGATGAAGAGTCATGACCGCTTTTGTGTACCTGCTGATGCAGAGTAAAACACACAATTTTACAGTATTCACTGTATACCTTACTCAGTACATTCAGGTACGAGTAAGAGGTACCACGAGGTGAGACGATTATATTGATGGAGAAGATGGAAACTGATGTAATCAGATTTGTGACAAAGTGTGTGACTTGTCAGAAGGTCAAGATAGAACATTTCCGACCTATAGATGAGCTCCATACACTACTAGTGCAGTAGTGGAAGTGGTTGGACATCTTTATGGACTTTGTGTTGGGATTGAGGCCCAGTGGGAATTTTGATGTATCCAGATTGTTGGTGACAGATTAACGAAGCCGGCACGTTTCATTCCTATTAGAGAGACGTGGCCAGCGAATGCATTGGTTGAGGAGTACACTAGACAGATAGTGAGACTCCATGGTGTACCGAGAACGATCATCTTTGATCGAGATGGATGTTTTACCTTAAGATTTTGGGCAGTAGATACATACTGCTTTGAAGGATGAGTTTATACTTTATGACTGTATTTCACCCCCAAATAGATGGTCAGTCAGAGAGGACCATCTAAACCCTTGAGATATGTTATGAGCTTATGTATTGAACTGAAAACATGGATGGCTAAGTTACCTTCTTTAATGGATTTATTATGTGATAATGATTGACGCACATCTTTTGGGATGACCCCTATGAGGCATTATACATATGTAGACGCCGTATACCTTTAAGCTAGAATTGACCTAGCAGTATTAGTAAAATAACACCTGATCCGATTCAGGATTTTATAGTTCAAGTAACGCTGATTAGAGGAAGAATGTTGGCTGTACAGAGTCGCCATATATCATATGTAGACGAGAGACGTCAACCTCTAAAGTTCAAGTGAGAGTTCATGACTGGCTGAGAGTATCTCTGCTGTGAAATGTTAGATGTGTTGGCATAAAAGGGAAACCGAGTTTCCAATATGTCGGTTTACTTGGGGTCTTGACCAGAATTGTGAAGGCAGCATGATGTTTAGCTTTGCCTTTGAGGTTAGATGGTGATTAATCCAGTGTTCATATGTCTCAACTGAGGGAGTATATACCAGTTTCGAGACACCTGGTGAGTTATGATGATCTAGTGGTTAAGCCGAACCACATCCTTGTTGAGCATTTGGTTACATTCCTGGAATGAGATATGAGACGCTTGCATTCGAAAGACTTTTCCATTTTAAAGGACGTAGTGGTCGAGGTGAGGACCTTAAGAGACCACATGAGAGACTGAGGATAGTATCCTGAGGAACTATCCTGAGTTTATGTCGAGACAGGTCCATCTGTGGGAGCACGAGTAGATCTTAGTGCTATCTTGATGAATGTTGTGCTTATGTGCTTATATGCCTTGATGTGTTTATTCCATGCTAGCTGTGATGTGATTTATGATCTTAGTAGATCTTGTTGTGCTAGCATAATGTATGTCATAGTTGGAGATGATTATTTCCTCCACGCTATCTGAGTATGATTTATATTTAAAGATGGAGATGGTTCTTTCCTCCATGCTATTTAAGTGTGATTAGGATTTAGCTGGAGATGGTTATTTCCTCCATGCTACCTTGATGGACATAGTTTCAGTGGAGATGTGATTCCTCCATGCGATATATATGCTTATGGTTTGCTAGAGACGTATTTCCTCTATGCGTGTGATATGTTTTGGCTAGAGATGTGCTTCCTCTATGCCTTGTGATGTGGTATGGCAAGAGACCTGATTCCTCTACGCCTTTGGGTAGCGTTATGGCCCTGTTTTCTGGAGTTGATGATTCCTCCATGGTGACATTGAGGTTATAGATTGTTATAGGTGATGACCTTCTGAACGGAGATGTGATACCTCCGATAGAGAGAGTGAGAGTTATACCTCGGCTTATGGGTCCGAGATGACTTTGGAATTTTGCAAGTTCCGGGACAAAACTTTTTTTTAAGGGGTGTGTGATGTAATAGCTAGGATTTCCGAATTCTAATTAATGTTGATTAACTTAACCGTTTATAGTAATTGACATATAACTCACGAAGATTTCGCAAGTGATGAGTATGAGTCCCACCGTTATGTTCCTCGCGTAATTTTGGACGTTTGGGGGAATTTTTACTTTTTTCCCCGGGTAATTATTTTTACCCTCCGGTGTTATTTGGAGCATTTGGGAGCTCCAATTAATAAAAATGCAGTTGAGAGAAATGACCAGGATATCGGATATGTCCTAGATATGAAATAACATGGAGAGGCAAAACGGCCAAAAGAGTCGCTATTTCGTTTCTTAAGGGCTAAGAAAGACGGCTTAGGAATACACGTTTTTCGATGCAAGTGTGGAATAATTATCCCTACAATATTCCAGATTAAATATTCCAATCTCGAGAAGTTTGAAGAAGGAGGTTTGACCCGCCTTTGGATCGGTTAAAGGATTATTATCGACTTTGCTAAAGGACAATATCGTCTTCACTATAAATAGCGGAAAAATCCTTTATTAATTCATTTCCTTTCACGTTTCCTCGTAAAAGCTCTGATTTCTTTCAACCTTGAAACTCATATCTACTCTCCGTTTCTAATCCGATTTCAATTCCGTTTGAGTTTCTGGATTCCTCTCTTCATTCTCTTCATATCGGTACCGAGTTTCTGCATTTCCGAGCAGATGAAGGGTTGGTCGAGCATATATGTCACTAGGCAGGTTCCGTCGCTCAGATTCCGGTGAATTTGATGTTGTCCATGCGTAGTCTGCGTCGCTGTGATTCCGAATCTTCTTTCAGATCATCAATCGGGTTGGTAACAAATAAGTTATGAATTTATTCGTTTTCCGTACTGCGATTTGACCTAAATTGACTTTAGGCTTGTCAAAATGGATAATTAGAAATTCCATTATGGTCGTTATATTATTCTGGTGATTATGGGTTGTTTGTTTGATGAAATCTGATGACAAGGGTTTAGAAATTGCCTGCGGGCAAAACGTTATTGTGGCGAAATTTAATTAATTAATTAAAGGTTAATTAATTAAATTAGGATTAGAATTGAGATTGAGGAATGTTGATTAGATACTACGTTGAGGTCTGAGGAATTGTGAGTTATGTTGAGATATTGAGGCTTAGTTGGTTGTGAGGCTTATAGATTGAGTATGATCCTCATGGATCCCTTTGGGTCTAGGTGTAACCCCTTTGTTGCATAGAGTTTGATATATCTTTATGCCTTGTTATTAGGCAGTGCCCCTCTCTCAGGATTGGAGGTTATTGTGGTTGAGTTGAGTACGAGGTTGAGGTAAGTCCGTAGGACTTACTTAGCTACCATCCCTATATTGGGTGTTTGCATGAGTGGTGTGTGCGTTATATGTTTGCTATGATAGCATTAGATATCGTTTATACTCGCCGATGTTTTATTGACTGCCCCGTTGCATGGCTGTGATAACCCTTCCCTTTCATCTTGCCATGGAGTCTGGGAGGTTCTCTGACGTCAGGCCAGACTGGTTTACAAGAAGGGCGCAATCCACTCCCATAGGCTACACGGGTTGTGTGACCGATACTCGTACAACTGGATATAACACTCAGAGGCGAGGATGTATCGGTCCTCGTGTCACATACTTTCATCTATATATATATATATATATATATATATATATATATATATATATATATATATATATATATATATATATATATACGATTTGAGTGAATGGCTATTATATAAAGATGATAAAATGGGTAAATATGTAATAGCATGCTGATGTGTTTATCTTTCATGATTGTGCTTGTGCTTATGCTTATGCATTACCATATATATGTATGGTTAGCTAACGGTTTCATACCGTGTTGTAGATGTTTGCAAGATAGGCGCTGCTGGGTGATCTGGCAGGGTGACATGCCGAGAACTCTCGTACATTAGGTGGTCGGTTTTGGGGTTTTTTATGTTTTCCCTCCTGTGTGAGGATGATGTCTTGTTTTCCCTCATGTGTGAGGATGTCGTTTCATACTCGGCTATGCTGTTGTTTACCTTTGGTTATATAGTTTATACGGTTTTATGTATTTGTTTTTATATTTGTCAGTGCCATGTTGTAAGGTCCAGTGAACTTGTTGTCAGGCTAGGGTCAGGATCTATTGTGAGATCCTAGCCCAATGTGACATCCCGAGTCCCGCGGAATCGGGGTGTTACATATGGATCTTCATTTGATGGTTGTTTAGCTAACTTGTCTTTGGTGCTTAAGAGATATGAGGAGACAAATCTTGTCTTGAATTGGGAAAAATGACACTTTATGGTAAGTGAAGGCATTGTGTTGGGACACTTGGTGTCCAACCGTGGCATTGATGTTGATAGGGCTAAGATAGAAATGATTGAGAAGTTGCCACCACCTACCTCGGTGAAGGGGGTAAGGAGTTTCTTAGGGCATGCCGGTTTTTACCGGAGATTCATTAAAGATTTCTCTAAGATTTCTAAGCCTCTTACTAACCTACTAATGAAAGATGTTGAGTTTGTTTTCTCCAAGGATTGCCTTGAAACTTTTTGTAGGTTGAAGAATGTTTTGATCTCCGCACCCATCATGCAACCTCCGGATTGGAGTTTACCGTTTGAGATCATGTGTGACGCGAGTGATGTAGCCGTTGGGGCTGTTTTGGGGCAAAAGAAAGATGGACTTACACACGCCATCTATTATGCTAGGAAGACGCTAGCTGATGCCCAACTCAAGTATGCTACCATCGAGAAAGAGTTGCTAGCGGTTGTGTATGCATTTGAGAAGTTCCGCTCGTATCTTGTTGGAGAAAAGGTCATTGTGTGTACGGATTATGCTGCGATCCGTTATCTCATTACAAAGAAGGATGCCAAACCTCGTTTAATTCGGTGGATCCTTCTTCTTCAATATTTTTATTTGGAAATCCGGGATAAGAAAGGGTCCAAAAATTCTATGGCGGACCATCATAGTAGGCTCCCACCGTTGGAGATTGAGAAAGACGACATCCCGATTGATGACTCATTCCGGGATGAGCAATTGCAATTGGTGGAGGAGTGCTTGCTTCAAGTGGCTAGAGGGAGTGAGCAATGGTATGCCGACATAGTGAACTATCTCGTTTGTGAGGAGGTGCCACCCGGTCTTTCTTATGCTCAAAGGAAAAAGTTCTTCAAGGATGTGAGGCATTACTATTGGAGTGAGCCGCTCTTGTTTAAGAGAGGACCGGATGGAGTCTTTAGGAGATGCATACCAGAGGATGAGGTGGAGAGTGTGATCCGCCATTGTCATTCCTTGCCATGTGGAGGCCATGCTAGCTCACACAAGACATGTTCAAAGGTGTTGCAATCCGGGTTTTATTGGCCAAGTTTGTTCAAGGATGTGTAGAATTTTGTGGTAGCATGTGATGCTTGCCAAAGGACGGGCAACATCTCAAGGAGGAATGAGATGCCCTTGAACAACATACAAGAAGTGGAGATATTTGATGTGTGGGGTGTGGACTTCATGGGGCCATTCCCCTCTTCTTGTGGCAACCTCTACATCCTATTGGCGGTGGACTATATTTCGAGATGGGTAGAGGCAATCGCCTCTCCCACAAATGATGCCAAGGTTGTGGTGCGGTTCTTCAACCGAGTGATCTTTCCTAGGTTTGGGACACCAAGGGTGATCATAAGTGATGGAGGAAAACACTTCACCAATAGGAACTTTGGGACACTTTTGGCTAAGTATGGGGTGACTCATAAGGTGGCAACACCTTACCATCCCCAAACTAGTGGCCAAGTGAAGATCTCCAACCGGGAGATAAAGGGGATCCTTGAGAAGACGGTTTCTAGGACAAGAAAGGATTGGGCTATGAAGCTCGATGATGCTTTGTGGGCTTATAGAACCGCTTTCAAGACATTGATTGGCACGACTCCCTACAAGCTACTTTATGGCAAGTCTTACCACCTTCCGGTGGAGATAGAGCATAGAGCATATTGGGCCATAAGGTGGCTGAATTTTGACCTCAAGGAGGCCGGAGAAAAGAGATTGCTAGATATGAACGCTCTTGAGGAGATCCGGTTAGATGCCTATGAAAACGCCCGGATCTACAAAGAAAGGACCAAGCGTTGGCATGACAAGCGGCTCATCCCAAAGGAGTTCAGTGAAGGCGACCTTGTCCTTCTCTTCAACTCAAGGCTGCGGCTCTTCCCCGGAAAGCTAAAGTCAAGATGGACGAGTCCTTATGTGGTGAAGAAGATCTTTCCCCATGGAGCGGTTGAGATAGGAGGGGAGCATTGTGGAGACTTTAAGGTGAATGGGCACCGGTTGAAGAAGTATATCCCGGGAGCTCCGGTGGATATGATTATCCCACTTCACCTTGAGTGAGACGCCCCCGAGTTTGGTCAAGCTAATGACCTTAAAGAAGCGCTTGGTGGGAGGCAACCCATTGGTAGACATCTTAACCTCTTCGTTTTTGTTTTTATTTTCATTTTTCTGTTTTTGTGTTTTTGTGTGTGTTCGGAGTTTGTGTGCTAGAGTTTGAGTAGCATGGAAGCCTTGCATGGCATATGGATGATGATGATGAGCCCCTCATCAATTATGGGTGGAGCGGACGCGGAAGTTGGACGGCTAGCGGTGCCTAGCGCGGGTCCCGACGCTATAACGAACACCTTAAGCTCTCTACCATTTTTGATAGGATCATCCGCCATCAATCCACTTGAGTGACTTCAACTACCAAAGCAAACAATTTTACATTGTGAGAATCCTCTTTCACTCTTCTTTACTTCATTGACACATTGGGGACAATGTGTTTCTAAGTATGGGGTGGGGTTTTCATGATCACTTGCATGATTAGCATCTAGGATAGTTTAATTTTGTCACATGTCTCATTAGATTTTGCATTGTACATACATGTTTCGAAAATTCCAAAAAAAATCAGAAAATTTAAAAAATTTTAGTGCTTCTAAGCTTGGGTATGACCCTTATGATGAAATTGTCTTGTCAATTGGCTATGGATGGCCTTATGTGTTGAATTGATGTATGCATATGTGGACTTGAAGTACTTATCTTGAATCCCATGAGTGATTTGTGATAATGAATGTTTGCCTTGATTGGATTGAGGATTGAATGTCGAAATTACATGCTAGTTCTTGCACATCATTTAGGAGTGATTAAGGCAATTCATCTTTCTTTACTTCTCATCTTGATCATGTTGTTTGAGCACCTCAATTGATATAAAATTTGACCTCTTTTGACCCATCCGGGAATAGGAGCATGATAGTGTGTTGATGTGTGTGAAAGGCAAGTGTGGGGTGAAGTTGTTGATGAAAGTATGTGGTGAATGAAGTGCTGAATTTGTTGTGAAAAGTGTAGAAAACATATAGGTTTGGGGACTTTGGTTTTGATGACGAGTAACTCGGCACCATTCACATAATCGGGTGTTTGTGCCTTGCCAAAGTCGGATAAACCGAATGTCCTAAGGAGCCTTGGTATGTGTGCCCGGAGTGAGGCACCTCGGAAAAATCTCGAGGTTCACTAATCACCAAGGTTTCGGCTTTTGTACACCAATGTCATTGCCTCAAAAATAAAAGAAAAAGAAGGTGAAAAAGAAAAGAAAACAAAGAAAAGATGGAGAAAATGTACACTTGTGGTGAAGTTGATCAAAAATGAAATTTTGGAGTTAGTTCCATTTCCGGATTAGCATCACATAGCCAAGAAAAATCCCCACCTAATCACAACGTTTCTTGGCCTTTTATTTCACAAGACCTTATGACCTATTTGCATGTTTGTAAGACTTAGTAATCTAGATTGGATATGCTCTTGATCATCTTGACTTCCTCATTTTTACATTTCATGCATGCTTTCGAGTTAAGTACAATTGTCTTTCCATACCTTCGTTTATTTGATACATGATTGCTTATCCATTGCCATGAAACATGACTATGAAGGTGATCCAATATTAGAAGCACAATTCCAAAAAGATTTTGTTGTTTTTCTGCATGCATAAATCATGTCATCTGTTAGTCTATAGTTGAGACTTGCTCGGGGACGAGCAAACCTTAAGTATGGGGTATTTTGATAACACGATTTATGACGTTAGTCTAGGCATCTATTTAGATAGTTTTTCCCGCTATTCATGCATAGTTTAGCATTAGTTCGTGACAAATTGCACTTAATTCATGTATGTTGTCGAGATAGACGTCTACACGGACTTTTGCATGTTTTGTAGGTATTTTGGGAGCTTTCGGAGTTTAATCAATACATCCAAGGATCGTTCCTCGTAGGCTGATTCTAAAGGGGACACTAGCATTAGTTCGTGACAAATTGCACTTTTGCATGTTTTGTAGGTATTTTTGGGAGCTTTCGGAGTTTAATGACACACCTTCTGCACAACTGGGACAACTGTCCCACGATCTCCATAACCGACTCTTGCAATTGGTGAAGGCTATAAGTACCCTTGCTGGCTGATTCTAAAGGGGATCCACTATCCACTACACACCTTACCTCACACACATTCTCTCCCATACTCTCTCATTTTGGAATTGGATTGGAGCTACTCTTGGAGGAGAAGAAAGACTTCCATTGGGGAAGAAGAGAAGAAAGACTTCCATTAGGTGCATGCGAAGATCTCGTGGCAAGGATTTAGTTCCATTCGATCCTGAACCGGAGAAAACCCTTACAGCTAGATCTAAGAGCATTAAGAAGAAGAAGGAGATGGCCACAAGAGATCTTCAAGCTGAGTTGGATGATGCCTTGGAGCAAATTAGGTTAAGAGATGAACTCTTGGAGAATGAGAGGAGACTTGCAAATGAGAGGCAAGAAGCAACTAGGAGGGAAATTGAAGAGATTAGGCAAGCTCTTGTGTAAAGAGAGCTTAATCGTCAACAACCTCCACCACCACCACCGCAACCGGCGGTCAATATTCGGTTTGAGCCGATCATGATTGAGGAGCCACAAACTTTAGGGCAACGTATGGATCCAGCCCAAAGAGTGCACCGTCCGGGTGTAAACTTAGGAGATCCCGCAGCTCATGATTATGAACTCCGCCCTCAAGTGCTACAAATGATCCGGCACAATCAATTTGGAGGGAAGGAAGGAGAGTCTTCTCATCAACACTTGATGAACTATGAGATATTGATGGAGACTCTAAGGACACCTAGATTGGAGAACAACAACCACAACCTTAGGGATTTTTCCTTCTAACTTAAGGATAAAACCTTGGCTTGGTACCAATCGATTCCACTAGGACGTGTGAGTACTTGGGAGGAGATGACAACCGAGTTCTTGACAAAGTTCTTTCCACCTTCCAAGACAACCAAGCTTAGAGGGAAGATCAATGTCTTCGTGATGAAGGATAGAGAGAGCCTATTCAAATCTTGGGAGAGGTTCAAGAACCTCCTCCTAGATTGTCCACACCATGGTATACCAAAGATAGAGCTATTGGAGATCTACTTCAAGGGGCTTGATGAGGATAGCCAATTCAAGCTCCAATCACTTTCCGGAGGAACATTCATGGAGAAGAATGTGGATGAGGCTTGGGAGTTTATAGAGAAGCAAACCTTGGTGATAGAGAAGTACTCCCATAGGAAGAGTGATGGGGAAAAACTGGGAGTTTATGAAGTGAGTGAAGTCACCATGAGGAACTACAAGCTCGATGCAATCAACAATGAGCTAAAGTCTTTGAGGGAGTTGTTTGCCACAACCTTGAAGAATCAAGCAAGTCCTCAAGTGCATGTGCAAGCCAATTTGGCTTCCAAAGAGGAGGATGTTAACTACATGGGAAGGGGCAATTACAACAATTATCAAGGCCCTAGGAACTTCAACAACAACAGCCGGCAATACAATAATTACCGGCCTAATCACAACCATCCCGGGTTCTCCTATTCTAACCCGGATGGTGCCTTGAACTCTCCCGCTTCCACAAGCGCACCACCACCACCTAAGGCTTCATAAGAGCCTCCACCCGGTTTTGCTCAACCTCCTAAGGATAGAACCGAAATGATTTTTGAACAATTGCTTGGAAGGTTGAGTGGACTTGAGAGCAAGGTGACTTCCATTTCGAAGGCTTAAAAGGTGCTAGAAGCACAAGTGTTCCAAAAGGCGGGTGAAGCATAAAGGGATCCGGGAAAGCTTCCCGGAAGGACCGAGGATAACCCAAGAGGCCAAGTGTTGGCCATTACCACAAGGAGTGGGCTGAGCATGAAGAATCCCTTACCCAAGGAGAATGCTAAGGGAAAGCAAGTAGTGGTGGAAGAAGAGTCATTGCAAGAAGGAGGCAAGAGCAAAGATGATGAGCCACAATATGTGGCACCGCCTCCATACAAGCCACCACTACCATTCCCATAATCATGAGCAAGAGCTCACTTGGACAAACATTTCGGTACATTCCTTGAACTTATGTCTAAATTGCATATTAATATTCCGTTCATGGATGCTATTCTAGGTATGCCGGCCTATGGAAAATTTTTGAAGGAGATACTCTCCAACAAGAGGAAGTTGGAGGAGTATGGAGAAGTGAGGATGACAAGGAGATCTTCCTAGTTGATTCAAATTATGAAGGAGGAGATGCCTCCTAAGCTAAGAGATCCGGGATCTTTTTGTGTGCCAATTGGGGTTGGAGAAGTGCAATACGAAGCCCTATGTGATCTTGGAGCAAGTGTAAGCATTATCCCGCTTGCACTTTGCAACAAGGTTGGGCTAGGAGAGCCAAAGCCGGTCAAGATGACCCTCTACATGGCAGACCGTTCCATCACTCATCCCGTGGGGATCCTAGAGGACATACCGGTTCAGCTTGGGAAGTTCTATGTGCCAATCGATTTTGTTGTCTTGGACATCCCGGCGGACTACCCGGTTCCTATCATTTTGGGAAGGCCATTCTTAGCCACCTCCGGATGCTTAGTGGATTGCAAAAATGGAATCCTCTCCTTCAACATAGGATAAGAGAATATCAAGTTCAAGCTATCCACAATGATGAAGGGGCCAGCCCTTGGTGAAGATGTGTTCAACATTATCGAGCAAGAGGAATGTAGAAAAGTTGTGAGCTCAATCTTGATCAAGGATCCCTTGGAGAAGGTTCTTAGCTTGAGTTTGATGGAGGAAGGAGTTGAGGATGATTGCAATGAAGAAAATCAAGGCTTTGGATGCATTGGAAAAGGAGACAAGTGCTGAATTTGAAGTGCACGAAGTTGTGCTGAACCACTGTAGGAACCACGGCCAGGGAGAGGGAACCACGGCCGTAATTTTGCCCGTGGAACTCTCTGGAATGCTCAAATGTGCCAGCTTCTCAGATTCCACGACCGTGGTTTTGCCAGAGGCCGTGGTTTTGCCCGTGGTTTCTCCAGAAAGTGCCTTAGTTGTTGATCAAGCTTCAAGGAGCCTTGGAGAGTCTTCCATGGCTTTGGAATCATCTCAACCTACATTGTATGGAGCGTCTCCAACCGATAAAGATCCTCCTAAACTTGAACTTAAGCCTCTCCCTTCTCATTTGAAGTATGCTTTTCTTGGTGAAAATTCTACTTATCCGGTGATTGTTAATGCATCTTTGAATGATGATGAACTTGATAGATTGTTGCATGAGTTGAGATTGCATAGGAGAGATATTGGCTACACTATTGATGACCTAGTTGGCATTAAACCTTACTTGTGTAAGCATAAAATTTTGATGGAAGATAATCATAAACTTTCAATTGAACCTCAAAGGAGATTGAACCCTATATTGAAAGAGGTAGTCAAGAAAGAGATCCTTAAATTGCTAGATACGGAAATCATTTTCCCGATTTCGGATAGTAAGTGGGTTAGTCCCGTACATGTTGTTCCTAAGAAGGGTGGTATGACCGTAGTAACTAATGAGAACAATGAACTAATTCCAACTAGAACGGTAACGGGGTGGAGAATGTGTATTGACTATAGGAAACTAAATGTGGCCTCTAGGAAAGATCACTTCCCTCTTTCCTTCATTGACCAAATGCTAGAGAGATTAGCTCAACATTCACACTTTTGTTACTTAGATTGTTATAGTGGGTTTTTCCAAATTCCTATTCACCCGGATGACCAAGAGAAAACAACATTTACATGTCCTTGGGGAACATTTGCATATAGGAGAATGCCATTTGGGTTGTGTAATGCACCCGCCACCTTTCAAAGGTGTATGATGGCCATTTTTTCTGAATATATTGAAAACATCATGGAAGTGTTTATGGATGATTTCTCGGTTTATGGATCTTCATTTGATGATTGCTTAGCTAACTTGTCTTTGGTGTTAAAGAGATGTTAGGAAACCAATCTTGTTTTGAATTGGGAGAAATTCCATTTCATGGTGAGTGAAGGCATTGTGTTGGGACATTTGGTTTCCCAACGAGACATTGAGGTTGATAGGGCAAAGATAGAAACAATAGGGAAGTTGCCACCACCTACCTCGGTGAAAGAGTAAGGATTTTCTTGGGGCATGCCGGTTTTTACCGGAGGTTTATAAAAGATTTCTCTAAAATTTCTAAGCCTCTCACTAACCTACTAATGAAGGATGTTGATTTTGTTTTCTCCAAGGATTGCCTTGAAGCGTTTTGTAGGTTGAAGAATGCCTTGATCTCCGCCCCTATCATGCAACCTCCGGATTGGAGTCTTCCGTTTGAGATAATGTGTGATGCAAGTGATGTGGCTGTTGGGGCTATTTGGGACAAAAGAAGGATGTGCTTACACATGCCATCTATTATGCTAGCAAGACGTTGGATGATGCCCAACTCAACTATGCCACAACCGAGAAGGAGTTGCTAGCGGTGGTGTATGCCTTTGAAAAGTTCCGGTCATATCTTGTGGGAGCCAAGGTCATTGTGTACACGGATCATGTTACGATCCGTTATCTCCTCACAAAGAAGGATGCCAAGCCCCGCTTGATTAGGTGGATCCTTCTCCTCCAAGAGTTTGACTTGGAAATTCGGGACAAGAAGGGTTCCGAAAATTCAGTGGCGGACCATCTTAGTAGGCTCCCACCATTGGAGATCGAGAGAGATGACATCCCGATTGATGACTCATTCCGGGATGAGCAATTACAAATGATGGAGGAGTGCTTACTTCAAGTGTCTAGAAGGAGGGAGCCATGGTATGCCGACATAGTGAACTACCTTGTGTGTGAAGAGGTGCCGCCCGGTTTGTCATATGCCCAAAGGAAAAAGTTCTTCAAGGATGTGAGACATTACTATTAGAGCGAGCCTCTCTTGTTCAAGAGAGGACCGGATGGAGTCTTTAGGAGGTGCATTCCAGACGATGAGGTGGAGAGTGTGATCCGCTATTGTCACTCCTTGCCATGTGGAGGCCATGCTAGCTCACACAAGACGTGTGCAAAGGTATTGCAATCCGGTTTTTATTGGCCTACCTTGTTTAGAGATGTGTAGAATTTTGTAGTGGCATGTGATGCTTGCCAAAGGACGGGCAACATCTGAAGGAGGAATGAGATGCCCTTGAACAACATACAAGAGGTTGAAGTGTTTGATGTGTGGGGTGTGGAATTCATGGGGCCATTCCCCTCTTCATGTGGAAACCTCTACATTCTCTTGGCGGTGGACTATGTATCGAGATGGGTGTAGGCAATCGCCTCTCCCACAAATGATGCCAAAGTTGTGGTGCGGTTCTTCAACCGAGTCATCTTCCCTAGGTTTGGAACACCAAGAGTGATCATAAGTGATGGAGGGAAGCATTTCATCAATAGGAACTTTGGGACACTTTTGGCTAAGTATGGAGTGACTCATAAGGTGGCAACACCTTACCATCCCCAAAATAGTGGCCAAGTGGAGATCTCCAACTGGGAGATAAAGGGGATACTTAAGAAGACAGTTTCTAGGATAAGAAAGGATTGGGCTATGAAGCTCGATGATGCTTTGTGGGCATATAGAACCGCCTTCAAGACACCGATTGGCACCACTCCCTACAAGCTAGTTTATGGCAAGTCTTGCCACCTTCCGGTGGAGATGGAGCATAGGGCATATTGGGCCATAAGGTGGTTGAATTTTGACCTCAAGGAAGCCGGTGAGAAGAGATTTCTAGATATGAACGCTCTTGAGGAGATCCGGTTGGATGTCTATGAAAATGCCCAGATTTACAAGGAAAGGACCAAGCGTTGGCATGACAAGCGTCTCATCCCCAAGGAGTTGAGTGAAGGTGACCAAGTCCTTCTCTTCAACTCAAGGCTGCGGCTCTTCCCCGGAAAGCTAAAGTCAAGATGGACGGGTCCTTATGTGGTGAAGAAGGTCTTTCGCCATGGAGCGGTTGAGATAGGAGGGGAGCATTGTGGAGATTTTAAGGTGAATGGGCACCGTTTGAAGAAGTATATCCCGGAAGCTCCGGTGGATATAATTGCCCCACTTCACCTTGAGTGAAACGCCCCCGAATTTGGTCAAGCTAATGACCTTAAAGAAGCGCTTAATGGGAGGCAACCCATTGGTACATATCTTTCCCTTTTCGGTTTTTGTTTTCGTTTTAGTTTTTGCTTCTGCTTTTATTTTTGTGTGTTTGTGTGTTTAGTGTTTGTGTGCTAGAGTCTAAGTAGCATGGAAGCCTTGCATGGCATGAGGATGATGATGGTGATCCCGCATCAAATATGGGTGGAGCGGACGTGGGACTTGGACGGCTAGCGGTGCTTAGCGCGGGTCCCGACGCCATAATGAACATCGAGAGCTCTCTACCACCTTTGATTGATCATCCACCATCACTCCACATGAGTGAATCAAAATACCAAAGCAACACTATTTTTACATTGTGAGGACTCTCTTTCACTCTTCTTTACTTGATTTGCACATTGGGGACAATGTGTTTCTAAGTATGGGGTGGGGTTTTCATGATCATTTGCATGATTAACATTTAGGATAGTTTAATATTTTCACACGTTTCATTATGTTTTGCATTGTACATACATATTTCGAAAAAAATCCAAAAAATTAGAAAATTTTAAATTTTTTTTAGTGCTTCTAAGCTTGGGTATGACCCTTATGTTGAGATTGTCTTGTGAATTGGCTATGGATGACCTTATGTGTTGAATGGATGTATGCATATATGGACTTGAATTACTTATCTTGAATCCTATGTATGGATTGTGATCATGATGTTTGCCTTGATTGGATTGAGGATTGATAGTCGAAATTACATGCTAGTTCTTGCACATCATTTAAGAGTGATTAAGGCAATTCATCTTTCTCTACTTCTCATCTTGATCATGTTGTTTGAGCACCTCAGTTGATATAAAAATTTGACCTCTTTTGACCCATACGGGAATAGGAGCATGCTAGTGTGTTGAGTTTGTGAAAAGCAAGTGTGGGTTGAAGTTGTTGATGAAAGAATGTTGTGAATGAAGTGCTGAATTTGTTGTGAAAAGTGTAGAAAAAATATAGGTTTGGGGACTTTGGTTTTGATGACGAGTAACTCGGCATCATTCACATAATTGGGTGTTTGTGCCTTGCCAAAGTCGGATAAACCGAATGTCCTAACGAGCCTTGGTATGTGTGCCCGGTGTGAGGCACCTCGGAAAAATTTCGAGGTCCGCTAATCACCAAGGTTTCGGCTTTTGTACACCAATGCCATTGTCTCAAAAATAAGTGAAAGAAAAAGAAAATGAAAAAGAAAAGAAAAGAAAGAAAAGATGGAGAAAAATATACACTTGTGGGAAGTTGATCAAAAATGTAATTGTGGAGTTAGTTTCGTTCCCGGATTAGCATCACACAACCTAGAAAAACTCCCACATTATCACAACGTTTCTTGGCCTCTTCTTTCCTAAGTCCTTGCGACCTATTTGCATGTGTGTAAGACTTAGTGATTTAGATTGGATATACTCATGATCATCTTGACTTCTTCATTTTCACCTTTCATGCATACTTTCGAGTTAAGTATAATTGTCTTTCCATGCCTTCATTTGTTTGATGCATGATTGTTTGTCCATTGCCATGAAACATGACTATGAAGGTGATCCAATGTTAGAAGCACAATTCCAAAAATATTTTGTTGTTTTTCTGCATTCATAAACCATGTCATCTCTTAGCCTATGGTTGGATCTTGCTCAGGGACGAGCAAATCTTAAGTATGGGGTATTTTGATAACACTATTTATGACGTTAGTTTAGGCATCCATTTAGATAGTTTTTCCGGTTATTCATGCATAGTTTGGCATTAGTTCATGACGTTTACGTTTAATTCATGCATATTGTCGAGATAGACGTCTACACGAACTATTGTCGGTATTGTAGGTATTTTGGGGAGCTTTTGGAACTTAATCGATACATTCGAGGATCATTCCTCGTGATGACACACTTCCGGACTCATTAAGAAGCAAGCTAGGATCTAAGGAGAACACATAGGACCTTGTTGGTGCATGCCTTGCACCAACTAATGGCTTAACGATCAAAAGAGAGCTGTCTGAGCAAAACCACGGTCCAGACCCAGATTCCACGCCCGTGGTTTTGACCGTGATTCTCTCTGGACAGTTGTGATAGCTGTCCCACGATTTCCATAACCGACTCTTGCCCTTGATGGAGGATATAAGTGGCCATGTAGGCTGATGCTAGAGATCCTCTCCCACACTCTCTCATTACACAACATTCCATTGCAGGCTACTCTTGGAGAGGAGCAAAAACACTCTCATTTGGAGAAGAAGAAGAAGAAGAAGAAGAAGAAGAACATTAGTTTTAGAGTTTTTAGAGTTTTTGAGAGATTTTTTAGTGAACTTGTTGGAGACATTTACAAGGCTTTGTAAGAAACGATTTGTACCTTCTTTAGAAGGGTTGTAAGTCTTTCTAAACATTCATTCAGCTTGGTTTTCTTGTTCTACCTGTTTCATTTCTCTTTCATTTCATTTTCTTGCTATGGAAGCCATGAATGTATGCTTGTTGAGTTTGATTGTTAAAATGGATGTTGTTAGCTAAATAGTTGAGATTCTAGGGTAATGGACTGATGTTTATGGCTTGGACTATGATAGAATAGACTTAAATGTATCCTTGGATGAATTGCTTGCTCGAACTTAACTATTGTTGAAAATCACGGGTTGTTCTTCCCCTTCCACGGCCGTGGTTCTAGATGATCTGCCCGTGATTTAGTCTGTTGTACTTGTATTGATAAATCTGAATATTAGGATGTTAGATTGTTGAAATCCTAGTTTTTTTGAAGCATAATCTAGCCTAGGGTGACCTAATGCTAGCAATCTAAGTGAGAGGAGAGACTTACCCGGTAATTCTCGCTCTTAGATACTATAGATGATGAACGCTAGGTAGTAGTGAGCCTCATAAGCCGCTATTGGATTGAGTGTGCTAGGATTGATGTTTAGGACTTGCCTTCCCGAGACTTACCCGGTAAGGAGAGGTTAGATCCCTAGATAGCATCCGGTTTGTGTAAAATTCCCAACCTTAGGCTCCTAGAGACTTACCCGGTGATAGGACCTTAGGTGCGGGATTAGTGGACCATGAGACCTACCCGGTAATTGATCCCATTTGAGAAACACCATTTCCGAATATACCATAGCTAGTCCAAGGTTGATTAGAAGCTAGAGTCCAATGCCATAACCGGAAGTCCTAACCACTAGAATCCGCTTTTCTCTCTTTGATCACATATCTTGTGTTTGTGTTGTTTATTTGTGTTGCTTGCTAGATTTGTTAGTTTGTTTTATAATCTTGCATCAATTGTGATCTTGTTTGATCACCACAAAACCAACCCAAAAACATTATGATTTTCATTTATTTATTCCTTTCACTTTTCTTAGACAAGATTTTCACTATCCATAATCACCTATTTGATTCGATTTCACCTTAGTCTTTGTGTTCGACCTCGGAATACTATCCTTGCTACGAAACGACCCATACACTGTGGGTTCGCTAGGAGTTAGGAAAATATTTTGTGCTACACAATCTTAGTATAACACTATCCTTAGGAGGTTGAGTAAAACCGGGTGGAGGCTCTTGTGAAGCCTTAGGTGGTGGGTTGCGCTTGTGGAAACGGGAGGGTTCAAGGCACCATCCGGGTTAGAATGGGAGAACCCGGGGTGGTTGTGATTAGGCCGGTAATTGTTGTATTGCCGGCTATTGTTGTTGAAGTTCCTTGGGCCTTGATAATTGTTGAATTTACCCCTTCCCATGTAGTTAACATCCTCCTCTTTGGAAGCCAAATTGGCTTGCACTTGCACTTGAGGACTTGCTTGATTCTTCAAGGTTGTGGCTCACAACTCCCTGAAAGACTTAAGCTCATTATTGATTGCATCAAGTTTGTTGTTGCTCATGGTGACTTCACTCAGTTCATATACTCCCGGTTTCCTCCTATCACTCTTCCTATGGGAGTACTTCTCTATCACCAATGCTTGCTTCTCTACAAACTCCCAAGCCTCATCCACATTCTTCTCCATGAATGTTCCTCCGGAAAGCAATTGGAGCTTGAATTGGCTATCCTCATCAATCCCCTTGAAATAAATCTCCAATAGCTTTATCTTCGGTATCCCATGGTGTGGACAATCTAGGAGGAGGTCTTTGAACCTCTCCCAAGATTTGAATAGGCTCTATCTATCCTTCATCACGAAGGCATTGATCTTTCCTCTTAGCTCGGTTGTCTTGGAAGGTGGGAAGAACTTTGTCAAGAACTCGGTTGTCATCTTCTCCCAAGTACCCACACGTCCTTGTGGAATGGATTGATACCAAGGCCTTATCCTTAAGTGAGAAGGAAAAAGCCCTAAACTTGTGGTTTTTGTTCTCCAATCTAGGTGGCCTTAGAGTCTCCATCAAGATCTCATAATTCATCATGAGTTGATGAGGAGACTCTCCTTCCATCCCTCCAAATTGATTGTGCCGGATCAATTGTAGCACTTGAGGGCGGAGCTCATAGTCATGGGCTGCGGGATCTCCTAAGTTTACAGCCGGACGATGCACTCTTTGGGTTGGATCCATACGTTGCCCCTAGAGTATGTGGCTCCTCAATCATGATCGGCTCGAACCGAACATTAACCGCTGGCTGCAGTGGTGGTGTTGGTGGAGGTTGTTGACGATTAAGCTCCATTTGCACAAGAGCTTGCCTAATCTCTTCAATTTCCCTCCTAGTTGCTTCTTGCCTCTTATTGGCAAGTCTCCTCTCATTCTCCAAGGCTTCATCCCTTAGCCTAAGTTGCTCTAAGGCCTCATTCAACTCAGCTTGGAGATCTCTTCCGGCCATCTCCTTCTTCTTCTTAATGCTCTTGGATCTAGTCTTAAGGGTTTTCTCCGGTTCGGGATCGAATGGAGCTAAATCCTTGCCACGAGATCTTCGCATGCACCTAAGGAATAAGAGATATCCTGAAAATTTCAAAGACACAAACCAAACAAGATCAAAAGCAACAAGAAAGACCTACACTATAAACAATCACACAAAATGATTCAATCTAGACCTAGTCCCCGGCAACGGCGCCAAAAACTTGTTACGCTAGAAATGTATAGCACAAAAGTCTTACAATTTATAACTCGATATAATTTCCTAACTCCTAGCGAACCCACAATGTATGGGTCGTTTTGTAGCAAGCATAGTATTCCGAGGTCGAACACGAAGACTAAGGTGAAATCAAATCAAACAAGTGATCATAGATAGTGCGAATCTAGTCTAAGAAAAGAGAAAGAAATAAAGAAATGAAAACCATGATATTTTTGGTTGGGTTTTTTTTGTGGTGATCAAGCAAGGATCACAAATAATGCGATGTTATATATCAAACTAACAACTCAAGCTAGCAAAACAAACAAGCAACACAAACACAAGATATGTGATCAAAGAGAGAAAAGTGGATTCTAGAGGTCGTGATTTTCGGTTATGGCATTGGACTCAAGCTTCTAAAGATTCTAAGGACAAGGTTGCGGTGTTGGGCAAGAGTGTTTCTCTAATGGAAGCAATTACCGGGTAAGTCTCATGCTTCACTAATCCCGCACCCAACTCCTATTACCGGGTAGGTCTCAAGGAGCTAAAGTTGGGAACTCTACACAAACCGGACACTACTTAAGGGGCAAACCTCTCCTTACCAGGTAAGTCTCGGAAAAGGCAAGTCTCAAGCAACAATCCTAGCACACTCAGTCCAATAGCGGCTTACGAGGCTCACTACTACCTAGAGTTCATCATCTTAGGTATCTAAGATCGGAAATCACCGGGTAGGTCTCTTCCCGCACTTAGTTTGCTAGCATGAGGTCACCCTAAGCTATATTATGCTTTACAAACACTAGGATTTCAACAACCTAACATCCTAACATCCTAACATACAGATTCATCAATTAAAGAGAAACAGAGAGAAAAATCGGGTGGATCATAAGAAAATCGGACAATCTTACCTATGAACATGTCGACTTTTCTGTCTGGGTTAGGTTTTATGCATATGAATCATCCTAAACTAACATAAAAGTCCATTCTATCATCACTCAAGCCATAACCATCAATCCATCACTCCATAATCACAATAAACTAGCCAATAATATGCATTTCAAGATCTAAAATCATCACACAAGCATACATGGTTTTCATAGCTAGATGATGAAAGAAAAGCAAGTAAAAACAAGAAATCTCAGCTGAATATAAGTTTAACCAAGACTTACAACCCTTCAAAAGAAGTTCCAAAACGTCTCTAACAATGCTTCCAAAAGTTCTTCAACCAAAGACTCTAAAAATCACTCAAAAACTCACTATCACTCTAAGTTTGATGTTCTTCTTCTTCTCCCAAAATGAGAGAGTTTTTCTTCTTCTCCAAGTCTATCCTCCAATGGAATGAGGTCTCTGTGAGAGAATGTGGGAGGTGTCCTTTAGCCACAGCCTGCAGGACCACTTATATTCTTCATCAAGAGCAAGGGCCGGACAAAGATATCGTGGGACACGTGGCAAAAGCTGTGAAAGGCCAGAAAATCGACCTAGACAGAAAAATCGTCCGATTTTCCTGAGTGTTGGGTCGATTTTCTTCAACAGGGGCTTGTTATGATCGTCTAGCCATGAGTTGTGTTCGCTCAAAATGGTGTGTGCAAGCTTTAAATTTATAACCCAAGAAGTATGCTTAAAACAAGGATGCGAACCCGTAGTGTACGGGTCAATCGTAGTAAAAGCAAGAATTCCGGGGTGTCGATCTCAGGGACTTAGGTGAAACAAAGCAAGTATAGGTTGTCAATATTGCAACTAACCACAAAAGCAATTAAAGCAGTCACATATGATAATATAGTCAATTAAGGAAATATGCAAATTCTAGGGATTAAAGCATCCAGTTGTGATTCCAACTCAAGATAAGCGGACAAAGCTGAGATTTTTGCTAAGGGAAGGTGTTTCTAAAGTGGAATAGATCACCGGGTAAGTCTCACTACTCACAATCCCAAGCCGAAGAACCTATCACCGAGTAAGTCTCAAGGTACTAAGGAAAAGAATTATAATCTCAAACCAACAAACCAACTAAGGGAATAGAATCAACCTTTACCGGGTAAGTCTCAGGCTAACTCACAAAGATGGAATGAAGGCACACTCAAACCCCCAATAAAGGATAAACCATTATTACCTACACTTATGATCTTGGGTAAACAAACAAAGGAATTACCGGGTAAGTCTCATCCTAGGCTTGCATTGAACCAAGAAAGGTGAAATAAGAATAGGATTTGGCAAACTTTAACACTTAACTCTCAGTTTCGGATTAGATAAGTCACCTCGGTCAGTCAAGTTCCACCCCGGCCGAGATGTTCATCGACTGAACGAGATGTTCTAGGGTTAAGGATAAAGACTCGAGCTTTCAGGGTCCTACTGGAATTTAAGATTATTCTATCATTGTTTTTCCCACAACTTTCAGCCAATCACCCTAGAATTGCACAAAGAAATTAGCCACTCATCATCATGAAAGCAACAATCAAATATATGGAAAAGGAATCAATATTCAAACAAGAGAACTTAAACACAAGGATCTCAATAACTCAAACAATCAATCAAGCAAACAAACAGTATGCGTTCCTCAATGACAATCAGTAAAGACAACAAAACCAAAAGCCAAACAAAGAAGATCTTACAAACTCCTTCAAAAGCCAACTTCAACTTGATTCCTTACTTCCTTGAACTTCAACCTTCAAAACTTCCTTCAATCTTCCTTCAAAACTCTCTCCAAAAATCCTCAGAAAATCAGTGTTCCGGAGATGGTTGAATTGTACAAAATCTAACCCTTTATATAGGAGAATTATCTTCCAAAGATAAAATATCTTAAAAAGATAATTCCCTATTAAATATATCCATATCTCCTAAAATAAATATCTTCCTAAGATAATTTTATATGAAATATCTTAAAAGATAATTTCCTATAAAAATATATCCATATCTCCTAAAATAAATATCTTCCTAAGATAATAATATCTTAAAAAGATCATTTCCTAATAAAATATATCTTATCTCTAAAATAGATCTCCTAAATATATGATCTTCCTTCTAGAAATCCAGCCCAAAAATATAAGATCTCTCCTTCCAAAAATAAAAGATCTCGATCCAAAATGTACCATTTTACCTACGATTACAACGAAACTTGGTGTAGACCTCGATTCCCCCAAAGGTAGATGAAACGACAACATAATCACATAATATACATCCAAACATGCAGATTATTGAAGATAAAACGTCTAAACAAGTCCCAAAATATAGACTATAATTCATGCTATCAAGTTGCTCCATTGCTTGCACCAATAAGGGTCCTTGTGTTCTTCATTGCTCCAATTATGTTCCTTCAAAGCCTTGGATATGTACCACCATGAGGCTTGACCCTCAAATGTATCGATTAATGTCCAAAAGATCCCCGAAATACCTACAAAACCGACAAAAGCTCGTGTAGACGTCTTTTCTAGAAATATGCATGAATTAAGCGTAAACGTCATGAACTAATGCCAAAACGTGTATGAATAATGGGAAAAACTATATAAATGAATGCCTAAACTAACGTCATAAATCACGTTATCATACAACGAAATCTATAGGTAAATAGAAGTTACCTAACTTAACGGGAACGTCTTCCAAGATGCCCACGGGATGGGTAATGGAGCGATCCACCATGTACAACCTTATCTTCAACGGCTTGGGCTCTCCAAGTCCGATTCTCTCACATAACTCCAGCGGGATGATACTCACGCTGGCTCCTAGATCACACAAAGCCTCACAAGTTACATCCCCAACTTGAATGGGAATGCAAAATAAGCCGGGATCTCTCAACTTAGATGGCATCTTTTCCTTCATGATTTGAATGTGCTCCGAGGACTTAGATGTCATCCTTACTTCTCCAAAGTCTTCCAGCTTTCTCTTCTTTGATAGAATCTCTTTTAAGAACTTCCCATAGGCGGGCATCCCTAGAATAGCATCAAGAAAAGGGATGTTAATGTGTAGTTTATTCATCAAGTCAAGGAACTTACCAAAATACTTGTCTAGATGTGCTTTGGCCCTTGACTGAGGGAATGGAAGTGGTGGTTTATAAGCAGGAGGTGGAACATAAACTTCAGATTTTTCCTTCGCTTTCTGGGACTCCACCTCGGAGGGCATCTCGACCGAAGTGTTCCTCGTCTGGTCCTGGACTGAGGTGTTCTTCGTCTGCATTGGCACCGACCGAGGTACTGGATCTGCAATTTTTAGTCCACTTCTCGTCGTTATTGCCATAATCTTTCCTTTAGGGTTTCTCTCTGTCCTTGCTGGAAGCTTCCTTGGATCTCTTGGCGCTTCATTCGCCTTATTAAAGAATTGTTGCTCTAAGGCTTTTTGTGCCTTTGAAAATGGAGTCATAGACGTCTCCATAGCGTTGAGCTTGATCAAGATGGCCTCCAGCACTACATCTTTCTTCTCTGGCTTGGACGAACTTGATCCAGGCTCCTCGCTCTTCAATGGAGTAGAAGAAGAAGAAGAGGGGTTAAAATAATTATTAGAAGTAGAATAAGGGTTACCCGGATTTTGTTGATTAGATTTCCAATTGTTGCTATTGGAGCCTCTATTGTTGTTGTAATTGTTGTTCCATGACCCTTGGTTGTTGTTTCTTCCTTGATATCCTCCATCTTCCTTCTTCGTGTGAGCCACCAAAAGGTCCTTCAATTTCTTTACATCATTTTTAAGGGAGATGAGTTGATTATTATTTGATGGAGTGTCTTGGAAATTAACTCTCTTAACTCCATTTTCGGCTCCTTGATGGGAGTACTTCTCCATATGCAAAGCTTGATTTTCAATGAACTCCCAAGCTTCGTCTATCGCCATATCCATGAATGTGCCGGCGGAAAGTAGCTGAAGATTGAATTGAGTAGCTCCATCCAATCCCTTGAAGTATATCTCCAGCAACTTTATCTTTGGAATCCCACGATGTGGGCAATCCAATAGAACATCTTTGAATCTCTCCCATGACTTGGACAATCTTTGTCCTTCATGATAAATGCATTAATTTTCCCTCTCATTTCAGCGGTCTTGGAGGGAGGAAAGAACTTTGTTAGAAACTTTGTCGTCATTTCTTCCCAAGTGTTGATCTTTCCGGGTGAAAGAGATTGATATCAAGTAAGCGCCCTGTCCTTCAAAGAACCCGATTAGATCATTGCCATGCAAAACAAACTAAATGAGTTTGAGAGAAATAAGGTTTGGACTCTTACTTCAAAACCAAAGCATCAAGCTGTCATCGGCACGAAATGGGTTTTTCGAAATAAGATGGATGAAAGTGGCAAGGTCATACGAAATAAAGCACGACTTGTAGCACAAGGCTATAACCAAGAAGAAGGTATTTATTATGAGGAGACTTTTTCTCCGGTTGCCAGGTTAGAAGCCATACGTATGTTACTTGCATTTGCATCTTTTATGAACATAAAACTTTTTCAAGTGGATGTAAAATGTGCTTTTCTAAATGGCTTCTTGGAAGAAGAAGTCTACGTTGCTCAACCTCCTGGTTTTGAAAATGATGAATTTCCGGATCACGTTTTTAAATTGGACAAAGCTCTTTATGGTCTTAACCAAGCTCCTCGAGCTTGGTATGAAAGATTGTCCAAATATCTTCTTGAGAACAAATTCAAAAGAGGGTTGATTGATAAAACTTTATTTATCAAAACCAGAGGCAACGATATATTAGTAGTACAAATCAATGTTGATGATATATTATTCGGCGCTACTAATGATTCCCTTTGCAAGGAATTTTCAGATATTATGTGCAGCGATTTTGAAATGAGTTTATTGGGTGAGCTAAATTTCTTTCTTGGACTTCAAGTTACACAAGAAAAGAAAGGAATTTTTCTCAATCAAAGCAAGTATACTAAGGACTTGCTTAAGAAGTACAAAATGGATCAATCTAAGGTTGCAAAAACTCCTATGAGTTCAACACTTTCGCTTCACCATGACAAGGATGGCAAAAGTGTAGTACAAAAGGAGTATCGAGGTATGATCGGTTCATTGTTGTATTTAAATACTAGTCGACCTGACATTATGTTTAGCGTGTGCATGTGTGCAAGATTTCAAGCTGATCCTAAAGAGTCACACTTGATAGCTGTGAAAAGAATTTTTCGGTATCTCAATGACACTAAGAATCTAGGGTTATGGTACCCACGTCAAAGCTCGTTTCACCTTGTTGGCTATTCAGATGCAAACTTTGCAGGTTATAAGGTCGATAGGAAAAGCACCTCTGGATATTGCCAATTCTTAGGGTCATCCCTAATCAGTTGGCACTCCAAGAAGCAAAATTATGTCGCCCTATCCACAACCGAAGCCGAGTATATAGCTGTAGGAGCCTGTTGTGCACAAATTATATGGATTGCTCAACAACTTCGTGATCTTGGCTTTGACTTGAAAGGTATTCCCATAAAATGTGATAATACTAGTGCTATTTCTATAACCGAAAATCCTGTGCAGCATTCAAGGACTAAGCATATTGATGTAAGGCATCACTTCATACGTGATCATGTTGAGAAAGGTGATGTTTCGATCTCTTTTATATCTACTAACTTGCAGCTTGCGGATATCTTTACCAAGCCTCTTCCTGTGGAACAATTTAATTTTATCAGATTGGAGCGGTATGTTGAACAAAGAAGTATTAACGTAGGAGGAGTAAATCATTTTATTTGTTCCTACGTATGCAGCCCAATAAATGTTTTCAAGGGCCTTGAAAGGCAATTCAAGGGCCTTGAAACACATTTCAAAGGGTAAATTAAAAAAATGGATCAATTAGGACTTCATATCTTTTAGATATGCAAATTTGTAATTTTATTAAGAGTTTTCTGTAAAAGGGATTTTAAAAGGCTTTATTTTCAGATTCAAAGGATTTTGAAAAGTGGTTATCAAAATTTATGGAAAGAATTTTAATCAACAATGATTCTCCCAAGATTTTGAATTTCTCAATATTTTAGTGATCTTACGTTGTGTGACTTCTTCCCTTAAATATCACTTCTCTTCTTTCTTTATCTCTTCCACTTCATATTCTCTTTGCAAACTCCGTGTTTTACTCTTTCTTTTTTCACAAACCCTCTTCATCTTTCTCTCAAAATTTCTCATGGCATCCAAGAGATCTTCAGTTGATGAGGCAACATCATCGGCCCCCAAGAGACAAAGAGTGGTTCAGATTTCCTCCGACTCAGACTCTGACTCAAGCTCAGGGTCAAATTCAAGCTCAAGTGCTCCAGTTCATCTGATTGACGCTGAAAATTTTTCCAAGACGGGACTTCACTCACACTGGTTTGGAAGTCAAACAGTAGTCAAGAAATGGATGACTGAGTTCGAAGAACTAAATGAATGCATGTGTGAGCTTGTTGATAGGGAACTCTTCACATGTTTCTCTTTACCAGGGATTGAAGTGCTTCAAGCAAGCCATATCTGGTTTATGCTCAACCCAGGACAAGTCACCTTCCCAAGATTAACCAAATTGTTCTACATCAACTTAACCGCCAAAAAGAGAAAGGGGAGAATGGGTTTTGGACTCGGTTGTCAAAGGTAAGAAAATCACCATTACTACTGAGATTATTGCTGATATCTTTGGTATTCCTCGCTATGATGTATTTGATCATCCTACCTCTGCTGGAACCATTCAATTGGCCAAAGAACAGTTTCTTCTACCCAATGCTTTACCACAACCCACTACTACTTGTCTAACCCTTGAAGCCAGAATTGTTTGTGCTATTTTGGTTAGATGTGTGGTACCAAGGATTAATAACAGAGATGTGGTGACAAACACATTACTTGCGTTTGTGTATCATGTGCTGAATGGGTTAAAGGTTAATCTTCCTGAAATTATTCTGTCTCTTATGGTCAATGTGTTAAATTCTCCCAGTGATTATCACTTGCCATATGGAAATTTGCTTCCAAAAATCTTTCAGCATTTTTCTATTGATTATTCTGATGAGGTGGAACAGATTGTGTGTGGAGAATTGGATGAGAAATTCTTTGATAGTTTAGGGATTAAGAGAACAGAAATTCACTATAGAACAATATGGGTTCTAAAGGAGTAACCAGCTTGGAATTATACCACGGTACAACGTCTGGAAGCTGTAGAGAGCACAATGGACTCTCTGAGAACCGATCTTGTCTTTTTCCGATCAATAGTGAGTGACAAGCTGGATGAAACACAAGATCTACTGGGTATTCT
Source organism: Fagopyrum esculentum (assembly GCA_033239045.1). Lineage (NCBI taxonomy): Eukaryota > Viridiplantae > Streptophyta > Magnoliopsida > Caryophyllales > Polygonaceae > Fagopyrum > Fagopyrum esculentum. Next base: position 89,941,766 of record BSUD01000003.1, on the reverse strand, counting down.
TAATTAGAAAATTAATCAAATGTTTCATGTCAACGCTCTTTCTCTTACAGCTGCCAATAGCATCAAGCCTTTAACAGAAGAAGAAGGACAAGCTACCACGAAGGATGTTGAACAGGTCATGACACAATGCCATAAGATTGTCAAAGACCGTCCTATTCGCCAACCATCATCTGAGGATCTAGACATTCTGAATATTGAAGAATTTGGGGTAGTCAAGAAATATGATAAGAATTTTGATCAGAGGCGAACAGACCTTTCTCGCAAAAAAATTAACCTCGTCCATGCTCAAAATCATTGGAGGAAAATGTGTTTGAAGGAGCATTTTGGGAAAGGAAGCTCATCCAGGTGGTATAAAGAATGAAGCTCTCAGGATGTCCATGACCGTCAAGGCCCTTGATATTGATATCGAAGGCTTATTTTTGAAAAACTTAATTGTTTTGTGGTTTTGTTGAAATACTCTTTTCTTTGGGGTTGTAATGTTTTAAAAACTCGCGTGCTTTAACTTTTTTTTCTCCCTTGTTGAAAGACAAAGGGAGAGAAATGAATGTGTGATCCAACATTTGATATTCTGCGTTCTGCATTTTAGGTTTTGATATTCATATATGCTTCGCTAACCTTACAAATACAGGTATAAAAACATTTGTGTTGTCTTCCATTAAGGGGGAGACTGAAAACTCCACCTTGATTATAATGTTATACAGGTGTTGATGATGGAAGACTTAAACACAAATGAAGTGGTTTGATACACTAACTAATGAATTGATTATATATCGAGTTGTTTGGTTTGATATAGTGGTTTGGATTAAATGAAATGTAGCTTTTGCAAGAGATTTTAAAAGACCTTGGAAGACCGGAGTTTAGAGGCCTTGAAATGAATTCCAAGGGAAAGAAGAAGTCAAGGGCGCACGTTCAAAGAATTCAAATCACTAAGAAGATCATGCACGAGAGATTTGCTCAAACAAGAAGATATGATCAAGTGAAGATCTCAACCGGCCATCAAAGAAGATCTTACAAAGATCCTTAACCGAAAAGGCACGAAGATTCTTTTGGCTGGATTTGAAGATTGTTACAACAAATATGAGAAGATCAAGGAGCGAGAGATCAACGTTTTCTCAGGAGATACAGATCCACAACGTCTATCTCATCTCAACCAAGAAGCGATCTTCATGGAGAAGAAGAAAGATCTCCAAACAGTCATCTTTCCAACGGCTAGAAGACTTCTCCATAGAAGGTTATAAATGAAGATGGTGATTGAAGAACAAGTATACAAGCTTACACGGAAACATCAATAGTCTTCAAGCGATCCAAAATCATCTTCATTCGATCAATAGTTTCTCTTTCTCTCTTTTTCGAAAAAGCTTTATCCCCTAGAGAGAGATAAAACTCTAGAGCTCCATTGACATATCTAAAGAGTGTTATACTCGAGTGTGTGTTACTCTACAAAGTAACTAGGCTATTATAGCAAGGTGAAGAGTTGGAGCTAGATCATAGCATTGGCTACAGTGAGAGAAGAAGGGGATTTCTTCTAGTTTGTATCTAAGACTCTTTGAAGCTAATAATAGATAGTTAGATCCTAAGGCTATACCCTGGGACGGAGAGTAGGCTATTTAGAGCCGAACTTCGTAAACATATCCTTGTGTCGATCTTTTACATTCCGCACTATATATTGTTTTATTGTGACTAACTTTGTCTTGCAGGAGTTAAAAGTCAAGGCCCTTGAAAGTTGTTTAAAAGTCCTTGAAATCAAAGTTTCACAAAGAACTCAAATCGACATCAAGACCCTTGAAATTGGTTTCAAGGCCTTGAGATTGGTTTTGCAAAAAGTTCCCATACTCTATTCAACCCCCCCTTCTAGAGTATCTTTATCCTTTATATTCACCTAACGGTTCTTCACTTTCTTTCATTCCTTAGCGGGACGCGATATTTGCTGCATTAAACCTCATCCTCAACCCTAGCAGCCGTTTCTTTTCTTCATTCTTTTTGTTCCACGTTCGTGACTTCTCCTTCACCTTCTCCTTCATCCTCTTATGTGATCTTCCTCTTCATTCATTCCTCCAACGAGCAATCTAGTGATTACGATTTCCTTCGCGTGACTGCATCTAGAGGAGCAAGAGATTGCCTTGTGGGTTCTCTAGATGTTGGTAAGAAAGCCTTCTTCTTCCCTTGTTTCTCCCTCTTCTTCTTGTGTAGATGAGTCTTGAATCAAGATGTATCCTTGATCCTTTCCCATCCTTATTTTGGATGTTTGTGTGCGCATCCAGGGTAAGATCTTTGGTCGTGTTAGGAACCACAATGTCGAGTTGAGCTAGCCAAAGGGCACTAAAGCATCACTGTGCACCGAAGAACGTTGCTGAAGTTCGCCTATGGAGTTCTCCCGTGACCGCGCCTTCATCTTCCCGTGGTTGCGCCTTTCTTGTTGTACCTCCCCCCCCCCCCCC
>BSUD01000003.1:89922619-89939318 GCA_033239045.1 Fagopyrum esculentum | reverse complement strand
CCCCCCCCCCCCCCCCCCGCATCTCTGAGTCACCGTGGTTGCGGCATCTAGACCTTGTTACCACAGTCGTGGCCTTGAATCACCGCGGTCGCGTCAATCTTGCCTTCCCGCGGTCCCGCTCCATCTCTCCCGCGGTCGCACCTTGTGTCCAGTGGGTACCGTCTTGTAGTATGTCACTTCCTTCCTTTTTTCATAGTCGTACTTAGAGTTGTACCATTTTAGGTTACACCCTAGCATAACTAATGAAAATGCCAATTAGTGGTTTGTGAGTTATTTGGTGTTGAACCCCTTAGGTGACTGTGGAAGTTGGATCAAAACATACAACTTGTTGTGTTGTTGTTTGATCTTGTGAGGATCTTGAGACTAGGATTTAGAACATCCTAGCATAGTTGAAGAGCTGTAAGGTGAATATAAAGGATACAAATACTCTAGAAGGGGGGTTGAATAGAGTATGAGAACATTTTGCAAAAACCTATCTCAAGGCTTTGAAACTGATTTCAAAGGCCTTGATGTCGATCTGAGCACTTTGTGACACAACTAATTTCAATGGCTTTGAAAGTGATTTCGAGGGCCTTGACTTTGTAGACCTACAAAACAAAGTTAGTCACAATAAAGCATGATATGTGCGGAATAAAAAAGATCGACACGAGGATATGTTCACAAAGTTCGGCTCTAAACATCCTACTCTCCGTCCTAGGGTATACCCATAGGATCTAACTATCTATTATCAGCTTCAAAGAGTCCTAGATACAACCTAAAAGAAATCCCCTTCTTCTCTCACTGTAGCCAATGCTACGATCTATTTCCAACTCTAAACTTAGCTATAATAGCCTAGTTACTTCGCAGAGTAACACTCACTAGAGTATAACACTCTTTAGATATGCCAATCGAGCTCTCGAGTTTATCTCTCTCTAAGGGAATAAAGCTTTTGCATAAAGAGAGAAAGAAAAACTTCTTGGATCGAATAAAGATGCTTTGGATTGCTTGAAGACTTTGAATATTTCCGTGTAAGCTTGTTGTTCTTTTTCTTCAATCGACATCTTCATTTATAGTCTTCGATGGAGAAATATTCTAGCCATTGGAAAGATGACCGTTGTGTCTGTTTCTTCTTCTTCATGGAAAACTCTTCTTGGTTGAGACGAGATACCCGTTGTAGATCTTCTTTATCTTCTTCATCTCCTTAAAGTACGTTGATTCTTCTTCTCCGTAATCTTCTCACGCTGTTGAAGGTCTTTGTCTTTTAATCTTTGAGATCTTCAGATTTGTTGAATGAAGATCTTCGATATTTATTGAGAAGAGATCTCGCTCTTTTGTTGAGGATCTTTGCGAGATCCTTTTTGTTGGACCGTATCTCCTTGGTCTAGATCTTCTTTTTAGCCAAATCTTCTTGGAAGATCTTCTTTGGATCCTTGGTTGATTTGTTTGGTAGAAATTTGAATTCCTTCCAGCTATTCTGTCCATTGAAACTTGTTTCAAGGCTTTGGCTTTGATCCCTTGAAATCGCTTTCAAGGCCTCTATGTTGAACTTCTTCAAACTCTACACTTGTCCCTTGTATATGATTTTAAGGCCTCCATCTATCCCTTGAAATGCTTTCCAAAGCCTGCATACATTTAGACATACACCAAACAAGCCAATCAACTAGAAATACAATCGATAATTTGTTAGTATAAAAACCACTTATTTGTTTTAAGTCTTCCATCATCACATATCCAAATATATACTCAAGGTGGAGTTTTCAATCTCCCCCTTGATGGAAGACTACACAAGTATCGTACCTGCATTTTAGAGTTAGCGATGCATATGTAAAAATCAAACAAACTTAAATGCAGAATGCAGAAATATCGAAATTTTGGATCATAAATTTCTCCCCCTTAGTCTTTCAACAAGGGAGAAAATAACAGTTAAAGCACGGAAGTTTTTAAAATTATGATTACAAACCTAGCAAAAAGAGAGTTTCCAAAACCACAAAACAACAAAAATGAAGTCTGTCAAACATATATCAAGGCCTTAATATCAAAACCAAGGGGCTTTGAAATCAATATCAAGGGCCTTGAAACCCATGGTAAGGCTGAGAGGCTTCACTCGTGGTACCATCTCGGATTCAGACGCCCTTTCCCGTAATGTTCCTTCATGCACTTTGTCCTCCAACGTTCGCTAGCATTTCGGAAGTCAAAGTTCTTGCTTTGCTCGTCTGTTTGTCGTTGGTCGGTAGCAGCTTTGTATTTCTTCACAATACCGAACTCCTCGATTTGCAAAATGTCTAGATTCTCAAAAGTGGGTTGATAAATAGGACGATCCGTGACAATCTTGTAGCATTGATGCATAACCTGTTCAGCATTTTGTGTTGTTGCTTGACCATCGTCCTCTATTAACGGCTTGATACTATTTGCAACTGCGAGAGATAGAGCATTGACATGGAACATCTGATTTATCTTCTTATTTAGGATCCCAAGTAGATCATGTGACTTATCCAAACGATCAGTGATCTCAGATCTGACGTTCAGTAAGTCATATCTCATAGAATCCAAGCTTCTTTCCACTACTTCTAGTCTCTGTATAGTGGTAAAATTCCAAGCAGCCCGATCTTTCAAAATCCACCCCCAGCTTATGTTATTTTAATTCTCACGCTGTTAAAGAAAAGATTCATCCAATTCTCCAGCAATATAGACTTGTTCATCATCAATACATTCAACAGAGAAATACCGAAAAATCTGTGGAAGTAGGTTTGCATAGGGAAGAGGAGTATCACTTGGGGAGTTGATTAGATGAAGCATGTGATTCAGAATGATTCCAAGGACGTCAACATCCATCCCGTTTAGCACATGATACAAAAAGGCACATAACTAGTGTGTAAGCACATCCCGATTTCTTATCCTAGGCACCACACATCTCACCAAAATAGCACACACTATTGTAGCCTCAAGAGTCAGACATGTAACAGTTGGTTGTGGCAGAGAGTTTGGCAGAAGAAATATCTCTTTAGCCAATTTGACAATTCTGGACGGAGTTGGATAGTCGAAGGAGTTAAAGGTAGGAAGCCCTAGAATCTGAGCAATGATTGGAGATGAAAGAACAATTTTCTTACCTTTGATCACCGATTCCAGAATCAGTTCGCCTCGTTCCCTTCGTGTGGTAAGATTGACGAAGAATAGTCTTGTTAGCCTAGGGTATGCTATCTTTCCCGGATTAAGAATCAACCAGATTGAACAAGCTTGAAGCATAGTGAGACCCGGAAGGGTGAGCTACACAAAGAGTTCCCTGTCCACCAACTCGCACATGCACAACTCTTTGTCTTGTAATCGATCAAGCCATTTTCTAACAATAGTTTGGTTCCCGAACCTGGTCGATGGAAGGTTTGTCTTGGTGCAGATGTCCACGTCGTCCATGGGAAACGAGGAGTTAGAGCTGGAATCAGAATATGAGGAGAGGTGAACAATCCTTTGTCGTTTGGGAGCTGAAGATGATACTTCATTTGTGGAAGATCTCTTGGAAGCCATGGATAGTGTTTAACAGAAGTTGAAATAGTGTTTGAAAACGAAAGAGTAAAGCAAAGGGTTTGTAAGGAGAAGATGAAGCGGAAGAAATAAAGAAATGAGAAAGTTGGTATTTAAGGGAAGAAGTCACATCATGACCAGTTCACTAAGATCTTAGGTGAATCAAAATCTTAGGAGAACCGATTTTGATTAGAATTCTTTCCATAAATTTTGTAACCACTTTTCAAAATTCTTTGAATTTGAAAATAAAGACTTTTGAAATCATTTTAAAAATCCTTCTTTAAAAATATTTAGAGATCATAATATCTAAAAGATATTAACCCCTAAATAGATCCGTGATATTCAATGTTGCCCTTGAATTCCATTTCAAGGCTCTTGAATTGCATTTTCAAGGCCCTTGAAATTGAAAAGTGGGCTACATACGAAGGAGAAAATAAAACGATTTACTCCCCCTACGTTAATACTTTCTTGTTCAACATATCAAGCTCTAATCTAATAAAATTGAAATGATCTTCAGATAGAGGCTTAGTAAAGATATTTGCAAGCTGTAAGTCAGTTGATATAAAAGAAATCGAAACATCACCTTCCTCAAGATGATCACGTATGAAGTGATGTATTACATCAATGTGCTTGGTCCTTGAATTGTAACACCCCGAATACGCGGGACTCGAAGTGTCACATTGGGCTAGGAACTCACAATGGATCCTGACCCTAGCCTGACAACAAGTTCACTGGATCTTACAACAAGGCACGGGTAGATTAAAACCAAAAACATAAAGTTGTATAAGATACATCAAAAGGGTTTACAACAACAAAGCCGAGTACAAAACAACATCCACAAACATCAGATACAAAAGATATCCCATATCCCACGCAACCCTAATGTACAGAAGTCCTTGGCTGGTCACCCCATCTGGCTCACTGACAAGACTCTATTCTAGAGGTCGTTTTTTATCTTATCAAAGTATAATCCCCACTTAGCACTAAAATGAGTATAGTGGCAAAGTAAGGGTCGAACCCAAGAGAGTTTGGTGTTTTTATTAAATTCAATTATTGATTATAGAAACAAGTAAAGGGGGGGTTTGGTTGAATTGATGCACACAAGACTACTTATCTTTATATTTGTGTTCCTTTTCTTTAAGCAATTACAACCCGTTATTACTAAAGTTTACTACTAGATTAAAGATCCGAAACCGGAATCTATTAATCCTAGTTCTTTGCATGCACTTTAGGACCTAAGGTGATCAATCTCAAGTAATAGTAAAACATGCAATTAGACAATGGAGATCAAGGAAACACAAAGAATTACTGAATGAAAACTTATATTAGAAAGAACTTACAACCAAAGCAACAAAGCAGCTTCAAACCAACCCAATGTAGCAAGGGAGTTAGCAACTCATTACAAAGGTAGCAAGATGGTTTTAATGGAAAAAGTGAATTCTAAATTGGTTGATAAGTGGATGATTCTAGCAATCAACCAAGGACTATTTATACTACAAATGACACTAAACAGGAGTAAATGGCCGGCCCAAAAAAGCCACCTTTAATGCCATAAAGGTGGTGTAAACAACCGGAGTAAAGCTTCTGTCGTTGAACCGCAGGGGCGGCCTTCAGATCCGCAGGGGCGATGCAGGCGAAAACACTTGATCTTCTTCATTGCCGCAGGGGCGGCCAGGAAATTCCGCAGGGGCGGATCTTTAATGCTCTTCAAACGTTTGACTCTTCAACTTCCTGCCGTTTCTGATGCCAAGTTGCCAGGGCGTCCCAGTGTCGACGCAGGGGCGGTGACACTGACTCTTCATCTTCCAGCTTCCAGGTTTAGGCGCAGGCAAAGGCGCAGGGGCGCTGGTCTTCGCTTCTTCGGGGCAAGTCACCGTAGAGGCACCAAGGATTGACGTAGGGACGGTGACAATTTTCGTTCCTGACGTTGGCGAAGGCGCAGGCTGCGCTCACGAGTATGGTGTCACCCGCAGGGGCATTGACACTGCTCCGCGGGGGCGGTGGGGCAACAGAAGCTTTGCTTCGTGGATGATCTTCACTCCAAAGTGCTTATAACTCCTTGTTTATATTATTTTAGTCTTCTTCTTCTGAACCAAGGAGTTAGTAGTATAAACCGACACAAATGTAATAAAAAGACTCTAAAAACTAACCTAATTGATAGTGATTCCATCACCTATCAAACTTCCCCATACTTAGACCTTTTACTCGTCCCGAGTAAAACAAATGACAGCAGTTTAGACTCAAAGGCCTCAGGAAGCATGGGCAAGTAGGAAAGACAATGAAAACAAAAGAAAAGCCAAGAAAGAACGACGGAAAAAGAGTGAAAATGTGAGAAAAAAGGTGAGAAATACTACCATTCTTATCGCTCCAAGAGTGACCTACCCGGACAACCTCCTTATGACTCCCTTTCTTATGTCGCCAAACGCCGGAAGAGAAACCTACACTCGGTGTCGCTCATTTTGCCAAGGTGTCCTTTCGGGTTTTCACCTTGCCACTCTTCTTCTTTTTATGATCTCACTTTGAACTCACATCCCTCAAGTCCAATTTTTCACCAACCTAAGGTTGGTCGGACTACCTTCTTTATGCATAAACCGCCCTTTCGGGTTTTCGGTTTATCCAAGGATTTTCATGCCTTTTTTCATTTTCTTTGGCTTTTTCTTCTTTTTTTTATATGAATTTCAAATGGAATTACAATTCATAAGACTCAATGAAAAACAACTCAAAACAAACTCTACATGCAATGATATGTTCCTCCCCCATACTTGAAGCATACTTTGCCCTCAAAGTTGAAATGAAGCAAAGATAAATGTGGGAAAGGGATGAGAATGATGCCACTAGTGGGATGGTCCTGCTGGACCATCCGGAACCTCCTCTAGTGGGTACGGGAAGTGGCTGAAGAAGTGCTCCTGCCGGCGGTAGATGTCCTTAATGCGGGTCTGCAGAGCCTCCATCCGACGGCCAAAAGAGGTCTCAAAGTTGGCTTGCCAAGCCAACTACTGAGTCTCCAGCTGCTGCTGTTGGGCCGTCTGTCAAGCCTCCTTCCTCTGGTCGAAGTGGGAGGTCATGGAAGTGGAAAAGGGGAGCCTCCAGTTCTCGAAGGGGTTGAGAGTCACCCCAAGCCTCCTGCCTCCGTCGGAGGAGCTTGCACCTCCTAAGCATCCCCTCCGTGTAAAGGGGAGCCTCCAGCCCATCCTCTAGGCCGGAAAGATCCATAATTTGTGAGGCGATCAAGGAGATCACCCCACCGCCAACAATGTCCCTCGGCTCGTTCTTCCTAATCCGCTTCAAAGCGGCAAGGAAGAGGGACGACCAATCCATCACCTTCTCGCTCATCGGGAGGCAAGAGTATAACAGGGGAAGGTCCTTGAGGGCGACCTTGTTCTCCTCTTTGTGTCCACAGAAGACACTCATGAGGATCTTGGAGAGGATCCTCAAGCAAGGGTGAGTGAGTTTGTTGGAGTACTCACCTCCTGCATGGAACTCGGATCCGGTAGCTGCCTGCTAAAACTCACACAGGTTCGGAGTCGGGACTGGCTCCCACCAGTTCTTGGAGGTGTTGAGAGTCACCCCGAAGGCCTCTTATAGCTGGTGGTAATCAAGTGTGTATTTTACCTTGTTGAACTTGAAAGTGAGTCCAATACACACGTGATCCTCCTTTTCCCTGGTGAAGGTGGCTATGAACTGTCTGTTGAGCTCGGAATACATTGGAGCACTATTCTGTAGGAAGTCTCCGAGCCCAGCATTGGCTAGAAAGGACTGCATGCTCTCCAGCATGCCTAGCTTCTCCAAGGTAGGAACGTGCAAAAACCGAATTGTGTACACAACCTGATCCTGTACGATCCTATACCTCGCCTTCTCAGCTTCCGACATCTTGTACTTTCTTTGTCGTTCCATTCTTGTTGTTGATTAGGTAAAAGAATTAGCAACTTTCAAAAACAGGAAACAAAGACGAACCCTCTGTTGTGTTTTCTGCAGGGGCGGCTGAAGAGGCGCAGGGGCGGTGAGGCGCAGCTCCGGCAACTTGCAGGCGCAGGGGCGGGAGAAGTACAGAGGGCGATTCTGGGCAGCTATGAAGGTGGTGGTGCTGGAGTCATTCCGGTGCTGCTTTGTTGGTGGAGGCATCGTCGGAGATGTTGCGAATGGAGTTTTGGTGGGGGTAGTGTTGAAGGGTGTAGTACGGTGAAAGAGTTGTAGAGTGAGCAAGGTGGTGGTAGGGGCTAGAGAGGGTGGCGCAGGGGCGTCACATGGGTGTTTGCTGGTCGTCGTAGGTGGCGCAGGGGCGGTTGCAGATGGTGGCTGGTGAGGTATCCAACCGGGAAATAAAGACCATCCTTGAAAATACGGTCTCTCCCGGACGGAAGGATTGGAGTGCAAGCCTAAACGACGCTCTATGGGCATATCGGACAGGCTACAAAACTCCTATCGGGATGTCTCCTTTCAGGCTCGTGTTTGGGAAAGCTTGCCACCTTCCGGTGGAGCTAGAGCACAAAGCTTGGTGGGCGGTAAAGAAGTGCAACATGAACATAGAGTAAGTGGGAGAATTCCGGAAGCTCCAACTGCAAGAGTTGGAGGAATTGAGATTAGATGCATATGACCATGCCACGGCATACAAAGAAAAGACTAAAGCATGGTATGACCGAAACATTCTCCGGAAAGACTTCAAGGTAGGTAATAAGGTACTTCTCTTTCAATCACGTTTGAAACTCTTCACAGATAAGCTGCGTTCAAGATGGACGGGGCCGTTTGTGGTAGCTGAAGTATACCCTCACGGAGCTGTGGATCTTTATGATCCCCAAACGCACAAGGTGTTTAAGGTAAACGGACAAAGGCTAAAGCCTTACCTTGAAGGAGTAAAGAACAATCCAATTGATGAGATGGTGCTGGAGGAAGCACACTCAGAGAAGTAGAGCCCTTACGTCGAGCCAACGACGTAAAAAAAGGCGCTGCTCGGGAGGCAACCCGAAGGAATAAGAAGAGGAGCCTCTATAAAGAAAACCGCCCCTACGGATCAATGTCCCCGCCCCAGCAGTGACACCCACACCCAGCACCACCCACGGCGCTAGGCCAGCGTCTGCAACATACTGGAACCGCCCCCACGGTGACTCCCTTACGCCCCTGCGGCAGCCACTCTTGACACACATCCTCAGCGTCGCCCCCGCTGCTGAGCCTGCGTACCCCCTCTTCCTTGTCACCGCCCCCGCGGTGACAAGCCCCCGCCCCTGCGGGTTTACCCAGAAAAGAAAACAAAAAAATAGAAATGACAAAACATTTTCCTACACCTACCCCACCCACCCAGTCTCTCTCTCATTCACCAACCAAAACCACATCTCCCTCGCACCTTCCCCCTCTCAAGCTGCAATGCCCCTGCGCCCTCAATATACCCTCACCAGCCACCATCTGCAACCGCCCCTGCGCCACCTACGACGACCAGAAAACACCCATGTGACGCCCCTGCGCCACCCTCTCTAGCCCCTACCACCACCTTGCTCACTCTACAACTCTTTCACCGTACTACACCCTTCAACACTACCCCCACCAAAACTCCATTCGCAACATCTCCGACGATGCCTCCACCAACAAAGCAGCACCGGAATGACTCCAGCACCACCACCTTCATAGCTGCCCAGAATCGCCCTCTGTACTTCTCCCGCCCCTGCGCCTGCAAGTTGCCGGAGCTGCGCCTCACCGCCCCTGCGCCTCTTCAGCCGCCCCTGCAGAAAACACAACAGAGGGTTCGTCTTTATTTCTTGTTTTTGAAAGTTGCTAATTCTTTTACCTAATCAACAACAAGAATGGAACGACAAAGAAAGTACAAGATGTCGGAAGCTGAGAAGGCGAGGTATAGGATCGTACAAGATCAGGTTGTGTACACAATTCGGTTTTTGCACGTTCCTACCTTGGAGAAGCTAGGCATGCTGGAGAGCATGCAGTCCTTTCTAGCCAATCCTGGGCTCGGAGACTTCCTACAGAATAGTGCTCCAATGTATTCCGAGCTCAACAGACAGTTCATAGCCACCTTCACCAGGGAGAAGGAGGATCACGTGTGTATTGGACTCACTTTCAAGTTCAACAAGGTAAAATACACACTTGATTACCACCAGCTATAAGAGGCCTTCGGGGTGACTCTCAACACCTCCAAGAACTGGTGGGAGCCAGTCCCGACTCCGAACCTGTGTGAGTTTTAGCAGGCAGCTACCGGATCCGAGTTCCATGCAGGAGGTGAGTACTCCAACAAACTCACTCACCCTTGCTTGAGGATCCTCTCCAAGATCCTCATGAGTGTCTTCTGTGGACACAAAGAGGAGAACAAGGTCGCCCTCAAGGACCTTCCCCTGTTATACTCTTGCCTCCCGATGAGCGAGAAGGTGATGGATTGGTCGTCCCTCTTCCTTGCCGCTTTGAAGCGGATTAGGAAGAACGAGCCGAGGGACATTGTTGGCGGTGGGGTGATCTCCTTGATCGCCTCACAAATTATGGATCTTTCCGGCCTAGAGGATGGGCTGGAGGCTCCCCTTTACACGGAGGGGATGCTTAGGAGGTGCAAGCTCCTCCGACGGAGGCAGGAGGCTTGGGGTGACTCTCAACCCCTTCGAGAACTGGAGGCTCCCCTTTGCCACTTCCATGACCTCCCACTTCGACCAGAGGAAGGAGGCTTGACAGACGGCCCAACAGCAGTAGCTGGAGACTCAGTAGTTGGCTTGGCAAGCCAACTTTGAGACCTCTTTTGGCCGTCGGATGGAGGCTCTGCAGACCCGCATTAAGGACATCTACCGCCGGCAGGAGCACTTCTTCAGAAATAGAATTGACTACCGGATAAGTACATTTTCACTCTAGGCAAGGTATTGTTACCTGCCGCAGGGGCGTAAGGGAGTCACCGTGGGGGCGGTTCCAGTATGTTGCAGACGCTGGCCTAGCGCCGTGGGCGGTGCTGGGTGTGGGTGTCACTGCTGGGGCGGGGACATTGATCCGTAGGGGCGGTTTTCTTTATAGAGGCTCCTCTTCTTATTCCTTCGGGTTGCCTCCCGAGCAGCGCCTTTTTTTACGTCGTTGGCTCGACGTAAGGGCTCTACTTCTCTGAGTGTGCTTCCTCCAGCACCATCTCATCAATTGGATTGTTCTTTACTCCTTCAAGGTAAGGCTTTAGCCTTTGTCCGTTTACCTTAAACACCTTGTGCGTTTGGGGATCATAAAGATCCACAGCTCCGTGAGGGTATACTTCAGCTACCACAAACGGCCCCGTCCATCTTGAACGCAGCTTATCTGTGAAGAGTTTCAAACGTGATTGAAAGAGAAGTACCTTATTACCTACCTTGAAGTCTTTCCGGAGAATGTTTCGGTCATACCATGCTTTAGTCTTTTCTTTGTATGCCGTGGCATGGTCATATGCATCTAATCTCAATTCCTCCAACTCTTGCAGTTGGAGCTTCCGGAATTCTCCCACTTACTCTATGTTCATGTTGCACTTCTTTACCGCCCACCAAGCTTTGTGCTCTAGCTCCACCGGAAGGTGGCAAGCTTTCCCAAACACGAGCCTGAAAGGAGACATCCCGATAGGAGTTTTGTAGCCTGTCCGATATGCCCATAGAGCGTCGTTTAGGCTTGCACTCCAATCCTTCCGTCCGGGAGAGACCGTATTTTCAAGGATGGTCTTTATTTCCCGGTTGGATACCTCAACTTGGCCATTTGTTTGTGGATGATAAGCTGTTGACACTCGTTGGTGGACGTGATACTTCTTAAGGAGAGCCGTGATCGTTTTGTTGCAGAAATGGGTACCCCTATCGTTGGTTAATGCTTTTGGAATTCCAAATCGTGCAAAAATGTTTTCATTAAGAAAAGCTGCAACAACTTTTGAATCATCAGTTTTGGTGGCCTTTGCTTCCACCCACTTGAAAACATAGTCCACCGCAAGCAAAATATATGTGTGCCCGAATGAAGTAGGAAACGGCCCCATGAAATCAACCCCCCAAACGTCAAATATTTTGCAAAATATAAGAGAGGATTGGGGCATTTCATGTCTCCTTGAAAGATTTCCTACCCTTTGGCATCTATCACACACTTCGTAAAACGCAAAAGCTTCTCTAAAAATGTGTGGCCAAAAGAAACCGGCATCAAAAACTTTTCTTGCTGTTTTGTTTGCCCCAAAGTGCCCCCACATGCTTCAGAATGACAGAAAGTTAGGACGGATTGTACCTCATTATCCGGAATGCAACGTCGGATCACTTGGTCACTACAATGCTTCCAAAGGTAAGGATCGTCCCAAACGTAGTGTCGAGCTTCAGCCTTTACCTTCTCTCGTTGTGCCTTTGTGAAGTCTGGAGGATACTCCTTCCTGACAACGAAGTTCACAATGTCAGCAAACCAAGGCTTAAAAGACTGGAGCTTAAGACAAACCTCTGTCGACAATTCCGCAGGGGCGCCTAGACTGAGCCGCAAGGGCGGCTGGTGTGAGGCGTAGGGGCGGTTACACAACAGAGAGTTGAGTAAAATGTATCGTCTGGAAAACTTCCAGCTATCTCTCTTCCTTTTTCTGCATCCTCCTCTTCTTTTACTAGCCTGCTTAAATGATCGGCCACCAGGTTCTCAACCCCCTTCTTGTCCCGTATCTCTAGGTTAAACTCACTTAGAAGGAGCACCCATCGAATCAATTGTGGCTTTGCTTCCTTCTTTGCCATGAGGTACCTAAGAGCTGCATGGTCAGTGAAGATAATTACCTTTACCCCAAATAGGTACTGTCTGAATTTCTCAAGGGCAAAAACCACCGCCAACATTTCCTTCTCGGTGGTAGAGTAATTTCTTTGCGCTCCATTGAGTGTCATAGACGCATAATGGATCACATGTGAAGCCCGTCCGTCTTTTTTTCCTAAGACCGCTGCAATGGCGTAATCGCTGGCGTCACACATGATTTCGAAAGGTTTCTCCCAATCCGGAGAACGGATGATTGGTGCGTTGGTGAGACATGCCTTTAAAGTGTCGAAAGCTTTCTTGCAACTTTTATCCACTATGAAGGTGACGTCTTTCTTGAGCAATTCACATAGGGGTGCCGAGATCTTCGAAAAATCTTTGATGAGACGTCGGTAGAAACCTGCATGACCAAGAAAAGATCGGATTTACCGAACATTAGTAGGATAAGGTAAATTTTGAATTACATCAACCTTTGCTTTATCTACCTCTATCCCTTTGGAGGATATTACATGTCCTAGCACAATTCCTTGTTCGACCATGAAATGGCATTTTTCCGAATTAAGAACTAAATTGGTTTCAACACATTTTTCAAGAACAAGTTTTAAATGTCCTAAAATTGCATCAAAACTGTCTCCATGGACGGTAAAATCGTCCATGAAGACTTCAATGAAATTTTCTATGTATTCGGAGAAAATACTTATCATGCACCGTTGGAAGGTGCCGGGTGCGTTGCAAAGTCCAAATGGCATTCTACAGTACGCAAAAGTGCCAAATGGGCAAGTGAACGTCGTCTTTTCTTGATCTTCCGGTGCAATAGCTATTTGGAAATAGCCCGAATATCCATCAAGGAAGCAGTAGTACGGATGACCTGCAAGACGTTCCAACATTTGGTCAATAAAAGGTAATGGGAAATGGTCTTTACGTGTTACCTTGTTGAGCTTGCGGTAGTCAATGCAAACTCTCCATCCGGTTTGCGTTTTGCTCGGGACCATCTCTCCATGTTGATTTTCCACCATTGTGATGCCTCCTTTCTTTGGAACCACTTGGGTTGACTAACCCAAGTGCTATCCGAAATAGGGAAGATCATATCTGCTTGGAGGAGCTTCAACACCTCCTTCTTGACCACATCCATCATTGGCAGATTCAACCTCTGTTGAGGTTGCCTAGAGGGTTTGGCTTCATCCTCAAGTAAGATCCTATGCATGCAAGTTGATGGACTTATCCGTTTGATGTTCGCAATGGTCCATCTGAGGGCCGTCTTGTGTTCTTTCAACACTTTCACCAACTTGTCTTCTTGACCGGTAGTCAACTTGTTGGAGATGATCACCGGCAAGGTATTGTTATCTCCAAGGAAAATGTACTTGAGGTGGGATGGAAGGTCCTTCAATTCTATTTCTAGTGCCTACACTATAGATGGAACAAGCTTCTCGCTTGGGGTTAGTAAAGTGGGCCCAATGGCCAAATTGGAGATAGGTAGCCTTTTATGCCCATCTAATTGGGATAGGACCTCTTTCATGCTGGATGTTAATACATAATCTGATTTGAAACCATCAATGTCATGCTGAATAACATTTTTCAATTCATCAACACCAGAATTATCAAATACATCTTGCACAAAAGGTTCAACATTGTCAATGGCACATAAAGAATGATCATCACTAGGAAATCTCATTGCATCGTAGATGTCAAATTCCACTACTTCACCATCAAGCTCCGTGGTTGGTGCAGCATGCGAATCGTTTTCCATATCCATTACGAAGAAATCAGCAGGAAATATTAGGTTGTCTACCATTACTAATACATCTTCAATTATCCCTTTCGGGTACACATTAGATCTATCAGCAAGTTGTACTACAATCCTTGTTTCCATTAATGGCCCAAGGCCAAGTGTATTGTAAATAGAATATGACAAAACATTTATAGAAGCACCAAGATCAAGCATTTGTTTGTCAAAACGGGTTTCCCCTTTAACAAAGGAATGCTTACCATGCCCGGATCGCTGCACTTCTTGGGCATCCTCCGTTGGAAAACGGCCGACACATGCTCACTCACTTGCACTTTTTGTTTCCCCTTCAGCTTCTGATTCCTCTTGATAGTGCATAGTTCCTTCAAGAAACGAGCATATTTAGGAATACTCTTCACTAACTTAAGGAGGGGAATGTTTACCTCGTATTTGGAGAAAGTCTCAAAGAGATCTTTGTCCTCAATGATTCTTCTCTCCTTTAGAGCCTCAGGAAAAGGAGCTGGTGGTTTCTCAAAGTACAGTGGCGGAAAGTTAGGCCGGATGTAAGAATCCTTCTCAGCAGAACCTTCTGTTGTGTTTTCCGCAGGGGCGTTAGTATGCAGGCGCAGGGGCGGCTCAGGGGTTGTCACCGCAAGGGCGGCGACATTCAGCCGCAAGGGCGGCGTCTGTTCGGTGCTAGGCACAGTTGCAGCCGCCGGGGCGGCTTTGGGTGCGGTAAACTCGTCAGAGGGTTTGCTTTGTGATTCTTTTCTGGTTTTTGTTGGATTTGCTTCCCACTCCTTAATGTTAGGGTTCCCACCTATAGTTTCTTGCTAATGGGCCGTTTGGCAAAACACTTCTCTAGCCTAAAAGTGATGGGCTTTGAGTCGTCTTTACCATTGGGCCGAAAATAAAGAAAATCGAACTAGTCGATTTACACACTAAACCGTCCGATTTTTAGAGGAAAAAATCGTCCGATTTAGTAGTAAATAGCACGATTTTCTACAACAGAGAATGTTCGTCTCTTGGCTTGTTTCCTTCCTCCCTTTATGCTTCTTTTTCGCAACTCTTTTGCTCTTTGTGATTCCTCTAATACTCCTTTAGCTTCCCTAATGACCTTAGATTCTTCTTACTCCACTTTTGCTTCCGAATCCACTCCATTTACCTATAATTCAACCAAAACTCGTGTAGACCTCTATTTCCGAAATATCATTGAATAAAACATAAAAGGTGCACAAGTTCTCTCTAAATGCAAGGTAAATCAAGGTAAACCTCTACAATATGCATGATTATAATGGTATATAAATCATGTCATCATTTATACTCGGTTGTGGGGTTTTGTACGTTTTATGTTATCAAATGTTTCTAATTTTTATAAAGGTTGTTTTATATTTATTTGTGTCTTGTTGTAAGATCTAGTGAACTTGTTTTCAAGCTAGGTCAGGAGCCATTGTGAGGTCCTAGCCCTGTAGCACTCCGAGTCTTACGGATTTGGGATGTTACAATAGACCTACACAAGACTATGCCAAAATTAACTTGATGCATCTAGAAACTCGACAAATCAATATGCTTTTGGCTACATCATACGTAACCATAATGGCATCTCTCTTGTTGTAGACAAGGGAAGATGTGAAGTTGAATCTATTTTGAAAGAAAAAGCTTATGCTATAAGAGATGGCCTCCAAAAGGCCGCAAGTTTAAGAATCACGACCATTGATATCGAAGAAGATAATTCAATGCTCATTAATTCAAGCAACCAGATTTGAGAAACACCTTGAGAAGTAGATACGATTGTATTCAACTTCTCCTACTTGATCTCGATATTCAATCAAGCTAGAGTTTAACACATTTTAGGGAAATAAAAAATGTTGTAGACAAACTTGCATCGCTAGGTCACGGCTCGGACGCAGATGACGGGACTATTCCGGAAGAAGTTGAAGACCTTATCCGCAAAGATGTTTTAGAGCCGACGACTTCTAGAAGTTGATAATCATTTCCTCTTACCTTTGTATCAAAATAAAATAAAATAAAAATATTTTCATGTTGGTTCTTAACATGGGATTCAATTTCTTACATTGACAACCGTTGTAAAACTTTTTTTGTAATTTAAGTGGGATTGTAATGTAATTACTTACTTTAATAGGTTGCGATTTTTGCTTTTAGCAAATTGCGATTTTTATCAATCTTCTAAATATGTAAAAAAAAAAAAAATCTAGAGAATTTACTCTTAGTGCTCTTAAAATTTGACGAATTTTTCCTCTTAGAACCCACGAATTTTCAGTTTTTCTCATCATACCCTTGTGGTATAGTTTACATTCAAAAATATATTTTCTGAAATTTTTACTGGAAAATTTAAAAAATAATTTACTTTATTTTTACTTGTACTAAAAAAGTTGTAAATTAGAAGAACAAATATTTAAAAAGTACTTCTATACCATTACTTCTTTATTTTTGAAATTATAATTTACTGTATATTTAAAAAAGTTTTTTCCCCTTATTTTTGTATATTTTTATTTTGAATAAAAAAATAAATGAAATAATTTATTTCTCTTATTTTTCTATCTTTTTATAAAAAATTTACAGAATTTTATATTAATAATAAGTTAAAAATATACTTTCTATGTTTTAGTTCATATAAATAAAATAGTTAATTTCCCCTATTTTTATAATTTATATTTTAACTAAAAAATAAATTAAAAATTACTGTTTTTATTTTAAATAAATAGTTTGAAAATTACTTCTCTATATTTTTAAATTAAAAAATATAAAATACATAAATAGTTATTCTATACCATTACT
>BSUD01000003.1:89799508-89917535 GCA_033239045.1 Fagopyrum esculentum | reverse complement strand
GGGGGGGGATGTGAAAATGCACACTGGTATGAACTGTGTAAAGAAGAAGAGCTGCTATCTGGTTACCCAGTTCCTTTTGTAAATTTAAATGGTGCATAACTGTCGTTCATGTCCTTAGTGTTAAATGCTTCACCTAATTATTTTGTGCTTAATTTTAACATTGTGTAAGTTGCTGGATCAGTTGAACAAAACATTGTATTGTTACAAGTAGAGCCTCCAGTCTTTGTACTTTTAGTTAGCTCATCTTAGTTTGTTATTCTCACATCGCATAGTCTGCTAGTGTTTGATTGTGATCTACTACATTTATTTTGGGTAGATCTGCGAATCATGGGACTCTTACTGGGCTATAGTCCGATGACTTAATGGGCTATAGTCAAATTTATGCTTGTTTTCTCAGTAAAATAAATTTAGCATTTTTTTTTCCTCGTATTGTAGTCTCCTGGTGTTTTATACGTATAATCTTTTCATCCGTTGTCAAATACCTGACCCATAATACTCCAATTCCACTTACAAAAGACAAAAACAACAGGCAACGTTAAAGAGCACGATGCTCTTCCCCTTGTTCTCAACTCTTCCTCAAATTCACAAAGTATTCACACCAGCTATTGCCGCGGCCATTGCTATCGACACCGTTGTACCTCAGAGGATTGACGCCATCCTAGCACAACCAACAAAATCAACCGTAATGGCTATCCATGTTTGCTCTTGTTTTTTTCAAGATGTTAGGCTATACCTTATCTAGATGATGTATCTTTATGTTTGGTGATATCTTACATAGTAAAGTGGTTTAAGGTGTGCACATTTAGGCTTTTCTTGCAAACAATGAGACTTGTCCATGTTTTGATTGTTAGGTTAATCATCTTCATTGAAAAAACGGATTTATGTGGATGATTCATGCATTTGTGCAGACCCTCATGTTGCTTTCAATTATGCCTAAGACTTGACATGGTTGATACAATAGGTGATATCTTTTGGGGAAAATTGTTGATACCCCTGTGGAGGGATGGAGAAATTGGAAGCGGGGACACAGGAAGTCGTGTAAAATTATAAGATTCCGGATGTGGGGTATCGTTTTCTGATGAGTTACAGTAGAAGATAATTGCCATGCCAACACACACTTATTATTATTATTATGATAGGCCGGGGTATAGTTGGTTTCTCAAGTGAGAAACTCTTTTCCTTATGACAACCTTTGTATGTTGACCGCCCTCTTGCTCTCCCTTTTCTTCAATCCTCCACTCCCTCCATGCTCCTTCTTTGCTGCACCCTGCTTCTACAAAGTATCCACAACGTACTATGCCTTCAACTCTACAAATATTTTTTAAATTGAAAAGGACCATAATAAGATAAACAACCCACCATTTGGAAGAATCCATGTCTGTGAGATGCCCTTGAAGGATTTTTTGAAACTTCTCCAGGAAGAGGACCAAGACTCCTCTTGACATCTATGCTACCACCGACCTTCTTTCGATCTTCAGCCGAAGAGCGGAGAGAGGGTTTAAGAGATGGTTCCAAATCTAGAGATTTGCAAACCCATCTTTTTCCAGGATTAGAGGGCCTATATGCTGCTGACCTTGGAGTGACATGACCAGCAGAAGCACGGGTTTCAACTCTGGGTGGCCTCACCTCTCCACCTGAGGACTAGAGACAAAGAGACATCTTATCATGAAACAACAAACTGGGTTTAATTTCAAAGAGCAAAGTGATTTAAGGCTACCATTTGATGAGTTGTTGAGGTTTGATGCTTCACAAATCTCATTTGGGGTTGGGCTCCATACTTGCTCTGCAATGAGTGGTCTCTTCCTTGAGAATGAGCCAAAATGGAAGATTTGAATGAGGTGATGCTTGCTGAAGGTTTCCCTGTGAACAAATTAATTCAACAATTCATTCATCAAAACCATAAATAAATGGTGAAAACATTCTTTCTTACTTGGATGATGATGCTTTGAAGACTGCAAATCACTCAGCCTCAACTCTAAGAAAGACTCTGCTGATGTTCCAATACAACCCACAAACAATTTAACCCCTTTTCACAGAATCACTACTCGCTGTCCCAAATAAACCCTAATAAAACTAATTACCTTGTGTTTCCCCAATTGCTCCTCTCTCAAAGCCTTTGCTGAACACCAAAAGGAGAAAACTTTAAGCCCTAATAAACCCTGATAAACCAAGGGTGCCATAAAAATACCTTGTTTCATTCTGAAAGCCCTCATTCACCAGGGACAACTCTTTCAGATCCAAAATTCCCGCACTGCTAAAAAACGCAGAGTCCCATGCTAGACTCTGTCTCGACTTCAACTCCACCTTCCTCCCCGCATTCGGAGCGACAGTAGTATCATTATCATATGCAACTATTTTAGAGACTTCGTTAGCACCTGCAGCAATGAATCAAATTACAAAGGGAGGGGAGGGGAATATATCATACTGGAAAGACGAAGATCCAAGGACGCTCCATCAACCTCACAATCAATCAGGTGGTCCTCCTCACACCTTATATCGATCAATCCTCCAATGTTCATCTTTCTTCTTGGATCAAACAAATTGGGGTTCTGTATATGTAACGAGTTTGATTTGAAAATCATAAACGGATATTTTTGCATTTAATTGCTGCTCTCCAACATGATTTTTTCACAATTCAAATATCACCACCCGAGAGTATGGAATTAACTCCACTTGCACCGTTTTTTTTAAACACTTTTGATTTGGTGAAATCAAAATAACTCCAAAATAATTTATTTCGAGGGCACACTAATCTCGGATACTGTTCCGGCAAGACACATTATTCCGGTACGGGCATGCGGCTTAATTTACGCCCGACACGTGTCCCGATTTTATTATATTTTTTTTTTATAAAAAACGAGTGAAAGTAATAGTTCAAAACTTATTATGGAATAGTTCATAACTTATAAAAGGATAGTTAATGAATTATATAGAATAGTTCATAGTGTAAAATTTATAAAGGAATGAAAATAATAGTTCAAAAATTGTTAAAGAATAGTTCATAACTTCTAAAAGGATAGTTCATGAATTATAATAGAATAGTTCATATTGCAAAATTTATAAATGAGTGAAAGTAATAGTTCAAACGTCGAAGGGATCCAACTTCGAAATGCCAGCATTGTGCTGCACTCCTTTGGTACGAAGAAAGGCTCGACAAACGTCGAAGGGATAAAATACCAAAGTTTTCGCTATGTTGCATGCAAGGAAAGGTTGAGTTACCTCTTCTTCCGCAACCACCACCGTTGCTTTTAAGTCTTTTGTCGGGTATAGGACGTACCAGCAAACATTATATACAGAATATACGAAAGTATAACTCGATGTTTTCCTTCACCTCAATGACTGGAAAAGACGAACCCGTGAAGAGAGGCCGTGGTCCGCCAAACGTTCGCATCAAAGGTGAAAATATCCATTTGATAGGTAGTTTGCTTCCCAAAGAAGGTGTCAATCTGAAATTCTGCCAAATTTATATAGTAGACACTAATGATGAAGAACGAGAAAGACTTCGCGCATTCAGGTGATTCTAATGTCCATTACTATGCATTTAGGTCGCAGTATTATATAAATTAAAATTATTTGCTTACAACTAATAAATTTACATCTTCAAATTTTATTTTCAGCCAAGACGGTAACAGTCAATTGGATCGTTCTTTGGTAGCAGACTTGAAGCATATGGTTGATGCTCACAATCCACATGCAAAGGTTTTTCAGGGTGGAAAAAGAAAGATTTATAGTTGATCCACAAGAAAATATAAGGATCAGGTTGATAAGTACAAGGCAAACAGATGCTAGGAGATACTATCTCCCTACCGCATCGGAAGTAGCAGCTATTGTATTGGCGACGTTGAGAGGAGAGCTCAAGATAGAGATATTTATTTGGAAAAACACGGCGGTGAATTAAGACGTATCGTTGAGATACACCCCTCATTTCTTGCTCTACAATACCCCATGTTGTTTCCGTACGGTGAAGATGGGTATCGGATAGACATTATGCTTCGAGATACGGAAAAGAGTAAATCCCGAAAAAGAATCCGGCTCAGTGTGCGTGAATTTATGGCATTCCGTTTGCAAGATAGGGATGGAGAATCGAAAACTTCACTATCATCCAGAAAATTGTTCCAGCAATTTGTAGTTGATGCATACACCATGATTGAATCTCAAAGATTGAACTACCTACGGTTTAATTTGAAGAAATTGAGATCGGATTTGTATTCTAATCTAGCATCTGCCGTTGGTAGTGGTACCACTGAGGCTTCTGATACAGGTAAATCTTTGGTTTTACCTTCCTCCTTTACCGGTACACGCGATATATGATGCAGAATTACCAAGATGCTATGGCGATCTGCAAAACTCTTGGATATCCAGATTTATTTGTCACTTTCACATGCAACTCTAAGTGGCCAGAAGTTACCAGATATTGTCAAAAGAGAGGTTTAAATCCTGAAGATCGTCCAGATATAGTTAGCAGGGTCTTTAAGATGAAGTTGGAGCAAATGATTCATGATATTAGATTCAACAATATATTCGGAAGAGTTTCATCAGGTATGTGTAATTTATTTATATAACATATATTATGATTGGACATAATTTATATTTTTTTATTTATATAAATTTTTTTATTTCGTGTAATGTTTATATATATAATACATGATTTAATTTTTTTAATTACTTCAATTATAGTGATATACACCATCGAGTTCCAAAAGCGAGGTCTACCACATGCTCATATCCTTATATTCCTCCATAGTGATAATAAGTGTTCTAGCGTCGATGATATTGATGGTATAATATCTGCTGAGATTCCGGATCCACTTGAAAATCCTACTCTCCATGAAGCCGTCAAAGAATGTATGATGCATGGTCCTTGTGGAACTATGAATCCAAAGTGTGTTTGCATGCTGGATGACAAGTGTACCAAGTATTATCCCAGGAAATTCACCGACGCTACCACTATTTCCGATGATGGATATCCCATATATAGAAGAAGAAATGATGGTAGAACTGTCATAAAAGGTGGATATGAGTTGGATAGTAGACATGGTGCGCCTTACAATTCCTTTCTTTTGTTGCGGTATAATGCTCACATCAACGTGGAATGGTGTAATCAGATGCGTTCTGTAAAGTATTTGTTCATGTACATCAACAAGGGTAGCGATCGAATATTGGTAGCTTTCACTGATGATGGTCAGATTACGCAGAAGCCGACATCTACCGATGAAATAAAAAAACACATCAATGTTAGATACATATCGGCGAACGAGGTTGTTTGGAGGATATTTCAGTTTCCCATTCACTATAGATTTCCTTCCGTGACGAGATTGAGTTTTCACCTTCCCGATGAACATACAGTCGTTTATGACGATGACGATTTAGTTGAGCAAGTACTAGACAAGGATGGGTCACATAAGTCTCAGTTTTTGGCTTGGATGGAAACCAATAAAAGATCTTCACTTGCGAGGAGTTTGACTTATTCTGATTTTTCCTCAATGTTTGTCTGGAAAAAGGAGAAGAAACAATGGTCTAAGAGAAAGGTTGGCAAAAACGTAACCATTCCTAAAACCACTACGGTGGGTAGGATATACCACGTTGCACCTGGTTCTGGAGAGAAGTATAATCTGAGGATTCTCTTGAATCACATTAGAGGTCCAACATGTTTTGAAGATCTTCGGACCATTGGAGGTATACTTTATCCGAGTTTTAGGGAAGCATGTTTTGCTATGAGATTGTTAGAGGACGAGCGAGAGTATATTGATGGTATCATAGAGGCGAGCTTTTGGGCAACTGGACGTATGCTTCATAAGCTTTTCGTCATGTTATTCTTATCTGGTAGCATGTCATCTCCGCTTTCCGTTTGGTCTAAAACGTGGCATTACCTATCCGATGGTATTCTTGCAAATCAAAGGAGATTGCAACGTAATAATGGTATGTGTATTTCTAACATGTGTATCTTAAAAAAGCACGTTTTAACAAATAATTGTATACATCAAAATATTTTAATTTCATTTTATAACATATAAAATTATTGAAAATGTTATGCAAAATTGCAGCTTGATGACTCCGCGTTGCAGAACTACGCATTGGTTGAGATAGAGAAATTATTGCAAATTAATGGCAGCACATTAAAGAAGGACGTTGATATGCCATATCCCGACATCACACTGGTCACAAAACATGAAAACAAGTTGATTCAAGATGAACTCCGCTATGATCGAGATCAACTATCCGGAGAGCATGAAAGATTAGTTTCCAACTTTACTGATGAGCAGAGGAGAGTTTATACCGAGATTATGACTTCTGTTACAGCTGATAGGGGAGGTGTTTTCTTCTTGTATGGATACGGTGGGACAGGAAAGACTTTCATATGGAGATCCCTTGCAGCAGCTATTAGATCAAAGGGCAAGATTGTTCTTACAGTTGCGTCCAGTGGCAATGCAGCTTTATTACTACCTAGTGGCAGGACAACCCATTCCCGGTTTCACATCCTTATAAATGTTAATGAGACTTCGACATGTGGCACTAATGCAGGTAACGTGTTAGTCTCGAAATTGATATCAAAATATCATTATTAAACGTGGTTTGTAAGTTTAGTAATAACCTTATTTATGTTTGTGTAGGTTCCGACATCGCTGAATTAATATCAAAGACAAAACTTATAATATGGGATGAGGCGCCAATTGTTAACAAGTTTTGTTTTGAAGCCCTTGACAGAAGCCCGAGGGATGTTATGAGGTCATATAATCGTGGTATCTCGGATATGCCTTTTGGGGGTAAGGTGATTGTCTTTGGCGGTGACTTCAGACAAATTTTGCCCGTTGTTGCAAAGGGGAGTAGGAACGATATCGTGTTTGCTGCAATAAATTCGTCTTATCTCTGGCATGATTGTAAGGTGCTGAATTTGACACAAAATATGAGGGTTTTGCGTGGAGACAACGAAGATGATGCGCGGAAGGCAAAGGAATTTTCAGATTGGACATTACGCATTGGAGATGGTGTTCTCCACTTAGCGTGCGTGCAAATAAGTCTTAAATTTATAAAACTGAATCAAGCAAGCGAACCCGCAGTGAACGGATCGATATAGTTAAGCAAGAATTCCAGAGTATCGAACACAGGGATTTGGGGGGTTAAATCCAATTATAGATTATCAAGCAAGTAAATATATGAAGCTTTTCAAATTATTGGGAAAACAACAATCCTAAAGATCCAGGAATCCAGTTGTGAAATCGATTCAAGATATACTAAAGATATAAGGACAGAGTTGAGGTTTGCAAAGGTATACGAATGTAAGGTAATTGTACGATGAAGTTCCAAAAAACCTTATATGACCTACCTAAAAGACACTCTCTATAAAGGTTGTTGAGGCTTCAGTATAGAAGGAATCTAAAGGCAAGAATTAACGTCAAATACCCAAACTTATAATCCAAGGATCAAGACTAACTAAACCGATTAAGGTTGTGACACTCAGAATCGAGGTAGAGGTTGTTGAGGCTTCACTACCACCTAGAAAAGGCAAGCCAAGACTAAGTTAAAGCAAATCTTTAACTTTGGATTAAAGTAA
The DNA here is from genome assembly GCA_033239045.1 of Fagopyrum esculentum. Lineage (NCBI taxonomy): Eukaryota > Viridiplantae > Streptophyta > Magnoliopsida > Caryophyllales > Polygonaceae > Fagopyrum > Fagopyrum esculentum. The sequence goes on along the minus strand of BSUD01000003.1, from coordinate 89,909,983 downwards.
AAGCAAGTTCGTAAACTGACACAAAATTACGGGTAGTTCTTGAGTTCCACGGCCGTGGAAGCTCAAGAACAGACCGTGGATTAGGTTCGTCGGCAATTCTCTCTAACTCTCAGGGTCCAATCTAATTACGATCGATCTATCATCATCTAAGCCACAACTATCAACCCTTCACCTTAGAATTGCTAAAGGGTTTTAGCCAACAACAGTCATATTGATATCAAATTCAAGATTTAAAAGAATGAAAGATGAAAACTTCCGAAAACCTTAAATAAACCTCAAGTAAATCTCAAATCCACAAATCAAGAACAATAATGTCAATAGATTCGGAATAACACAAACAATCACAAATCTTAGATAAGAAGGAAGAACGGGATGTCAATCCGTCTTCTAATCAAACCTAAATATGAAGCGTAATCTCCTTACGAACAATCTTCCAAATCTTCACTCTTTCTCTAACTTTCCGTCGCGAAATAGCAATCTCCGCACGTTCCACTTGAAACCCTAGGCACGTGCAATAAGCGTAGGCAAAGTCTAAGCGAAGGTGACGGAATCCTTCTTCTTCCGTCCTTTTATAGGGTAAGATAAAATATTGGCCCGGCCCATTGCGTAGAAGATCGTGGCTTAAAATATTGCGTAAAAGATCGCCAAGATCACGGTCGTGGAAGGGTTCCACGCCCGTAATTTAGAGTGTGGAGTTGGGTCACGGTTTGTCACAACTCTCCACGGCCGTGTAAGTTGCTGGAATGATCCACACTTGTCTTGCCAAGGTTCCACGGCCGTGGACTAGAACGTGGAACTTAGTACGGCCGTATTTTAGAGCGTGGTTTAGAGGTAGATCGTAATTTTCCTTAGCCTCGTGCTATTCTTCAAGTTAGCACCATCCTTAGCTCCTAGTGATGTCCTCAATCCTTGGACATGCTCAATCAAACTCCATTTTCTCTCAATCCGTTCGGATTTAGCTCTTAATTGCCTACAATCAACACAAAACTTATGTAGACTCTATATCGCCAAAATAGATAAACTAACTCACAAATGCTTCAATGCTTTATCAATGACTACCAATACGGATGAAATACACTTAGAAAACGTGCCTAAAATATCACAATATTTCATGCTAACAAATAACCCCATACTTGCCACTTGCTTGTCCCTAAGCAAGGTCTTTCAAAAGCTTTAAAACACAAGTTAGGATGAAATATGTATACCTTCTCAAAGCAAAACTTCTTTTAGATGAATGTGCCTTCTAATCAATAGATCATTCTCAAATCTTGCTTCATTTGCTTATAAGACTTTCATATGCATAATCAAAGAGTAAAGAGTAAAGAAAGCTCATGAATTAATCAAACTTCTATGTAAACATCATAACCTTCAAACGTTATCAAAATCAATCATAAGAAACTTCAATTTAGATCACCAAGTCATATAACATTCTTTTGATCTTAAGGACTTTCAAACAAGGTCTAGAATGTGGAAAGGGAGGGAAAACTTTAAGGAATGTGGTGCATGAATCCGGGAAAGTGGATAAATACTCTTTTCTTCTTCTCTTGCGGTTTCCGCAGCACTTTCAACTTAGAGCTTCGCTATCTTCTTTTCATTTTTCGACTTTACTTTTGGAGTTATGGATAGAGGTGCACAAAAACCGAAGCCTAGGAGATTGACGTTTCTTAATTTTTATGAGATGCCTCAAACCCTTAGCGCACATACCATAATCCGCTAGGAATATCGCTCAATCCGACTTTGGCAAGACACAAACACCCGGCTATGTGAATGGTGCCGAGTTACTCATCATCATGATTGACTTCCCCAAACCTATAGTTTCTTTCTATTTCTTTGAATGCAAAATATTGCTTTCATGACCCTCCCACATCAAAAATGCCTTTTTCATTCAACTCCTCCAAATTCCCGGATAGGTAAAGGAGGCCATTATTTCAATGAGGGGCTAAATGATCAAAGAAAGAAGAAAGAAAATCGAATTGCCTTAATCATCCCAAGAAGAAGCATAAGAACTTATTATGTGATTTTAACCTTGATTTCTCAACATGATTTAAGTAACATTCATCACATTATGAAATTTGCAAAAGAGGTATAATCAACTCATTCAATTTCTTTTCAATTCACTATTCGTTTAAGCATGCGATTGTCATCAAAACTCAATTCACAAGGGGTGATTATCATAGAAATCATCTCTATCCTTAGAAGCATAAAATTTTCAAAAATTTTCAATTTTTATGGGTTTTTCAAATTCTTTTTCATGCAATGCAATAATGAAACGTGTAGCAATAGAATGAAACATGCAAAATAGTCTCAATAGAAGCATACAAAAGTGAGTAAGAGTTATTACAACTATTAGTCACACCCCACCCCATACTTGGAACAAACATTGTCCCTAATGTTCAAAGAAAAGAAAAAGAAGAAAAGAAAGAAAGAAAAAGAACTCACAAAACGGTGGTGGAGTGGCTAAAACTGTCGATCATCAATGGTGTCACTACGGTGGAGGCGGTGGTGGAAATGGAGAGAAGCTGGGATCATAGTACCGCCCGAACTGCTGGCGGTAGACGTCTCTCATCATGTGGTCCAGATCATCCACTCGTGCATCCCTAGCATCTGCACGGATCTCCAAAGCTCCAACCCTGCTGGAAAGGTCGGTAGCCCACTCTGGCAACTGCTCATACCAGCCAGGCGGCTGGCTGTACCACGCCGGTGCATCTGAAGGTGCTGGTGCTGGTGGCGGCTGTGTAGACCATGATGGAGGAGCTCCTATCCAATCCGGCTGAGTCGAATACCAAGCAGGAGGGTCAGCCATCCAAGTAGGCCTCTCGCTCACACTAGCGCGGCGAGAGGAAGAGCCAGATGCTCTAGCAGGGCGGGGAGAACGTCTGGGCATGTCGGGAAATGCATCCGGCTGGTCCGGGAATGTACCAAAGTCCTGCTCAGCTCCTCCTCCTCCCTCATAATCATCTCCTCCCATATCCTCCTCTACAACTGGTGGTGGTGGAACGTAGGGGGGAGGGCTACCAATCTGTTCGCATGCATGGCAGCGAACGTCGCCTTCCAGTTATGGCGTCCAGCCATAATGGAATACTCAGGGAGCCACTCTATACCTCTCCCGGTCCTACTCTCCCATGGCATAGCAGCATATGGTGGACCTCTATGGGTGGGGAAGATAAGGCCTCTAGTCATAAGGGCCTGAAGTCCTAGGGGTCTAGCAGCAATACGTGTTAAAGCCAAGAAATCAACCCCTAACTGTCTAGCAATGTGGGTCACCATCCCACCATATCCAATGTTGCCAGCCCTCTTATTCTTTAGCTTGCTCATGGTAGCAGCTAAGAGGGTGACGCAGTCAGTTGGCCTGCCATACAACATGCTGTAGAGGAGGAATAACTCATCCGTCTTGATCTTTTGAGGTGTCTCCGTCCTAGGGAAGAGACACTCAAAAAGCACTCTATGAGCTATCTTCAAGGCTAGATGGTAGATCAATCTAGCCTTGGTATCAGCAGGCTGCCAGCGGTCCTCGCTGGCATAGATCATAGCGATCTCTTCCCAGAAATCCTTGGCGTACACGCCACTGGGGAAACGACCATTGAAGGTCTCCTGGAACCCAAAGAAGGCTCCGAACTCTCTAATCGTAAAATCATAGTTTCTTTCCATCAGCCGGAAAGAAACTGTCCTGTCGACATGGCTATGCTCAAAGGAAACTACAAACTCCCTCGTAATCTCCTCATAAGCATCTTCCCGAATAGCGGAGAAGATGACTAAGCCTGCTCTATCTAGGAGCCAAGTAAGGTCTCCTATCACATGCAAAGGTGCTAGCTCCTCAAGCAGCAAGTATCGCGGTCCTATGACCGTCCTCTCCTCTATCCTCTCTAAGGAGTCTAAGTGATCCTCATGAATGGTAGGGATCCTAGGTGGAGGTGGTGATGGTGATGAAGGAGGTGAAGGGGATGAAGGAGGTGGTACTCTAGAAGAGGAAGCATCATTGTCTTTCCTCTTTTTGATCTTATCCTTGTCCTTATTCTTGTCCTTGTTCCTACCGGACACTCTCCTCACAAAATCCATGATCTGTCAAAAACCACGGTCTGTTCTAAGTATTCCACGGCCGTGGAAGCTCCAGGAACCGTGGTTCTGTACGTAATTTCGCAAACTTCAACAGAATCTCACCAAATTCAACAGCAGGAGTCCTAGACTAATTTCTTCCAATTCCAATAAGTTATTCCTAAAAATTTCTAGCAATTTCAAGACCGAATCGACAAAGATAGAGAGAGAGCCAAAAACCTAGGTTTTCAGATTTTGGAATCCGAATTGTGGTTTCTCCGGTGATTTGCCGCTTGAATTGTTGCTTGGATCTCGTTGGTGGTTGGTTTTGCTTCAGTTTGGGTCAAAGAATCGTTAAAAACGATTAACGGATGAAGATTTGAGAGTGGGGGAAGCAATTCGGCGATTTTGGGGCGTGGTTTGGGTATGTGGTGTTGTGTTTTGTGAAGAAACGTGGTTTATATAGTGGCCGTAAAAATTTTTGAAAATCACGGTCTATCGGGGGTTCCACGGCCGTGGAAATGTACGGAACCGTGGTTTTGGTGATTTTTTTCAGGCTTTTGGAAATTACGGTCACTGTAGCTGTCACGGCCGTGGAACTCTCTGTAATGCTCCAAAGTCCAAGTTTCGTCACTTTTCTTCAAACTTTCTCTTCCCCTTTTCTTTTCCACTGTTCCTACATCCAAAAACACGAACATACCGGAAGATATCGAAGGCAAAACAAAGCAAAAACGTCTAAACTAAGCTAATCTATGAATCAAAAACAAAAACGTAAATGCAATACCTTGGGTTGCCTCCCAAGAAGCGCTTTGTTTAAGGTCCGTAGCTAGACCAAATTCGCACTTATTCGAGTGCGGTGGGCGCGAACTCTTCAGTTTGGAGTTCCGGTGTATACTTCTTGAGTCGTTGACCGTTCACCTTAAAGCTTCCGCCCGTTTCACCCCATACTTCAACTGCACCATGGGGGAAAATACGTTTGATTAGAAAAGGTCCGGTCCAACGAGATTTAAGCTCACCTGGAAAGAGACGAAGCCTTGAATTGAAGAGGAGAACTTGATCTCCCTCTTTGAAGTCCTTTGGAATGATATGCTTATCATCCCAACGCTTTGCTCTTTCTTTGTAGATTTTGGCGTTTTCATAAGCGTTCAAGTGGAGTTCTTCAATCTCATTTAGGTCCAAGAGACGCTTCTCTCCCGCTTCCTTCATGCTGAAATTTAGCCACTTGATTGCCCAAAACGCCTTGTGCTCCAACTCTACCGGTAAGTGACAAGACTTCCCATACACAAGGTTGTATGGTGTGGTTCCGATGGGAGTCTTATACGCAGTCCGGTACGCCCACAATGCGTCATCTAGCTTCAAAGACCAATCCTTCCTAGTCCTTGAAACCGTCTTCTCTAGGATTCCTTTGATCTCCCGGTTTGAGATCTCAACTTGTCCACTAGTTTGTGGATGATAAGGGGTGGCGATCTTGTGAGTCACCCCATACTTAGCTAGAAGAGTTTCAAAGCGCCGGGCAATGAAGTGAGAGCCTCCATCACTAATGATGGTCCGTGGTGTCCCAAATCGTGGGAAGATGGTCTTGTTAAAGAACTTAACCACTACCATGGCATCATTAGTGGGAGAAGCAATCGCTTCTACCCATCTTGAAACATAATCAACCGCTAAAAGTATGTATTGGTTACCACAAGATGATGGGAATGGTCCCATGAAGTCTACTCCCCAAACGTCAAAGATCTCCACCTCTTGGATGTTGTTGAGAGGCATCTCATTCCTCCTAGAGATATTTCCTGTTCTTTGACAAGCATCGCAGCAAGAAACAAAGGTTTGCACATCTTTAAATAGAGTAGGCCAAAAGAATCCAGATTGCAATACCTTAGCGCTAGTCTTGTTCGAACTAGCGTGTCCTCCACAAGGTAGTGAATGACAATGGCGGATGACACTTCGCATCTCATCTTCCGGCACACATCGCCGAATGATGCCATCCGGACCTCTCTTAAAGAGGAGAGGTTCATTTCAAAAGTATTCCCGAACATCCTTAAAGAACTTCTTTCTTTGTGCGTAGGATAATCCAGGCGGTATCTCCTGACAAACCAAATAGTTAACAAAATCAGCAAACCATGGTTCATTACCTTTGGAGATCACATCGATGCACTCCTCTATGATATGTAAATGTTCGTCCGGGAAGGAGTCATCTATAGGTAGGTGGTCGTCCTCTAGATGTGTTAGACGACTCAAATGATCCGCAACAGAATTTTCTGAACCCTTCTTGTCGCGGATCTCTAGATCGAATTCTTGTAGGAGAAGAATCCATCTAAATTTTTTTTTTTTGAAGAAGGTTACGTACCCGGTTCGATCGGCTTAGCCGATCTACGTCCGGATCGGGTAGATAGTCGTGGCCCATTGCTGGGGGATACCCTCCCAATATCAGTTTTTCCATACATGCCGCCAGGAGGATTCGAACGCGAATCTCCAAGCTAAACACTTAAGGAGCCTAGCACCACATCCCACTAGACCAACTGAGTATTGGTGAATCCATCTAATTAGCCTTGGCTTCGCATCCTTCTTTGCAAGGAGATACCGGATCGCAGCATGATCCGTGTACACAATCACCTTTGCACCTACAAGATAAGAGCGAAATTTGTCAATTGCATAAACAATGGCTAAAAATTCCTTTTCCGTAGTGGTGTAGTTGAGCTGCGCTTCATCTAGCGTCTTGCTAGCGTAGTATATGGCATGGGTTCACCCTTCCTTTCTTTGTCCAAGAACAGCTCCTATAGCTACGTCACTTGCATCGCACATAACATCAAAGGGAAGATTCCAATCCGGAGGTTGGATAATTGGGGCTGAAATTAGAGCTTCCCGAATCATGTTAAACGCATCTAAGCATTCCTGCGAAAAATCAAAAACTGCATCCTTCATCAATAGATTAGTTAGTGGTTTTGATATTTTAGAGAAATCCTTTATGAAACGCCTATAAAATCTGGCATGTCCTAGAAAACTTCTTATCTCTTTCACCGAAGTTGGGGGAGGAAGCTTTTCTATTGTCTCTATTTTCGCTTTATCCACCTCAATCCCTCTACTAGAGATTAAGTGTCCTAATACAATGCCTTCCTTCACCATGAATTGACACTTCTCCCAATTTAGAACTAGGTTAGTGTCTTCACACCTTTGTAATACAAGAGCAAGGTTAGAAAGACAATTGTCAAAAGAGGAACCATAAACGGAGAAGTCATCCATAAAAACCTCCATGATTTCCTCTATATATTCGGAGAAGATGGCCATCATGCACCTTTGAAAGGTGGCTGGGGCATTGCAAAGCCCGAACGGCATCCTCCTATAGGCGAACGTACCCCACGGGCACGTGAACGTGGTCTTCTCTTGATCATCCGGGTGTATCGGAATCTGAAAGAAACCACTATAACCGTCAAGATAGCAAAAGTGCGAATGTTGCGCTAACCTTTCAAGCATTTGATCGATGAAGGGTAGTGGGAAGTGATCCTTCCTCGTCGCGTTGTTTAGCTTGCGGTAGTCTATGCACATCCGCCATCCTGTTAAGGTTCGGGTAGGAATGAGTTCGTAATTCTTATTGGTGATGACCGTCATTCCTCCCTTCTTCGGAATCACTTGTACTGGACTCACCCACTTGCTATCGGAGATAGGGTAGATGATACATGCATCAAGAAGTTTAAGAATTTCCTTCTTGACAACCTCCTTCATGGTCGGATTTAACCGTCTTTGAGGTTGTCGCGAAGTCCTAAAGTCCTCTTCCATTAAGATCTTATGCATGCATAGGGAAGGTTTAATTCCAACTAAGTCCTCTATAGTATATCCTGAAGCTTTTCTATGTTTCCTAAGGACAACCATGAGCTTACTATGTTCATCTATGCTTAAATCGGAACTAACAATAACCGGAAAGGTAGAATTAGGTCCAAGAAATGCGTACCTTAGATGAGTAGGGAGCGGCTTTAGTTCCATGACTTTCGGAGTTTCCGATGGTTCCTTAGAAGTGTCTAAGGATGTAGAAGAGGTTGAGTTGGAATCAAGAGAAGTTGAGGAAGAGACACAATTACCTTCGGAATCACCCAAAATTACGGCCTCTCTGCATCCTCCACGGTCGTGATTTTGGGCGTGGAAAGGAAATACGGTTGCTCTGTTCTCTCCACGTCCGTGTAACCCTCTGGAGTGAGCCACACTTTTGTTGGTGAAATCCATGGCCGTGGAATATAGTGTATGGCCGTGGATCCGTACGTTTTCTGCCTCGTCATGGAGTTTTTCAAACTCCTCTTCACACACTTCTTCTTGGGCTTCTAAGGCTTCAATTGCCTCATTGCACTCCTCTTCTTCCCCTATATCCATTAGACTCATAGTAATAACCTTTTGCAAAGGATCTTTGAAGAGAATAGCACTTACCTCCTCTCTAGACAACCCTTCTTCATCTTGGATATTGAATATATCCTCATCAAAGATTGGTTCCTTTACTAGAGTGGAAAGAACGAACTCTACCTTCTCTTCTCCTATGTCAAAGGCGAGTCTAGCATTCTTGCAATCGACTATGCAGCCGGACGTTGCAAGAAATGGTCTTTCGAGAATGATCGGGACCGGACTATCTGCAGGAATGTCAAGCACAACAAAATCTATAGGAACATAGAATTTACCTAGCTTGACCGGGACGTCTTCCACAATACCGATGGGACGAGTTATGGATCGATCCGCCATGTACAACGTCATCTTCACCGGTTTAGGGTCGCCTAAACCGATCTTCCTACATAATGCAAGTGGGATGATGCTCACACTTGCTCCCAAGTCACATAATGCATCATATGTGACATCTCCCACTCCTATGGGAATACAAAATGACCCCGGATCCTTTAGCTTTGGGGGCATTTTCTCTTTCATGGTCTTGATGAGATCCGAAGAATCCGAACTCATCTTAACCTCTCCAAAATCCTCTAACTTTCTCTTGTTAGAGAGGATCTCCTTTAAGAACTTGCCATAAGCCGGCATACCTACAATAGCATCAATGAAAGGTATATTAATATGCAATTTGCTCATGAGTTCTATAAACTTACCGAATTGTTTATCTAGACGCGCTCTTGCTCTAGATTGTGGGAGCGGTAGGGGAGGTTTGTAAGCTGGAGGAGGAACGTAGACATCTTCCTTCTCCTTCCCCTTTTCTTTCTCTTTCTCAACGGGGACTTCTATAAACTTGGGTTGCGGGTCGGTAGTTGTCACCCCGCTCCTAGTTGTGATTGCCATTACCCTTCCTTTTGGGTTGTCCTCCGTTTTTTCTTGAAGTTTCCCTTGATTCCTAGGAACTTCCTCCGCATGGCTGAACATTTGGTTTTCTAAAACCTTTTGGGCTTTATCAACCTTAGAAATGTGATCATCAACCTTGATGATGCGGGTCTCCAACCCTTGAAGTTTCCCCAAAATCGTTTCCAACATGGGATCGGGCTTTTCCTTCCCCGAAGTGCTTCCACCATTAGATGTTTGCCCCTGGCTTTTCAAAGGAGTGGAAGAAGAGGAAGGTGGAGTTAGTGAATTTGAATTGGAAGGATAAGAATTACCGGAGTTTTGTTGATTGGAGCGCCAATTGTTGTTGTTTGAACCCCTATTGTTGTTCCAATTGTTGTTCCGGTTGTTGTTGTTGTTCCAATTATTCCGGTTGTTGTTCCGGTTGTTGTTGTTGTTGCGGTTTGTATTCTCACCACCGTTATGGTTATTGTTGTTGCCTAAATAACCCACATCTTTTCCTTGTTGCTTTGAAAAGTTGGTCTTGATAGCTTCTTTCAACTCTTTAATCTCGTTGTTGAGAGAAAAGATTTGAGATTGAGCTTCATGTGTGAGCTTTGCTCCTTGCTCCACACGATTCCCCTCCACTTTCCGGTGAGAATACTTCTCTATGACTCGCGCTTGCTTATCAATGAAGTCTCAAGCGTCATCTTCCCTCATGTCCATGAATGTACCACATGAGAGGGATTGGAGCTTGAATTGCGTCTCCACATCCAGCCCCTTATAGTATATCTCCAATAGTGCAAGCTTGGATATGCCATGATGAGGGCAATCCAATAGCAAATCCTGAAATCTTTCCCAAGATTGAAACAAACTTTCGTTAGATCTCATAGAAAATGCATTAATCTTACCTCTTAGCTCCGCCGTTTTGGATGGCGGAAAGAACTTAGTGAGGAACTCCGCGGAAAGATCCTCCCATGTCTCAAGCTTTCCACTTGGAAGAGCTTGATACCAAGACAATGCTTTCCCCTTCAAGGAGAAGAAGAAAGGTTTGAGTTTGTAGCTGTTGGTAGCTGGCGTTCTTAGGCTTCATTGTCTCCATCATAATTTCAAAATTTTGTAGATGTTGATGTGGAAATTCAGCACTTGTTCCACCAAATTGGTTTTGGCGAACAATGGTAATAACTTGAGGGTTGAAGCTAAACCCTTGTACATCGTCAGCATCAAAGTTCACACCTAAACGGCGTGGTTGCTGCGTTGGATCCATCCTTTGGCCAAGAGTCCTTGGCTCCTCTTCTACACGTTCGACCCTCGCATTCCTAGGTGGAACACGGCTATTTGCTGCTGGACGTGGAAAGAATGGATTCACATTGATCGTGGGATCAATTTCCTCTAGCGGTGGCATGGAGGAGTCGCTATCCTCATTGGATGAGTTGGCTCTAACCGATCTTCCCGGTCTCCTCCTTTTCTTTTTCTCCTTGAGGTTGTTTATTTCCAGCCTCATTTGGAACATCATGTCCGTTAGATCATCAACCTTCATTTGATGACGATCTGTTTCTTCCCTACGAGTCTTCTCACTCCATTGGAGTTGAGCTTCCTTTTCCGCTAACTCCGATTGGAGATCACGTTCTTTTTCTTCAGCCATTTGTCTTTCCTTACGCTTTCTCCTTAAATTCCTCTCAAGCTCTTGATCAAGAGGTAAGAGGTCTTCGTTATTCCTAGACCTGCGCATACACTCGAAAAGATATCAAATAAAAAGGGAGAAGCTCCCAAGCTTGACAACCGAAAACCGAATTCGGCCTAAACCAAATCCCCGGCAAAACGGCGCCAAAAACTTGTTCGCCACTTAGCGTGCGTGCAAATAAGTCTTAAATTTATAAAACTAGAATCAAGCAAGCGAACCCGCAGTGTACGGATCGATATAGTTAAGCAAGAATTCCAGAGTATCGAACACAAAGATTTGGGGGGTTAAATCCAGTTATAGATTATCAAGCAAGTAAATATATGAAGCTTTTCAAATTATTGGGAAAACAACAATCCTAAAGATCCAGGAATCCAGCTGTGGCAATCGATTCAAGATATACTAAAGATATAAGGACAGAGTTGAGGTTTGCAAAGGTATACGAATGTAAGGTAATTGTACGATGAAGTTCCAAAAAACCTTATATGACCTACCTAAAAGACACTCTCTATAAAGGTTGTTGAGGCTTCAGTATAGAAGGAATCTAAAGGCAAGAATTAACGTCAAATACCCAAACTTATAATCCAAGGATCAAGACTAACTAAACCGATTAAGGTTGTGACACTCAGAATCGAGGTAGAGGTTGTTGAGGCTTCACTACCACCTAGAAAAGGCAAGCCAAGACTAAGTTAAAGCAAATCTTTAACTTTGGATTAAAGTAAAAGCAAGTTCGTAAACTGACACAAAATTACGGGTAGTTCTTGAGTCCCACGGCCGTGGAAGCTCAAGAACAGACCGTGGATTAGGTTCGTCGGCGATTCTCTCTAACTCTCAGGGTCCAATCTAATTACGATCGATCTATCATCATCTAAGCCACAACTATCAACCCTTAACCTTAGAATTGCTAAAGGGTTTTAGCCAACAACAATCATATTGATATCAAATTCAAGATTTAAAAGAATGAAAAATGAAAACTTCCGAAAACCTTGAATAAACCTCAAGTAAATCTCAAATCCACAAATCAAGAACAATAATGTCAATAGATTCGGAATAACACAAACAATCACAAATCTTAGATAAGAAGGATGAACGGGATGTCAATCCGTCTTCTAATCAAACCTAAATATGAAGCGTAATCTCCTTACGAACAATCTTCCAAATCTTCACTCTTTCTCCAACTTTCCGTCGCGAAATAGCAATCTCCGCACGTTCCACTTGAAACCCTAGGCACGTGCAATAAGCGTAGGCAAAGTCTAAGCGAAGGTGACGGAATCTCTCTTCTTCCGTCCTTTTATAGGGTAAGATAAAATATTGGCCCGGCCCATTGCGTAGAAGATCGTGGCTTAAAATATTGCATAAAAGATCGCCAAGATCACGGTCGTGGAAGGGTTCCACGCCCGTAATTTAGAGCGTGGAGTTGGGTCACGGTTTGTCACAACTCTCCACGGCCGTGTAAGTTGCTGGAATGATCCACGCTTGTCTTGCCAAGGTTCCACGGCCGTGGACTAGAACGTGGAACTTAGTACGGCCGTATTTTAGAGCGTGGTTTAGAGGTAGATCGTAATTTTCCTTAGCCTCGTGCTATTCTTCAAGTTAGCACCATCCTTAGCTCCTAGTGATGTCCTCAATCCTTGGACATGCTCAATCAAACTCCATTCTCTCTCAATCCGTTCGGATTTAGCTCTTAATTGCCTACAATCAACACAAAGCTTATGTAGACTCTATATCGACAAAATAGATAAACTAACTCACAAATGCTTCAATGCTTTATCAATGACTACCAATACGGATGAAATACACTTAGAAAACGTGCCTAAAATATCACAATATTTCATGCTAACAGATGGTAAGGAGGGTGAAGACGTTAATGGTGAAACGGTCATTAATATTCCCGAGGATCTCCTTCTTATGTCTACAGGTGACCCTATCAGTACTATCTTTCAATCCACTTATCCTTTGACGTTTGATATTGGCGATCCGGCTACCTATTTTCAAGAAAGAGCTATTCTTTCCCCTACCAACAAAATAGTTGAAAAGGTCAATGACCATATTTTATCGTTGATACCCGGGGAGGAGAAGGTTTACTTAAGTTCTGATACTATATGCGCAACTGAGGGTTTCGTGGATGATGGATTCATCTCGGACGAGTTCTTGAATAGCATAAAATGTTCCGGTTTCCCGAATCACGTGTTGAAGTTGAAGGTTGGGATTCCTATCATGTTGATAAGAAACATTGATCAGTCATCAGGCTTGTGCAATGGTACTAGATTGATAGTAAAGAAGCTCGGAAGGCATATCATTGAAGCGGATATAATATCTGGCAACAATATAGGTCACACGGTATTTATTCCACGTACCGTACTTTCACCTACGGATGCGAAATTTCCCTTTAGATTTAAAAGGAGACAGTTCCCCATATTGGTCTGCTTTGCTATGACTATAAACAAAAGTCAAGGGCAGTCTCTATCACGTGTCGGATTGTATTTGCCTAGACCGGTATTCACAAATGGACAATTTTACGTTGCGGTCTCAAGGGTGACGAGTAGGGATGGATTAAAGATTATGATTTGTGATCCTACAGGCAAGTCGCAAGATACTACGAACAATGTAGTATACGATGAGGTTTTTTATAATGTAGTATGAGGTACGTTTTTTTTTGTCCATTTTTCAATCATTAATTTTGTTCATACGATAATCAAGTATGGTTTTTTTTATTTTTTATTTTACAGGTGATGCTACTGGAAGTACTTGAATACTCTATTAGAATTCATAAGTAGCATATCGACAATGTGAGAAACTCATTGATAGGTAACTATGCTAAAAATATATTTATATTTTATACAAAATATTATACCGTAGAAATAACTTGAGAAATTTGTGTAATATTAGTGTTAATATTGGTTTTTATATATATTATAACTTTTTTTATATTTTTTTTTCTGGATCTGGTCGATCTTCACAACGGAGGGCTCAGAAGAAGATTGGTATTAGTCTTAGATTTTTTTTTATAATCATGTTGGACTAAATAAATGTATTGCTTGACCCTTACGAGGGTATAATGGATTTATATTTATTTGTTCTATGTAAGGGGTCGGGCTATCCCCTGATTGATTACTACTTAACACATTTTCATATTAATAGAAGCGCGTCCAGATGCGCCGGAGACCACCGACTCTCCTTCCACCAAAATTTTTAATAAAAGAATTAAAATTATAGTTTAATTGTTCATATGACATGTGACCACAGTTGAAAACTTTTTTTAACAATTACCCGTGCAAGGCACGGACTATGCACTAGTTATAATAGAATAGTTCATGAATTATAATAGAATAGTTCAAAGTGCAAAATTTATAAAGGATAGTGCATAACTTATAAAATGATAGTTCATGAATTACAATTGAACAGTTCATACCATATAAACGATTAATTTATAAAGAATTTGATATAATATATTAAAAAGTAATAGTTCATGAATTATATAGGAATAGTTCAAAGTTTATAGGAGAATAGTGCATAAATTATAACATGGTAGTTCAAACAAATTTTCATTCGTTTTTAGAAAAGAAAAAAAAAACGGTTCAGAAATTTTTTTTTTCCCGGGACACGTGTTGGGCGTACGTTTAGCCGTACGCCCGTACCGTAAATTATGCACCGTACCTGAACATTTTTCCACTAATCTCAACCGTTGATTGATTTAATCCACTGATCTACATTTTTTCACCAATGGTGTATTATCAAAAGAGGTGCGGTTACCTTGTAAGTTTAAAATTTTAGTTTAATGCGGGCAAAATTTATATACTATCCGATCTAAAGTTTTCTAATCAATTGTTCGTTTATTGTTTTGTTATATTTATTAGTTATGTTTGTATATAGGAGTGGGCACGAGACGGGATGAGACGGGTTTAAGGTCATCCCACATTCCGTCCCAACATTATACATGAGATGAGATCGGGACGAGCCTTATATTATTTAGATGAGTCCCATCGGACGCTATCCAAATTGGGATTGAAAAGGGACCAATCTCACTTGATATTATTCATTTATAGTGAACTTTACGATTTACACACTAAAATATTAGTGTGTATCATACTAAAAATGAAATACAATAAATTTACTAAGAATCCATAATAATATATTACATAATTTCCTCAAACTATAATTAATTTTTGTTTAAAACTCCAAAATCAAAGTCCAACCATAGCAAATCACAAATGTATTTGGATATTTTGCTATTTGCCAATTTGAACATGCATAATTATTATTTTTTATTATGTAACTAATTTTTTGGGCTAATTTGATTAATAGGCTTTTTTGAGTTATACTTTTAGTAACTAGGCCATTTAGTTTTTTAATTAGGTAAATGTACCCCAACCTTTTGTATTTATTTTCAAGCCCTAAACACTCTTTTCTCAAGGGGTACATTTACTAAAACTAAAACTCAAAAAAGCCTAGTAAACCAAATTGTTTCAATTTTTTTTGGACTTAAGGATTTAATTTTATTTATATTTTAATTAAAAGTTGAGAAAATTGTCTAAACAATACTCCATCTTTTGGGCTGACTAAACTTTAGTACCCATCGTTTTAACTATCAAAACGGTATCTCATCTACTGACCCCGACCAAAGATTAGTATATACGTTCCTGTTCACACGTTAAATTCAAAGAAGGGCGTTAACTCTAAGGGGCAAATCTGTCCATGAACCTTAATGCCTTAAATTTCCAACGGTTAAATAAGAAAAACCGCCAACCACTTTCTTCTCCACATAAACCCTAACCCCTAAATTTCCCCAATTCGATTGTGTTCGTTTGGGTCTTCAAAATTCTACCCCGTCGTGAATTGAAGAGTGGAGGCTATGGATCAAGGGTCTTCGTTTGGGTTTTCAAGATCGTGAAGAAGAGGAGTGGTAGAATCCGTTTGTGTTCGTTGTTACCATGGGATTCCGGTGACAATTTCCATTTGCAAGCGACCTCCTAATGTCGGAAAACGATTCTATGGTTGCTCTATGTGGAAGGTATGTACGATTAGGGTTTCTGTCTTCGATTTCCATTTGGTGATTATGACCTTGGTTTTTCTGTATTTGATTGAAACTGTGGTTTTACCTTTGTTTCTAGGTTGGACAAGGATGTGGGTTTACAAGAGACATGAAGGAGCCAGAAGGTATATTGCAAGGTTCACTTGATGACTCTGCAATTCCACCATACGTTGCAAGGATGCATCAAGATGTTTTAGTGTTAAAATTTGTTGTTGTTGTGCTGTTTATTTTTGTAGTGATAGTGTTGTTGAAAGTCTGATGTAATTGGCATATGATATTGTGCTATTAAAGTGTTCTATTATCTTGTGTATGGGATGTTGAAAATCTGTTAGTGTCCTAATGTAATTGATAGATGATGATTGTGCTATTTAAGTCTTGTAATGTAATTGATAGATGATGATTGTACTATTTAGACAATTTTCTCTCTTGTGTATGAGGTATTATGCCAAAACAAAAGGTACATCATGACAGTGGTAAAAAAATTGGCCAAAACCAATTAACTATAGTTTATAGAAATATGTCACCACAAAAATCTGTCACACCTGCTGGCAAAAATTGATGAATCTTTTGTGTACGAGATTTTGTGTATGAGATATTGTGGTATTTAGATAATTTTCTCTTGTGTATGGATCAAATCTGTCACCACAAAAATCAAATATATTGCTGGCAGAAATTGATGAACTTGTCACCACAACAATCTGACATCTTGCTTACTGTCTATCTTTTAGTTTGTAGAATATTTTGACTTAAAATGGTTTAGTTAATCAGAAGCATGAATTCCCCAACATTGGTAATATAATGTCTATTTTTGTGGCTCCAAACCAATTAACTATAATCTGGCTTGTCAAGGTATATCTTTGAGGCTAAAATGTAATTAACTGCAAGTTTAAATGCAGTTAATCAACTCTAAAATTGACCAAAACAAGCAAAAAATTTTCATCACAGAAGTTGACCAAAATAGAAGGTAATATCATCTTATAAAATTGACCAAAACAACCAAAATGTTTCCATTGATGAATTTGTCACACTGTCATGACACAAAACATCCAAAAAAATCTTTCACCACAGAAAACTGTCACACAAAATAACATTGACAGCCAAAAAATCTTTCACCACCATGGAAGGTAATAATATTGATAGCCAAAAAATGTGTTTCACCACAGAATATGACATTGATAGCCAAAACACTAAACACAAACTAAAGTTAGAAGCTACACAAAGTAAAGCCAAAAGGTACAATTACAAGCAAGTTATGATAGTCTTAACACAAAGAAGAAATACACCACATAATATGTTTAACAAAATAGAAGGTACAATTACAAGTTTAACTAAACATGTCTTTCATAAGGAAGTGTGATCATGCTCTTGTTCTTGTTGTGTCTTTTCTTCCTACATATTGAGCAAGTGACCTGCATATAGTATGCCTTGGACAACTTCTTTGCACCAGGTTGTGGAGGGATCTCACCTACAAAACAAAAACAGTAGCAAAATTAATTAAACTTAGTTAGCAAATACGTATAAAAAACATTGAACTTAATCTTACCTTGAGATGGAGTCCTTAAAACAAGAGGTCTTCCATGTTGCCTATTATACAATGGAGGTACAATAGGTCTGCTCATCTTCTCCCACTCTCTAGCCCCTGCAATTGGATTCATGACAGACTCATAGGCTCTCATGTGGGCTTGTTTATTGTAACATTCATCCACAAATTCATTTGAGGTTTTTCCAAGTGAAAAAATTGCACATGCATGTCCACAAGGTAATCCCGACACATCTCATCTCTTACATGTGCATTGATAACACGATTTATGACTTAGGTTTAGGTAATCATTTAGATAGATTTCTCACTCATTCATGCATGGTTTAGCACTAATTCACGACGTTTGCACTCAATTCACGTACTTTGTCGAGATAGACGTCTACACGGACTTGTGTATTGCTTTGTAGGTATTTCGGGGGTCTTTTAGACATTAACCGATACATTCGAAGGCCAAGCCTCATGGTGGTACACATCCAAAGCTTTGGAGGAGCATAATTGGAGCAACAAAGGACACAAAGACCACTATTGGTGTAAGCAATGGAGCAATTCATGGCTAGACGATCATAGCATGCTTCTGCTGAAGAAAGTCGGACCAACTAACAGATAAATCGGCCGATTTTTATCTCTGGGTTGATTTTCCTGCCTTCAACAGCTTAAGCCACGTGTCCCACGATCTCTTGATCCGGCCTTGCTCTTGGTGGAGAATATAAGTGGTCCTGCAAGCTGTTGCTGGACATCTCTCCTCTCCCACATTCTCTCATTGACAACTGATCCATTGGAGGCAAGATTGGGAGGAGAAGAAAAACTCTCAAGGATTGAAGGAAGAAGAAGGACACCATTCTAAGAGTGATAGTGAGGTTTTGAGTGATTTTTGTAGTCTTGGATTAAAGAACTATTGCAAGGATTGTTAGGAACGTTTTGGAACTTCGTTTTAAGGGTTGTAAGTCTTGCTAAACTTAGATTCAGCTGAGATTTATTGATTTTACTTGCTCATCTTTCATCATCCATCTATGAAAATCATGTATGCTTGTGTGATGATTTTGGATCTTAATATGCATACTATTGGCTAGTTTATTGTGATTCTGGAGTGATGGATTGATGGTTATGGCTAGGATGATGATCGAATGGACTTATATGTTAGTTTAGGATGATTTGTATGCATGAAACCCAACCCAGAAGGAAAAATCGCCCTGATCATCAGCCAGATCGGCCGATTTAGCTGTAGAACAACCCGATTTATTCTCCTGTTGCTCCTAAAATGATGAATCTGAATGTTAGGGTGTTTGGTTGTTTAAATCCTAGTGTTTATTAAGCCTAATTTAACTTAGGATCACCTAATGCTATCAATCTAAGTGAGGGAAGAGATCTACCCGATGATTTCCGACCTTAGATACCTAAGATGATGAATACTAGGTAGTAGTGAGCCTCATAAGCCGCTATTGGATCGAGTGTGCTAGGATTATTGTTTGAGAGTTCCCTATTCCGAGACTTACCCGGTAAGGAGAGGGTTACCCCTTAAGTAGTATCCGGTTCGTGTAGAATTCCCTACTTTAACCCCTTGAGACCTACCCGGTAATAGGAGTTTGATGCGGGACTAGTGAAGTGAGAGACCTACCCGGTAATTGATTCCATTAGTGAAACACTCTTCCCCAACACCGCAACTTGTCCTTGGAATCTTTAGAACCTTGAGTCCAATGCCATAACCGGAAATCTTGACCTCTAGAATCCATTTTTCTCTCTTTGATCACACATCTTGTGTTTGTGTTGCTTGTTTGTTTTGGTAGATTGAGTTGATAGTTTGTTTTATTATCTTGCTTGATTTGTGATCCTTGTTTGTTCACCCCCAAAACCAACCAAAAATATCGTGCTTTTCATTTCTTTATTTCTTTCTCTTTTCTTAGACTAGATTCACACTATCTTTGATCATTGAATGACTTGATTTCGCCTCAGTCCTTGTGTTCGACCTCGGTATACTATCCCTACTACAAAACGTCCCGTACACTGCGGGTTCGCTAGGAGTTAGGAGAAATATATCGAGTATAAATTTAAAGCTTATTGCGTACACACATCACACATCCTTAGCGTAACAAGTTTTTGGCGCCGTTGCCGGGGACTATGTCTAGATCGAGTCTATTTGTGATTGTTTATAGTGTAGATCTTTCTTGTTGCTTTTGATCTCTCTTTGGTTTGTGTCTTTGCTTTTCAGGACATCTCTTACTCTTTAGGTGTATGCGAAGATCTCGTGGCAAGGATTTAGCTCCATTCGATCCCGAACCGGAGAAAACC
Source organism: Fagopyrum esculentum (assembly GCA_033239045.1). Classification (NCBI taxonomy): domain Eukaryota; kingdom Viridiplantae; phylum Streptophyta; class Magnoliopsida; order Caryophyllales; family Polygonaceae; genus Fagopyrum; species Fagopyrum esculentum. The sequence continues at coordinate 89,890,180 of BSUD01000003.1, read as the reverse complement.
CTTAGATCTAGATCCAAGAGCATTAAAAAGGGAAAAGAGATGGCCGGAAGAGATCTCCAAGCTGAATTGGATGAGGCTTTAGAGCAAATAAGGCTAAGAGATGAGCTCTTGGAGGAAGAAAGGAGACTTGCCAATGAGAGGCAAGAAGCAACTAGGAGGGAGATTGATGAGATTAGGCAAGCCCTTGTACAAGGAGAGCTTAATCGTCAACAACCTCCACCTCCTCCACCACCACAACCGCAGCTGGCGGCGAATGTTAGGGTTGTACCCATTGCTATTGAAGAGCCACAAACTTTAGGGAGACGTATGGATCCGGCACAAAGAGCACACCGTCCGGGTGTAAACTTAGGAGATCCCGCAACCCACAACTACGAGCTCCGCCCTCAAGTTCTACAAATGATCCGGCATAATCAATTTGGAGGGATGGAAGGAGAGTCTCCTCATCAACACTTGATGAATTATGAGATTTTGATGGAGACACTTAGACCGCCAAGATTGGAGAGCAACAACCATAATCTTAGGGCTTTCTCCTTCTCTCTTAAGGACAAAGCCTTAGCTTGGTATCAATCTATTCCACAAGGGCGAGTTGGTACTTGGGAGGAGATGATAACCGAGTTTTTGACTAAGTTCTTCCCACCTTCCAAGACTACCGAGTTAAGAGTGAAGATCAATGCCTTCGTGATGAAGGATAGAGAGAGTTTGTTCAAGTCTTGGGAGAGATTCAAGGATCTTCTCCTAGATTGTCCACACCATGGTATACCGAAAATTGAGCTATTGGAGATCTACTTCAAAGGACTCGATGAAGATAGCCAATTCAAGCTTCAATCTCTTTCCGGTGGGACTTTCATGGAGAAGCATGTGGATGATGCTTGGGAGTTTGTAGAGAAACAAGCTCTAGTGATTGAGAAATACTCCCATAGGAAGAGTGAAGGGAGAAAGGCGGGATCATATGAGGTGAGTGAGGTCACCATGAGCAATTTCAAGCTTCACGCCATCAACAACGAGCTAAAGTCCTTGAGGGAGTTGTGTGCTACAACTTTGAAGAACCAAGCAACTCCTCAAGTGCTTCCACAAGCTAATTTGTCTTCCAAGGAGGAAGATATGAATTACATGGGAAGGGGCAACTACAATAACTACCAAGGCCCAAGGAACTTCAACAACAACCGGCAATTCAACAATTACCGGCCCAACCACAACCATCCCGGGTTTTCCTATTCTAACCCGGATGGAGCCTTGAACCCTCCCGCTTCCACAAGCACAACTCCACCACCAAAGGCTTCACAAGAACCTCCACCCGGATTTACTCAACCTCCAAAAGATAGAACCGAAATGATGTTTGAGCAATTGCTTGGAAGGTTGAGTGGTCTTGAGAGCACGGTGACTTCCATTTCCAAAGCTCAAAAAGTGTTGGAAGCACAAGTGTTCCAAAAAGCGGGTGAAGCACATAGAGATCCGGGAAAGCTTCCCGGAAGGACCGAAGAAAACCCAAGGGGCTAAGTGTTGGCTATTACAACAAGGAGTGGGTTAAGCATGAAGGATCCTTTGCCCAAGGAGAATGCTAAAGGGAAACAAGTGGTGAATGAAGAAGAGCCATTGCAAGGAGATGGAGGCAAGAGCAAGCATGTTGAGCCAACATATGTGGCACCACCTCCATACAAACCACCACTACCGTTCCCAAAATCACGAGCAAGAGCTCGCTTGGACAATCACTTTGGTAAAATCCTTGAACTTATGTCTAAATTGCATATTAATATTCCGTTCATGGATGCTATCTTAGGTATGCCGGCATATGGCAAGTTCTTGAAGGAAATACTCTCCAACAAAAGGAAGTTGGAGGAGTATGGGGAGATAAGAATGACAAAGAGATCATCGGAGTTGATTCAAACGATGAAGGAGGAGATGCCTCCTAAGCTAAGGGATCCGGGATCCTTTTGTGTGCCAATCGGGGTAGGAGAAGTGAAATATGACGCCCTATGTGATCTTGGGGCAAGTGTAAGCATCATTCCGCTTGCACTTTGCAACAAGGTTGAGCTAGGAGAGCCAAAGCCGGTCAATATGACCCTTTACATGGCGGACCGCTCGATCACTCATCCGGTTGGAATCTTGGAAGACATTCCGGTGCAACTAGGGAAGTTCTATGTGCCCATAGACTTCGTTGTTTTGGACATCCCGGCGGACTATCCGGTTCCTATCATCTTGGGGAGACCCTTCCTAGCTACCTCCGGATGTCTAGTAGATTGCAAGAATGGGACTCTCTCCTTCAACATTGGAGAAGAGAACATCAAGTTCAAGCTGTCCACAATGATGAAAGGGCCAGCCCTTGATGAAGATGTATTCAACATAGTTGAAGAAGAGGAGTCTAGAGAGGTTGTGAGCTCAATCTTGATCAAGGATCCACTTGAGAGGGTTCTTAGCTCAAGCTTGATGGAGGAAGGAGTTGAGGAGAGTAGCAATGAAGTAATCAAGGCCTTGAACGCATTGGACGAGCTACCAAGTGTTGGATTTGAAGTGCTAGAAGAAGTGAAAATCAGCCAGAAAAATCGGACTGGAGGGACCAGATCGGCCGATTTTTGGCCTTGTGCTGAAATTTCATCCAGTTCTGCAAAAACAGAAACTCAGATCGACCCACCCTCAGGAAAATCGGCCGATTTTTTCTCCTGGGTCGATTTTCCTGAGTCTTTTCAGCACCAACCACTTGAATGTGAGCAATCATCAAGGGACTTCAAGGAGGCTTCCATGGCTTTACAATCATCTCAACCTACGTTGTGTGGATCGTCTCCAACCGAAAAAGGTCCTCCTCAACTTGATCTTAAACCTCTTCCTTCTCATTTGAAGTATGCTTTCCTTGGTTCAAATTCTACTTATCCGGTGATTGTGAATGCATCTTTGAATGATGATGAACTTAATAGATTGTTGAATGAATTGAAACTGCATAGAAAGGCAATAGGATACACCATTGATGACCTAGTTGGCATCAAGCCCTCTTTATGCATGCATAAGATAATGATGGAAGATAACCATAAACCCTCTATTGAACATCAAAGAAGATTGAATCCTATAATGAAAGAGGTAGTCAAGAAAGAGATCATTAAGTTGCTAGATGCGGGAATTATCTACCCTATCTCGGATAGTAAGTGGGTTAGTCCCGTTCATGTAGTTCCTAAGAAGGGTGGGATGACCGTAGTGACCAATGAGAACAATGAACTAATCCCGACTAGGACGGTTACGGGGTGGAGGATGTGTATTGACTATAGAAAGCTTAACATGGCCTCTAGGAAAGATCACTTCCCTCTCCCTTTCATTGACCAAATGCTAGAGAGGTTAGCTCAACATTCTCATTTTTGCTACTTAGATGGCTATAGTGGATTCTTCCAAATCCCTATCCACCTCGATGACCAAGAGAAAACCACTTTTACATGTCCATGGGGTACTTTTGCTTATAGGAGAATGCCATTTGGGTTGTGTAATGCACCCGCCACCTTCCAAAGGTGTATGATGGCTATCTTTTCGGAATACATAGAAAATATCATGGAAGTGTTCATGGATGATTTCTCTGTTTATGGTTCTTCCTTTGATAATTGCTTGGCTAACTTGTCATTAGTATTGCAAAGATGTGAGGAGACAAATCTTGTCTTGAATTGGGAAAAATGCCACTTCATGGTAAGTGAAGGTATTGTGTTAGGGCACTTGGTGTCTAACCGTGGCATTGAGGTTGATAGGGCCAAGATTGAAACGATAGAGAAGTTGCCATCACCTACCTCGGTGAAAGGGGTAAGGAGTTTCCTAGGGCATGCCGGTTTTTACCGGAGGTTTATTCAAGACTTCTCTAAAATTTCTAAGCCACTTACTAACCTACTAATGAAGGATGTTGAATTTGTTTTCTCCAAAGATTGCCTTGAGGCTTTTTGTAGGTTGAAGAACGCTTTGATCTCCGCACCTATCATGCAACCTCCGGATTCGAGCCTACCTTTTGAGATCATGTGTGATGCAAGCGACGTAGCCGTTGGGGCTGTTTTGGGGCAAAGGAAAGATGGGCGCACTCATGCCATTTATTATGCTAGCAAGACGTTAGATGATGCCCAACTTAACTATGCCACAACCGAGAAAGAGTTGCTAGCGGTAGTGTATGCCTTTTAGAAGTTTCGGTCATACCTTGTTGGGGAGAAGGTCATTGTTTATACGGATCATGCTGCGATCCGTTACCTCCTTACAAAGAAGGATGCCAAACCTAGGTTGATTCGGTGGATCCTTCTTCTTCAAGAGTTTGATTTGGAAATCCGGGACAAGAAGGGATCCGAGAACTCCGTGGCGGATCACCTTAGTAGACTACCTCCCTTAGAGATTGAGAGAGATGACATCCCGATTGATGACTCATTCCGGGATGAGCAATTGCAAATGGTGGAGGAGTGCTTGTTCCAAGTGTCTAGAGGAAGTGAGCCATGGTATGCCGACATTGTGAACTATCTTGTGTGTGAAGAAGTTCCTCCCGGTTTGACATATGCCCAAAGGAAGAAGTTCTTCAAGGATGTGTGGCACTACTATTGGAGTGAACCACTTTTGTTCAAGAGAGGGCCGAATGGAATGTTTAGAAGATGTATACCGGAGGATGAGGTGGAGAGTGTGATCCGCCATTGTCGTTCCTTGCCATGTGGAGGGCATGCTAGCTCACACAAGACATGTGCAAAAGTGTTGCAATCGGGCTTCTTTTGGCCAAGTTTGTTCAAGGATGTGCAAAGCTTTGTGGTAGCTTGTGATGCTTGCCAAAGGACGGGCAACATCTCAAGGAGGAATGAGATGTCCTTGAACAACATACAAGAAGTGGAAATATTTGATGTGTGGGGTGTGGACTTCATGGGACCATTCCCTTCTTCATGTGGCAACCTCTACATCCTCTTGGCGGTGGATTATGTTTCGAGATGGGTGGAAGCAATCGCCTCTCCTACAAATGACGCCAAGGTTGTGGTGCGGTTCTTCAACCGAGTGATCTTCCCTAGGTTTGGAACACCAAGGGTGATCATAAGTGATGGAGGAAAGCACTTCACCAATAGGAAATTTGGGGCACTTTTGGCCAAGTATGGGGTAACTCATAAGGTGGCAACACCTTACCATCCCCAAACTAGTGGCCAAGTGGAAATTTCCAACCGGGAGATCAAGGGGATTCTCGAGAAGACGGTCTCAAGGACGAGAAAAGATTGGGCTATGAAGCTCGATGATGCCTTATGGGCATATAGAACCGCCTTCAAAACACCCATTGGCACTACTCCCTACAAGTTAGTCTATGGCAAGTCTTGCCACCTTCCGGTAGAGATGGAGAATAGAGCTTATTGGGCCATTAAGTGGCTAAATTTTGACCTCAAGGAGGCGGGAGAGAAGAGGTTGCTTGATATGAACGCCCTTGAAGAGATCCGGTTGGATGCTTATGAGAATGCCCGGATCTACAAGGAGAGGACCAAACGGTGGCATGACAAGCGCCTCATCCCGAAGGAGTTGAGTGAAGGCGACCTTGTCCTTCTTTTCAACTCAAGGCTGCGGCTCTTCCCCGGAAAGCTAAAATCGAGATGGACCGGGCCATATGTGGTGAAGAAGATCTTTTCCCATGGAGCTATTGAGATAGGAGGGGAGCATTGTGGAGATTTCAAGGTAAATGGGCACCGGTTGAAGAAGTATATCCCGGGAGCTCCGGTGGATATGATTGCCCCACTTCACCTAGAATGAGACGCCCCCAAGTTTGGTCAAGCTAATGACCTTAAAGAAGCGCTTGGTGGGAGGCAACCCATTGGTAACGTTTTCCCTTTTCTTTTCCGTTTTTGTTTGTGATTTTTCTGTTTTTGTGTGTGTTTTGTGTGCTTTGTGTGTGTTAGAATCTTAGTAGCATTGGAAGCCTTGCTTGGCATGTGAATGATGATGATGAACCCCTCATCAATTATGGGTGGAGCGGACGCGGAACTTGGACGGCTAGCGGTGCCTAGCGCGGGTCCCGACGCCTTGATGAATACTTAGAGCTCTCTACCATGGTTGATAGGATCATCCAACATCAATTCCACTTGAGAATCCCAAATACCATAGCAAATCATTTCTACATTGTGAGAACCTTCTTTCACTCTTCTTTACTTCATTTACACATTGGGGACAATGTGTTTTTAAGTATGGGGTGGGGTTTGCATGATCCCTTGCATGATGAGCATCTAGGATAGTTTAAAATCTTCACATGTCTTGCATTGTATATATTCATTTCGAAAATCCCATAAAAATCAGAAAAATAAAAAAATTTTTTTTGCTTTCTAGGCTTGGATATGACCCTAATGATGAATCTTGTCTTGTGGATTGGCTATGGATGGCCTTATGTGTTAAATTGATGAATGCATATGTGGACTTGAAGTACTTCTCTTGAATTCCATGGATGATTGTGATCATGATGTTTGCCTAGAATGGATTGAGTATTGAAGGTCGAAATTACATGATAGTTCTTGCACACCATCTAGGAATGAATGAGGCAAATCATCTTTCTCTAATTCTCATCTTGATCATGTTGTTTGAGCACCTCAATTGATATAAATTGACCTCTTTTGACCCATCCGGGAATAGGAGCATGTTAGTGTGTTGATGTGTATGAAAAGCAAGTGTGGGGTGAAGATATTGATGAAAGAATGTCATGAATAAAATGCTGAATTTGTTGTGAAAGTGTAGACAAAAACATAGGTTTGGGGACGTTGGTTTAAATGACAAGTAACTCGGTACACTTCACATAATCGGGTGTTGGTGCCTTGCCAAAGTCGAATAATCCAATAGTCCTAACGAGCTTTGGTATGTGTGCCCGGTGTGGATGCTCCTCGAAAAATAGAAAAAGCCCGAGGATGGCTAATCACCAAGGTTTCGGCTTTTGTACACCAATGCCATTGTCTCAAAAATAAGTGAAGGAAAAAGAAAAGAAAGAAAGGATGGAGAAAATATACACTTAAGGCTGCGGCTCTTCCCCGGAAAGCTAAAATCGAGATGGACCGGGCCATATGTGGTGAAGAAGATCTTTCCCCATGGAGCTATTGAGATAGGAGGGGAGCATTGTGGAGATTTCAAGGTGAATGGGCACCGGTTGAAGAAGTATATCCCGGGAGCTCCGGTGGATATGATTGCCCCACTTCACCTAGAATGAGACGCATCCAAGTTTGGTCAAGCTAATGACCTTAAAGAAGCGCTTGGTGGGAGGCAACCCATTGGTAACGTTTTCCCTTTTCTTTTCCGTTTTTGTTTGTGATTTTTCTGTTTTTGTGTGTGTTTTGTGTACTTTGTGTGTGTTAGAACCTTAGTAGCATTGGAAGCCTTGCTTGGCATGTGAATGATGATGATGAACCCCTCATCAATTATGGGTGGAGCGGACGCGGAACTTGGACGGCTAGCGGTGCCTAGCGCGGGTCCCGACGCCTTGATGAATACTTAGAGCTCTCTACCATGGTTGATAGGACCATCCAACATCAATTCCACTTGAGAATCCCAAATACCATAGCAAATCATTTCTACATTGTGAGAACCTTCTTTCACTCTTCTTTACTTCATTTACACATTGGGGACAATGTGTTTCTAAGTATGGGGTGGGGTTTGCATGATCCCTTGCATGATGAGCATCTAGGATAGTTTAAAATCTTCACATGTCTTGCATTGTATATATTCATTTCGAAAATCCCATAAAAATCAGAAAAATTAAAAAAAATTTTGTGCTTTCTAGGCTTGGATATGACCCTAATGATGAATCTTGTCTCGTGGATTGGCTATGGATGGCCTTATGTGTTAAATCGATGAATGCATATGTGGACTTGAAGTACTTCACTTGAATTCCATGGATGATTGTGATCATGATGTTTGCCTAGAATGGATTGAGTATTGAAGGTCGAAATTACATGATAGTTCTTGCACACCATCTAGGAATGAATGAGGCAAATCATCTTTCTCTAATTCTCATCTTGATCATGTTGTTTGAGCACCTCAATTGATATAAATTGACCTCTTTTGACCCATCCGGGAATAGGAGCATGTTAGTGTGTTGATGTGTATGAAAAGCAAGTGTGGGGTGAAGATATTGATGAAAGAATGTCATGAATAAAATGCTGAATTTGTTGTGAAAGTGTAGACAAAAACATAGGTTTGGGGACGTTGGTTTAAATGACAAGTAACTTGGTACACTTCACATAATCGGGTGTTGGTGCCTTGCCAAAGTCGAATAATCCAATAGTCCTAACGAGCTTTGGTATGTGTGCCCGGTGTGGATGCACCTCGAAAAATAGAAAAAGCCCGAGGATGGCTAATCACCAAGGTTTCGGCTTTTGTACACCAATGCCATTGTCTCAAAAATAAGTGAAGGAAAAAGAAAAGAAAGAAAGGATGGAGAAAATATACACTTAAGGGAAGTTGGTCGAGGACAAATTGTGGAGTTAGTTCCATTCCCGGATTAGCATCACTTAGCCTAGAAAAATCCCCACCTAATCATAACGTTTCTTGGCCTTTTACTTCATAAGACCTTATGACCTATTTGCATGTTTGTAAGACTTAGTAATTTAGATTGAATATGCTCATGATCATCTTGACTTCTTCATTTTCACCTCTCATGCATGCTTTCTAGTTAAGTACAATTGTCTTTCCATGCCTTCACTTGTTTGATGCATGATTGCTTGTCCATTGCCATGAAACATGACTATGAAGGTGATCCAATAGTAGAAGCACAAACCCAAAAATATTTTGCCATTTTTCTGCATACATAAATCGTGTCATCTCTTAGTCTATAGTTGGGAATTTGCTCGGGGACGAGCAAACCTTAAGTATGGGGTATTTTTGATAACACGATTTATGACTTAGGTTTATGTAATCATTTAGATAGATTTCTCACTCATTCATGCATGGTTTAGCACTAATTCACGACGTTTGCACTCAATTCACGTACTTTGTCGAGATAGACGTCTACACGGACTTGTGTATTGCTTTGTAGGTATTTCGGGGGTCTTTTAGACATTAACCGCTACATTCGAGGGCCAAGCCTCATGGTGGTACACATCCAAAGCTTTGGAGGAGCATAATTGGAGCAACAAAGGACACAAAGACCACTATTGGTGTAAGCAATGGAGCAATTCATGGCTAGACGATCATAGCATGCTTCTGCTGAAGAAAATCGGACCAACTAACAGATAAATCGGCCGATTTTTATCTATGGGTCGATTTTCCTGCCTTCAACAACTTAAGCCACGTGTCCCACGATCTCTTGATCCGGCCTTGCTCTTGGTGGAGAATATAAGTGGTCCTGCAAGCTGTTGCTGGGCATCTCTCCTCTCCCACATTCTCTCATTGACAACTGATCCATTGGAGGCAAGATTGGGAGGAGAAGAAAAACTCTCAAGGATTGAAGGAAGAAGAAGGACACCATTCTAAGAGTGATAGTGAGGTTTTGAGTGATTTTTGTAGTCTTGGATTGAAGAACTATTGCAAGGATTGTTAGGAACGTTTTGGAACTTCGTTTTAAGGGTTGTAAGTCTTGCTAAACTTAGATTCAGCTGAGATTTATTGATTTTACTTGCTCATCTTTCATCATCCATCTATGAAAACCATGTATGCTTGTGTGATGATTTTGGATCTTAATATGCATACTATTGGCTAGTTTATTGTGATTCTGGAGTGATGGATTGATGGTTATGGCTAGGATGATGATAGAATGGACTTATATGTTAGTTTAAGATGAATTGTATGCACGAAACCCAACCCAGAAGGAAAAATCGCCCTGATCATCAGCCAGATCGGCCGATTTAGCTGTAGAACAGCCCGATTTATTCTCCTGCTGCTCCTTAAATGATGAATCTGAATGTTAGGGTGTTTGGTTGTTTAAATCCTAGTGTTTATTAAGCCTAATTTAGCTTAGGATCACCTAATACTATCAATCTAAGTGAGGGAAGAGATCTACCCGATGATTTCCGACCTTAGATACCTAAGATGATGAATACTAGGTAGTAGTGAGCCTCATAAGCCGCTATTGGATTGAGTGTGCTAGGATTATTGTTTGAGACTTCCCTATTCCGAGACTTACCCGGTAAGGAGAGGGTTACCCCTTAAGTAGTATCCGGTTCGTGTAGAATTCCCTACTTTAACCCCTTGAGACCTACCCGGTAATAGGAGTTTGATGCGGGACTAGTGAAGTGAGAGACCTACCCGGTAATTGCTTCCATTAGTGAAACACTCTTCCCCAACACCGCAACTTATCCTTGGAATCTTTAGAACCTTGAGTCCAATGCCATAACCGGAAATCTTGACCTCTAGAATCCATTTTTCTCTCTTTGATCACACATCTTGTGTTTGTGTTGCTTGTTTGTTTTGGTAGATTGAGTTGATAGTTTGTTTTATTATCTTGCTTGATTTGTGATCCTTGTTTGTTCACCCCCAAAACCAACCAAAAATATCGTGCTTTTCATTTCTTTATTTCTTTCTCTTTTCTTAGACTAGATTCACACTATCTTTGATCATTGAATGACTTGATTTCGCCTCAGTCCTTGTGTTCGACCTCGGAATACTATCCCTACTACAAAACGTCCCGTACACTGCGGGTTCGCTAGGAGTTAGGAGAAATATATCGAGTATAAATTTAAAGCTTATTGCGTACACACATCACACATCCTTAGCGTAACATGCATGTCTTCAAGTCTAAGGCCACTGTGTGTTGAGTAGTGACTCCACTTATGCATGCAGCTCCTCTTCCATGAATCTCATACTTAACATGACTAGATGCTAGAACCCTATACTCAATGCTCCCCCTCACTATCTTTCTCAAGATCTTTTCAACCCTTGGTCCCACAAGTGTTTTCCATCTACCACGTGATAATCTTCTATTACCCATCCTTACCATTATTGCAATTCTAATCTCCTCTAGACACCCTAAAATGCCTTTCTTCCTTGCACTTACAATGCTCTTGTTGTAGCTCTCACTATGGTTATTTAGCAAGATATCACACTTGAACTTTCGATCAAAGTGAGGCAAGCTCCAATGAGTTTCAACCCTTTCCTTGGACCACTTCCAGCCCCTTTCTACAGGCAGCCTCATGTCCTCCATTGCTTCTTCATATGTGTTCAGAGTGGAGTGATAACATGTATTATAGTCTTTTCGGATTGGTTTAGACGTTTTATCTTCATAAATCTACATGCATGGATGTATATTCTTTGATTATATTGTTGTTTTGTCTACCTTTGCGGGACTCGAGGTCTACACCTAGTTTCAATGTAATTGTAGGGAAAATGGCACGTTTTGGACCGAAATGGAGCTAAGGAAGCTAAGGAGTCATTGGAGCTACATTCTGGAGCATTGATGAGCTATAAGAAGATCTCAAGAAGCATGGAAATGATTTGGAAGATTGATTTTGGACCAGATTAGAGAGTTACACCTTCAGCTGAGACTCACCTCGGTCAGCTACAATACCACCTCGACCGAGGTGATCTTGAGGAGCGTCTGGACCAAGGCGAACTGATGTCGGGATAACGAGATCTTTATTTTTGGCTGAGATCTTCTATTTCTCGAAAGTGAATATCACATATTTTTGGCTGGATTTCTGGAAGGAAGATATTATTATTGGCTGATATATTTTGGAAGTAAGGAAGATATGGAGATATATTTTAAGGAAATTATCTTTTTAAGATATCTTATCTTTGGAAGATAATTCTCCTATATAAAGGGTTGAATTTTCTACAATTCAGCCATATTCGGATCATGAAATATTAGATATTCGAATCAAGGATTTTCTGGAGGATTTTCTGAAGAGTTTGAAGGAAGTTTGAAGGAAGTTTTTAAGGTTGAAGTTCAAGGAAGGAAGGAATCAAGTTGAAGTTGGGTTTGAAGGAGTTTGTAAGATCTTCTTAGTTTGGCTTTTGGTTTTGTTGTCTTTTCTGATTTGTGATTGAGGAACGCTGATTGTTTGTTTGTTTGATTTAGTTATTGAGACCTTTGTGTTAAGGTTTTCTAGTTTGAATATTGATTCCTTTCTTATAAATTTGATTGTTGTTATCATGATGATTGTTGGCTAAGTTCTTTATGCGATTCTAGGGTGATTGGATGAAAGTTGTGGGAAAGACGATGATAGAATGATCTTAATCCCAATGGACCCTGAAAGCTCGAGCCTTTACCTTAACCGTAGAACACCTCGGTCAGTCATTGAATATCTCGGCCGGGATGAAATTTAACTGAGCGAGGTGAACCTTTTCTGAACCTTATATGAGTTAAGAGTTTCTGTTTGCCAAATCCTATCCTTGTTATACCTTTCCTGGTTCAACGCAAGCCTAGGATGAGACTTACCCGGTGATTCCTTTGTTTGTTTACCCAAGATCATGAGTGTAGGTAATAAAGGTTTATCCTTTATTGGGGTTTGAGTGTTCCTTCATCCCATCTTTGAGAGTTAGCCTGAGACATACCCGATAAAGGTTGATTCTATTCCCTTGGATGGTGTGTTGGTTTGAGATTATAGTTCCTTTCTATAGTACCTTGAGACTTACCCGGTAAAAGGATCTTTGGTTTGGGATAGTGAGTAGTGAGACTTATCCGGTGATCTATTCCCACCTTAGAAACACCTTCTCTTTGCAAACCTCAGCTTTGTCCACGTTATCTTTTGAGATCTTGAATTGGAACCACAACTTGATGCTTTAATCTCTAGAATCCACATTCTCTTTATCTGACTTTTATATCATCTTTGATTGCTTTGATTTGTTGCTTGTAGTCATTTGACAACCTGAATTACCAAACTTTGTTTCACCATAGTCCTTGTGATCGACCCCTTAAATTCTTGCTTTTATTACAATTGATCCGTACATTGCGGGTTCGCAGATTATTCAAGCATACTTCTTGCGTTATAAATATTAAAGCTTGCACACACCTTTTGGAGCGAACAAGTTTTTGGCGCCATTCCCGGGGACTTGGTGTAGACCAAGTTCGGTTTCGATTGTCTTTCGGGGCTATTGACCTTGTATCTATAGACTACTTTACTTGAGTGTTTTCGCAGGATCTTTTCTTAGGTTTATGCGACGAACTCGTGTTGGAAAGGAAATCATTCCCTACGATCCCGAACCAGAAAAGACCTACAAGAGAAGATTGAAAGATGCTAAGATGGCCAATCAAGACAATCAAGATCTTGAAGTTGAATTGAAGGAAGCATTGGAACAACTACGCCTCAGTAAGAAAGAACTACAGCGAGAGAAAGACGAGACTCACGCAAGAACAAAAGGAATTGAAGCAGATATGGCCGCTCTAAGGGCCCAGTTTCGGCCTCGACCGATCTCAGATCCTCGACTGAGGCTAGACCTAGTCCCAGTTGCCCCGGCCGAGATACACCCACCACCACGGATGCCAGTCCGAGATGCTCTTTTTGCTAGAGTTTCACGAACCCTAGGACAGAGGATGGACCCCAATCAGCAAGTCAGGCGTCCAGGAGTCAACCTAGGTGATCCAACTAAGAATGATTATGAACTTCGACCGCAAGTTCTAACCATGATTCGATAATGTCAATTTGGAGGTTTGGAGAGAGAGTCTCCGCATCAGTACTTGCAAAATTATGAGATTCTGATGGAGACTTTGAGACCTTCAAGAATGGAGAATAACAACTACAAGTTGAGGCCTTTTTATTTCTCTTTGAAAGACAAGGCGCTTGCTTGGTGTCAAGCTCTTCCGGCCGGAAAAATCAACACTTGGGAAGAGATGACAACGGAGTTTCTTACTAAGTTCTTTCCCCCTTCTAAGACCGCTGAATTAAGGGGAAAGATCAATGCTTTTATTATGAAGGACAAGGAAAGCTTGTCCAAGTCATGGGAGAGATTTAAGGATCTTTTATTGGATTGCCCACATCATGGGATTCCAAAGATCGAGTTGTTGGAAATATACTTCAAGGGTTTGGATGGAGATACTCAATTCAAGCTCCAATTACTTTCCGCCGCATTGAAAAACAAGCTTTGCACATGAAAAAGTACTCCCATCAAAGAGTTGAAGATGGAGCAAGGAGAGTTAGCTTTCAAGACACATCATCACATGGAGCTCAACTCACCTCGCTTAGCAAAGAAGTAAAAGCATTGAAGGAGCTTTTAGTAGCTCAAACGAAGAAGGAGCAAGACGGTGGCTACCAAGGAAGAAACAACTATCAAAGGCCACGGAACCACAATTACAACAAGAACAACAACAAAAACTCCAACAACAACAATTGGAGATCTAATCAACAAAATTCCGGTAACCCTTATTCTCATGCTAATAATGCTCTTAATGCCCCCTCTTCTTCTACTCCATTGTGAAGTCAGGAGCCTGTATCAAGTTCGTCCCAGCCACCAAAGAAAGACGTTGTGCTGGAGGCAATATTGATCAAGCTCAACTCTATGAAGACATTGATGAATTAATTTTCAAAGGCACAAAATGTAATATCCGGAAATTTGATTTCCGATAATTTCCGAGCCGAACCGAGATTTAGCTACCCTTGACCTCTTTAAGATACCTAACTTTATGTCTAACTTTAATTTTATCATTTTATGTAAGTTTGTCACCACATAAAATGATGAAATATATACCAAACCCTAGTTATATATACATCTAGGTCTTTTGACGAGACCAAGACGAAGTCGTGACAACTTTTGACAAAGTCATGACATGAGTTTGACAAGCCCAATTTCAGCGATGAACCTTACCATCCGGGCCCATTTCGAGTAAGCCAGTTGGGCCGTAAAACTGCTATCTCTCTTCTCCCCTTCATACGTGACTTTGCCCTAGCCGCTTCTCCTTCACGTTCTTCCTCAGCCAGTGACGCCGCTGCCTTCTACACACAACTAGAGACGCCGCCGCCTTCTACACGCAACTAGGGACGCTTCACTCCGTCCTCTCCCTTGGCTCCGGCAGACTCGACAAAAGCCGCCTCCTCTCCTCCCTCAAACTCTTCTCCTTTCTCGCACACCTCTTCTCTTCTCTCCAGAAGCACCGGAAGCCTATCCCCGATTTCTCGTATGTGGAACCGTTGCTGCTTCGCCCTCGCCGGACGAACCACCACCACCAAGATTTGACGCCAACAGCCTCATCTTCCCTGCACTCAGTCGCCACATCAACAACCTCGAAGTCACACTGTATCCGTGCAGCAGGCCACCTTGGATTCGTCCTCCTCTTTGTCTCTTTCTGCGGTAGGACAAGTGACCCTAAGAGCCATCTCTCCCCATGTAGACAGGTACGTAACAATAGCAGACGGTATAGAGCCGGTGTCTTCATCTTCAACGCATCAGCAAGAGGTCGGGTTGTGCATCTGCGCAGAATAGGCCGTAGGAGCGCCTTCCTTAGGCCGTAGGAGCGCTTGGACGCAAGGGCGGCGTGCCAGATCTGCAAGGGCGGTAGTACCCTGGCCACAAGGGGCGCCTCCAGTCCGACGCTGTTTCACCCGACACAAGTAGCCGCCATAGTCTTCTTCTTCGCACTCAGGAGGTCGTCGAGTCACTTGTCTGGTAAATACCGCACCTCCCTTCACTGCATTACCTTGTACCTATATGTGCTGATTAGAACCCCTGTTTGTGTCGGGAAACCAGCTAGAACAACCTCGGAAGATAGCTTGAAGAGCTGAGGCGTTTTCTGAGTTTTCGGAAGTGAAAAGCAGTCAACTTCGGGTCCAGACTTGAGTACGTTATAATGCTCCTTTACTGCTGAATTTTGGATATGTTGTAGTCAGTAGTACATAGTAGATTATACTAAAATTTGGGAACAATCTGAGTTACGGTATGAAAGTTATGATATTGCAAAGTGGACTCCTCATGCAGTTTTTTTATATGTGCTGAGTGTTGGGGAAAACAGCAAGTGATGCTGTTTTGTGAGATGGTTTTGAACAAGCTCTTGATATCCTTTGGGCTTGAATTTGGATATGATATAGTTTACATATTGTTGTAGAACATATTAAAATTTGAGAGGCATCCAGCGAGTGGTTTGGGATTTATGATTTTTCAAAGATTGAGTCTGCAAGCAGTTTTTCTGTTGTGCTGAAATTCGGTTTTGTGAGATAGTTTTAAATAGGATTTTGATCTCCTTTGCGGCTGAATTTTGGATATATTGTAGATAAGATTTTATAGTAGAACATATCAAAATTTGGGATAAATCCAGTGAGTGGTTTAGGAGTTATGATTTTTCAAAGAGTACTAAGATTTTGGCTAAGTATAGGAAACTTCAAGTGTTGTAACCAACTTTGGAATTTTTGTAGAAGTGAAGGGTGAACAGTTTTAAGAAATTCTTCCTCCTAGGAGTAGATGAGATATCATAGATGATCTAGATAATTATTTCGGAATTTTTATAAGTTTATTCGAATTTCTTATTTGATGCTGAAGTTGGACCTTAACGATCTTTCCGAAAATAAGGAAATGGGTAAATTGTCAGTTTGTAACCAAACTCACCTTTAGGAGTTAGAATATGACTCTTTAGTCTCAAATAAGAGTTTAGGCATGAATTAGGGAATTTTTGGAAGTTTCGAGACCAAGGGTAAAATAGTCATTTTACCATAAATTAATACTGTAATCAATTCCGTTCTATTAAGACCTACTATCTTAGAAGTCTTAGACTTCTAATCACCCATAAAGTGTGCTGACACACTTGCCTCCTTTGACAGGCCACTGAATTCCTACTGTACAAATCGATTTGCGAATTTGAAAGTCGAGATCTGATTCAGGTAAGTCCACGGACTTACTTAGCTGACTTCTTGTATGACTGTAATGTGTATGAGTGGTGTTTGTTAGTTATGATAAACAACGAAACCGGATTAAGCCGACTTTATTATTTACGTAATTGACCCAAGTGTATGATAACGGGTCGTGACATCATCTGCCTAGCTCTTGCGAGAGTCTAGGAGGTTCCCTGCGACCAGCCCAGTCCGGTAGACGGTCAGATGCATTATTACCATTCCGCGTTGGTAAACGGGGACAGGGGCGAGGTTTGGAAATCCCTCGTGTCACAAACTAAGTATCATTAGTAATGACCTATCACCTAATTAAAGATAATAAAAGGATTGAGTGTTGCCCGTTCATTGTGTATGATGTGTGATTGTGCTTTTACCTTTATACTTATGCATAGAATTTTAGCTAACGGTTTTATACCGCTTGTAGATTTCTTGCAGGTTACGACAGTTGTAGAGAGATCCGGAGGGAATGGTCAGCCGGGTCCACATACTCATTTAGTTGGGGACAAGGTGGTCTTATGTTATTCATATGTGTCGTTTTATTGCCGTTGCTTTGTAAGGCTGATACACATCCTTCATGTATATATTGTTTAATGTTTTCAAATGTTTTTAATACTTTTGTGCCTTGTTGTAAGATCCAAGTAAAATTGTTATCAAACTAAGGTCGGGACCCATTGTGAGGTCCTAACCAGTAGCTCCCCGAATTCTGAGAATTTGGGGTGTTACACAAAAAGCCTTAGAGCAACAATTTTTCAACAAGGCGAATGAAGCGCCAAGAGATCCAGGGAAGCTCTTAGCAAGGACAGAGAGCAACCCTAAGACTATCTACATCCCCAAGTTAAATTGTTAAATTTTACACTTATATCCAAAATAATCTCCACATCCCTTGTATTCTTCTTGTGAAAAGAGTTAAACTAAAATTCACTCTGTTTAAATTTGGATCTAATTGTGACAGAGTGCAAAAGGAATCAGGCCCACCTCTTTTACAAATTAACAAATCAAATCTTTCTCTTTCTCTTTTCTTAATTTTCCTTTTTAAAAAATTGAAAACATAGTGGAGATATATGAGTACAATTATATTATAGACGGAACATGGGATGTAAGAAAAATATATATAGACGGAGGGTATACATGATTTAGTATACAAATAGAGTGCATAAATAGGATTATAAACGGAGTGGGATGTGGATAGTCTAAAGGACAAATCATGGCAATTACAACACGCAGTGGATTGAAGACTGCACATCCAGTACCTCGGTCGAGCCACAACCAGATGAACACATCGGTGGAGGTGCCAACCGAGATGGAGCCCCAGAAAGCAAAAGATAAATATGAAGTTTATGTTCCACCTCCTGCTTATAAACCACCACTTCCATTCCCTCATTCAAGGGCGAGGGCACATCTAGACAAGCACTTTGATAAGTTTCTAGACCTTTTGAATAAACTACATATTAACATCCCTTTCCTTGATGCCATTCTAGGGATGCCCACCTATGGGAAGTTTTTGAAAGAGATCTTATCAAGGAAGAGGAAGCTGGAGGATTTTGGGGAAGTAAGGATGACATCTAAGTCTTCGGAGTTCATTCAAATCATGAAGGAGAAGATGCCCCCTAAATTGAGAGATCCCGGTTCATTTTGCATTCCCATTCAAGTTGGGGATGTAACTTATGATGCATTATGTGATCTAGGAGCCAGCGTGAGCATCATTCCGCTGAAGCTATGTGAGAAAGTCAGACTTGGAGAGCCCAAGCCGGTGAAAATGGCGCTATACATGGCGGATCGCTCCATTACCCGTCCCGTCGGTATTTTGGAGGACGTTCCCATCAAGTTAGGTAATTTCTACATACCTATAGACTTTGTTGTGCTTGACATTCCCGCAGATTATCCCATTCCTATCATTCTCGGGAGACCATTTCTAGCAACTTTGGGTTGCAACGTGGATTGTAAGAATACCAAGTTGAAATTCAACATTGGTGGCAATCATGTGGAGTTTGCATTGCTTGCTGCAATGAAGGGAGAGCCGTTGGAAGATGACATCTACGATGAAGAAGAATCTAGAGAATTGGTGAGCTCTATCCTTATTAACGATCCTCTTGAAAATATTCTTAGTTTTAGTTTAATGGAGGAAGGTATAGATGTCTCTTGTGATGCAGATATACGGAGCTTAAAGGCATTGGAAGCAGATCTAGGAGCTAGATTTGATAAACTGATTCAGGAGAAGAAAAGTGTAACGACCAGTTTTTTTTTTCCGTTACGCTTTGATAGGGTTAGAGAAGTTTAGGAAACAAATAAAAATT
This sequence comes from Fagopyrum esculentum, assembly GCA_033239045.1. Classification (NCBI taxonomy): domain Eukaryota; kingdom Viridiplantae; phylum Streptophyta; class Magnoliopsida; order Caryophyllales; family Polygonaceae; genus Fagopyrum; species Fagopyrum esculentum. The sequence goes on along the minus strand of BSUD01000003.1, from coordinate 89,871,201 downwards.
TAGTGAGACTAGGACATACCAGTTTATTTATGTAAGTCGTTTAATTAAGTACCTTGTTCTAAGTTTCGGGACGAAACTTATTTTAAGGGGGTACTGATGTAATATCCGGAATTTTTATTCCGTTTAATTCCAAATCAATTCGGACTTCGAGCCGTTGACGGTTTCCCATTCTATCTAGTATTTCTTTCTTCACAAATTTTATCATTTTATGTAGAATTTAATTCACATAAAATGATAGAATTATATCAAATCCTAATTCTTATAATTATTTATTATTTTATGTAGAATTTAATTCACATAAAATGATAGAATTAATCCTTAATGACGACTTTAGACGAGAATGTGACAAAGCTGTGACGAGAATGTGACAAAGCTATGACGAGAATGTGACAAAGCTGTGACGAGATCATGACAGAGCTGAGACGAGGTCATGACGAAGCCCGACAACTCTGTGACGAAGTCATGCATGGGCCTGACAAAGCCATGACGAGTTTTTGACGAGTTTTGACAACTTAGCCCACCTTTGTTTTTACAACTTCAGCCCATCTCTTGTGCTTACCTTGTCCAGCCCATGGCTTTGTCCCTTGCTGGCGGATTGGAGCAGCCCAAGAAGCCAGCCAGAAGCAGCCCAACAGTGAAGCGTTGCAGCCGTTCAACCTTACCCTTGCAAACCCTTTCTTTCTCTCTCCCACGTAAATCGGCTCCTCTCTTCGGACCCTAGCTCTTCATCTCCTCGTCATTCAGCACGTAGCAACAGCGGACTCTAGCCCTTCATCTCCTCTTCTTTCAGCACGCAGCAACAGCGAAGATGGAGGATTGGTCTTGCGATTTCTCCCACGCGGTGACAACAACGCAGCAGTAGGCTACGGCTTGCTTCCTTGCGACTCCGTCCACGCAGAAGCTACTCGAGACTCCATTGCCTTCAGCCAAAAATGCAGTAACCGTCCCCGCCCCTCCTTCAACTACACCGGACGTTCAGAGGACAGCCTTCTGCAGGCGGTCACCCTTGTGAGCCTTGTAGATGAGTAATACCTCACTCCTTCTTCCTTGCTTTTATTTCAGCCACATATGCGCTTATAACTGGTGCCAAACCCTCTAGGAATCCATATACTCCAGCCAAAGGAACAACTGCAGAGGGGCTGTTACATCTTTCAATTTTCCAACTGTGACGAACAACCAATTTTGGACTCCGATTTGGGTAAGCTAAACTCCTCATTTGTTGATGCACATTGGATATGTTACAGTTGACCTTGCATAGTATAACATACTAAAATTTTAGAGTATTCCGAGTTATATTTTAGGAGATATGGTTGCCCAAAGTTGGCTCCTCATGCAGTTTTATAAATGTGCTGAGTTGAGAAAAACAGCATGGGATGCTGCTTTGTGAGATAGTTTTGAATAGGCTTTTGATCTCTGTTGGGCTTGAATTTTTGATATGATATAGTTGACATATTATTGTAGAACATATTAAAATTTGAGAGGCATCCAGCGAGTGGTTTGGGATTTATAATTTTTCCAAGATTGAGTCGTAAGCAGTTTTTTTGTTGTGCTGATATTCGGTTTTGTGAGATAGTTTTAAATAGGATTTTGATCTCCTTTGCATCTGAATTTTGGATATATTAGAGATAAGATTTTATAGTAGAACATATCAAAATTTAGGATAAATCCAGCGAGTAGTTTAGGTTTTGATTTTTCAAAGTTAAGACAGTGTGCTGCTTGTTAAGTGTTGTAACCAATTTTAGAAATTTTTGTAGAAGCGATGCTTTAACAGTTTTAAGAAATTCTTTCTCGTATGAGTAGATGGGATATCATAGATGATCTAGGGAAATATTTCGGAATTTTTATAAGGTTATTCGAATATTATATTTGAAGTTGTAGTTCGACTTTAGTGACTTTTCGGGAAATAGAAAATGGGTAGTTTTTCTAGTTGTTACCTAAAATCATCCTAGGGAGTAGAATATGGTTAGTTAGCCTCAAATTATAATTTAAGTACATATTCCGAGTTTTTGAAAGTTCCGGGACTAAGGGTAAACTAGTCATTTTACCTTAAATGAACACTGTAATAACTTCTACACATAGAATCGTATGTCTTAAGAGTTTTAGACTTATAAGTATCCAGGGAAATGTGTTGACCCACGTGCCTCCTCTGACAGGAAACTGAGTTATGCACTTATGGATTTAGTGGTGGTTAAGAGAGAGTCGAGATTTGATTCTGGTAAGTCCACAGACTTACTTAGCCGACTCTTGTATGAGTGTAATGTGTATGAGTGGTGTTTGTTAGTTATCATAAATAACGAAACCGGATTAGGCCGACTTTATTATTTACGTAATTGACCCAAGTGTATGATAACGGGTCGTGACATCATCTTCCTAGCTCTTGCGAGAGTCTAGGAGGTTCCCTGCGACCAGCCCAGTCAGGTAGACTGTCATATGCATTAGTACCATTTCGCGTTGGTAAACGGGGACAGGGGCGAGGTTTGGGAATCCCTCGTGTCAAAAAATAAATATCATTAGTAATAACCTATCACCTAATTAAAGATAATAAAAGGATTGAGTGTTGCATGTTGATTGTGTATGTTGTGTGTTTGTGCTTTTACCTTTATACTTATGCATAGAATGTTCGCTAATGGTTTTATACCGCTGGTAGATGCCTTGCACGTTAAAACAATTGTAGAGAGATCCGAAGGGAATGGTCAGCCGGGTCCACGTACTTATTTAGTTGGAGACGGGATGTCTTCTGTTCTTCTTATGTATATTGTGTGTTTTGGTACCTTTGCTTTGTAAGGCTAATACATATTCTTCATGTATATATTGTTTAAAGTTTTGAAATGTTTTAAATACTTTTGTGCCTTGTTGTAAGATCCAAGTTAAATTGTTGTCAAACTAAGGTCGGGACCCATTGTGAAGTCCTAACCAGTAGCTCCCCGAGTTCTCAGAATTTGGGGTGTTACAAAAAGCACGTTAGGTTTCGGTCCAGTTCAAGTACCTCGACCGAGGAACTTCCTGGACCAAGCGAGGTGTTCTTACCTGAAGAACATTTCAGTCACCCACCTCGGACACCGACCGAGATAGCAAGCGATATGATGTCAACTGAGACTTCTGAAAGTCCAGTTCTTCGATCTAAGTCCACTTCATTGGAAGGAGAAGGCACAAATCTACCTCAGAAAGCACCCCCAGTCCTGGGGCTTAAACCGCTTCCGAGTCATTTGAGGTATGCTTTCCTTGGTCCGGATTTTACTTATCCGGTTATCGTTAGTGCCTCCCTTTCTGAAACTGAATTATCCAAACTGATGCATGTTCTGAGGAAACATCGAAAGGCTTTGGGTTATACTATAGATGATCTTGTTGGCATTAAGCCTTCTTTTTGCATGCATAAGATACTAATGGAGGACGATCATAAGACTTCACGGGAACCTCAAAGACGGTTAAATCCGATCATGAAGGAGGTTGTGAAGAAGAAAATTCTTAAGTTGTTGGATGCAGGTATCATAGTTCCCATATCGGATATCAAATGGGTGAGCCCGGTGCATGTAGTTCCCAAGAAAAGAGGGATGACCGTTGTGACGAATAAGAACATTGAGTTGATTCCAACTAGGACCATTACGGGCTGGAGGATGTGGATTGATTATAGGAAGCTGAACGTGACCACTCGGAAGGACCACTTCCCGCTTCCCTTCATCGACCAAATGTTTGAACGGTTAGCCCAACACTCCCATTTTTGCTATCTAGATGGTAATAGTGGCTTCTTTCAGATTCCTATCCATCCGGATGATCAAGACAAGACCACTTTCACTTGTCCATGGGGGACGTTCGCTTATCGGAGAATGTCATTCGGATTGTGTAACGCACCTGCTACTTTTCAGCGTTGTATGATGGCTATCTTCTCCGAGTACATTGAGGAGATCTTGGAGGTATTCATGGATGACTTTTCGGTATATGGTTCCTCTTTTGACGTGGCCGTAGGAGCGGTACTCGGAGAAATCCTTGATGAACCTCCTAGTGCTACAACCTTGTGAAGACACTAATCTTGTTTTCAATTGGGAGAAGTGTCACTTTATGGTTAGCGAAGGAATTGTTCTAGGACACCTCGTTTCCAACCGAGGTATTGAGGTCGATTGAGATAAGATCGAGACTATTGAGAAACTTCCTCCTCCTTGTTCAGTTAAGGGTATATGGAGTTTTCTCGGGCATGCAGGTTTCTACAGGAGGTTCATCAAGGATTTCTCTAAAATCCCTAAACCACTAACTAATCTTTTGAATAAAGATGTTGTTTTTGAGTTTTCGCAGGAAGCCTTGATGCTTTTTATAGGATAAAGGAAGCATGTATTACCGCTCCCATAATTCAACCTCCCGATTGGACCTTGCCCTTTGAGATCATGTGTGATGCTAGTGATGTGGCCGTAGGAGCGGTACTTGGACAAAAGAAGGATGGCCGGACCAACGCCATTTACTATGCTAGCAAGACGCTAGATGAAGCTCAACTGAACTACGCCACCACCGAAAAGGAGCTTTTGGCAGTTGTATATGCTTTTGAGAAATTCCGCTCTTACTTAGTGGGAGCGAAAGTTATTGTTTACACGGACCATGCAGCTATTCGTTACTTACTTGCTAAGAAGGATGCAAAGCCACGCCTCATTTGTTGGATTCTCTTGCTTCAAGAGTTTGACCTGGAGATTCACGATAAGAAGGGATCCGAGAATTCTGTTGCGGATCACCTCAGCCGGCTACCTCTCTCCTCGCTCAAGAAGGATGACCTACCTATAGATGATTCGTTTCCCGATGAGAAATTGCATTTGTTGGAATATTGGATAGAATCCTTTGTTTCACCCCATGATGAAGATTAAGTATGGGGTGAGGACGCATTCCAGCATGTTTGAGGATGATGTACGGTCCAGCTAGCGACCTTAAATCAAGCGCTTTTTGGGAGGCAACCCAAGGTATTGCTTTCTTTTCCCTTTTCTAGCTTAGTTTTAGATAGTTTGCTTCGCTTTGTTTTTGCGTCCTCTAGACAGGAACCAGGTACTTTCTAAGGAGGGATTGCAGCTCAAGAGCTACACTGGAAGGACAGAAGTTCGAGAAATTGAGAAGACGGAGCTTGACTGAGACACATCTCGGTTGCTGTCATAACACCTCGACTGAGATGTTCTTGGTCAACCGAGGCGACTAGGTCTGACATCCTGTCTCACACCTCGGTCCACTCAGGACCACCTCGACCGAGGCTTAATCAAATTCAGCGAGGGGTATAAAAGGCGCGACGGTTTCTCACTCTTCACACTTTTCCCTCTCTACCCCGACCTCGACCGCGGCGGCCTCCAACTCCCCAATTCTCGATTCTTGCTCGTTTCTTACGTTTCTTGGCTCGATTTCACCGGAGGAAACAAGAGATTCAGTTTCCAAGCATCAAACAGCAAGGAAAACGCATCAATCTGCAAAATCTAGGGTATTTCATTCCAAACCCTAACTCATTCCTTCTTTTACTGATTTTGAGCAGATTTGGCTTTGGTTGCCACTGATTGTTGTTGAAAAAGATATAAGTACCCCTTAGGAAGCCTTTGGTAGTGATTTGGGGGAAAAGAACTTATAGATTCAAAGAGTGCGATCGAACAACATTTCGCCTCGGTCCAGTCGACTGTGTCTCGGCCGAGGTGTTTTTAGGGCAACCGAGGTGTTCTTCGTTAGAAAAAAATGAGCAACAGATCTGATCGACAGTTGGCCTTGAGGGACATGCCTAACAGTTCCCACCTTCTCCTTCTTCTGCTTCTCAGTTTTCCATTCCGGTGATCCACGAGAGACAACAGAAGGATTATGATCGTATTTGCGGGCGTCCGATAGTTGCCCCGCGCTTTCTTCACGTTGATGCCTTCGAGTGCCTCCATGTGGTGGAGGACTTGAAGAAGACGATCTCCATGGTTGGGCTGGAGGAGTTTATGGATATCAGAGCACCGGCTTATCTGGAGCCGACGATGGAGTTTGTCAGTTTTGTGACATATGTGCCGGAGCACAATGGAATCAAGTACCGGCTGCTGAACAGGAACTATGTAGTTCCTATGGACCACGTTAGGGAGATTTTTGGCTTCCCTACACCGACTCTGACTGATTTTCCTTCCCGAGCGGTGGCTCGGGGTTTCTGGGGCAAGATAGCCCATATGATTGACCATAGTGACAGGTGGAGGCCCGGAGATTCCCGGGAGCGTATTATATTTCATCTTGCTTTCCGCCTTTCTCACAGGATCTTCAGTGAGACACTTTTAGTGCGTACTGAGACGCCCCAGAAGGTCCGTCTGGGGGAGCTGTTGAGTTTGTTCTATATGGTGACCGGAGGAGTGCCAGACTTTGTTGCCATACTGGCAGATGAGTTACGCAGGATCAAGGGCAAGTCGAAAGGCGATATCTGTTGTGGTGGGTTGGTGACCCACATCGCCACTTCTATAGGTTTAGGCCTTTCAGCTTGTACACTAGTTGCGGCTGCGAAGCCGTTGGGATTGTAGGAGATGATCAGGAGACGCATTCTAGTTCCTCGTGGCCTTGGAACGCCTTACGCTGCTATGCCATGGGAGACGACTGCACCATAGGGCATTATGTGGTCATCCCAGTTCTCTGTCTTTGACCGTCAGTTCTGGTCCGCTCCTTGGTTTCCTTACATGCAGGATGCTAGAGACGCAACTGCTGCTGATGATGATGATGAGGGGTATAATGGAGGAGTTTCCATGGAGACCGGTATTGATACCGGCGGCCCTAGTGTTCCTGTTGTTAACCTTGATGATGACGCGACGGAGGAGGAGAGAGCACTACCACCACCACCACCACCTCAACGAAGATCCCGCCGCCGATTCCGAGATCCCGAGGCGCACTAGAGGATTGATGATCTCACTGAGCAGATGATTGACTCTTATGCAGCCGTGACAGCTGACATTCATGAGCGCTTCGCTGAGGAGCGCAGACATATCGAGGGATTGACGCATCAGATGTTGGAGAGCCAGCACAACACCAAACGGCTGATGGAGATCCAACATCAGCAAGTTATGGGCTACCCATTCGACCCGACCCAGCACCCTTACATTCCACATCCACCACCGCCAGTTGACAAGGATTAGAGCTTCATGGATTTATTTCTTTATTTATTATACAGTTCAGCTAGGTTCGGTGAGTTTTCTAATTCCTTAGACTTATATTTGACCCATTGTGACAATGTGTCCCAAGTATGGGGTATTTGGATGTATTTTACTTGACTTATGTGTGTATGGTTTGTATGACTCCCGGATATTATGATCTTATTCTGTTTTACTTGGCTCTATGCGTTTATCTGTCATTACATGCATACATACAACACTTCAGTTTGAGAAAAACATCAAAAACTGGTTTGAAAAAAAATTTTATGACCTCGATCGAGACGTTCATGGCCGATCGAGGATGAACACCTCTGATGACGCCTAAACACCTCGACCGAGATGAGCTTTTAACTGAAAGGTTTTTCGAAACGTTTTGTGCTTCTTCTCTGGATATGACCTTAATGATGATTCTGTTTGCATATTGGTTTTGAAATCTTTATATGCTCAAAAGGTTTTATGATATGTTTAAGTTGCAAAATGCTTTGTTTAAAGTTTTAGCATATTTAATACTTTGTTTTTATCAAAATTATGTTGGATTTGAAGGTTGACACCACCTGATGAGTTCTATCACATTCTTCCTGGGATGATTAAGGCAATTCATTTTCTTCTCTTCTTCTTCTTTACCATGCTTTAGCCCCTCATATACATATTTGCCTCCCTTTACCTATCCGGGATTTTGGAAGCAAGTGAAGAAAAGCAAGTGAAGTGAAGTTGAGATGTTGGCTGAAAGTGTTAGAAAGAAACAATTAGGTTTGGGTAAGTCAATCATGATGATGAGTAACTCGACACCATTCACATAGCCGGGTGTTTGTCTCTTGCCAAAGTCGGATTGAGCGATATTCCTAACGGGTCATGGTATGTGCATCAAGGGTTTGAGGCATCTCGAGAAATTGATGATTGCTGATCTCCTAGGCTTCAGTTATTGTGCACCTCTGTCCATGCATCCCAAAAAGTAAAGTAAAATAAGCAAAGCTTATTGGTGGAAGATGTTGTGATTCAAAGAAAGTAAAGAAAATATCCTATTCCCGGATTCTAGCACCACATACCCTATATACATCCCACCCTAACACGTTGGTTGACCTCTTTTGGAAGCCCTTGAGACCTAGAGCTTGTTGATTGACTTGGTGGTTTAAACTGGATTATACATGATTAATTTCGATAAATATGATTTATCATGCATTCTATGATTTTATACAAAGATGAACAACTTTCTTATACTTATAAAATGTTTTGATCATGTCTCGATTTTATTTTCCATGAAGCATTCTCTTAGGGTGATCTATGAGTGGAGCACACCACCAAAAGGTTTTGAAATGTTTTTCATTGATCTTTTTTGACTTATAATCTATTCTATCTTTATCTAAGATTTGGATCTTGCTTGGGGACAAGCAAGGACAAGTATGGGGTATTTTGAGAGCATGTAATATAGTCTATATTTTGGGATTGATTTAGACGTTTTATCTTCATAAATCTGCATGTATGGATGTATATTCTTTGATTATATTGTTGTTATATCTACCTTTGCGGGAATCGAGGGCTACACCTAGTTTTATTGTAATTGTAGGGAAAATGGCACGTTTTGGACCGAAATGGAGCTGAGGAAGCATGAAAATGATTTGGAAGATTGATTTTGGACCCGATTAGAGAGTTACACCTTCACGTGAGACTCACCTCGGTCAGCTACAGTACCACCTCGACCGAGGTGATCTCGAGGAGCGTCTGGACCGAGGCGAACTGATGACGGGACACCGAGATCTTTATTTTTGTTGAGATCTTTATTTTTGGAAAGTGAATATCACATATTTTTGGCTGGATTTCTGGAAGCAAGATATTATTATTGGCTGATATATTTTGGAAGCAAGGAAGATATGGAGATATATTTTTAAGGAAATTATATTTTTAAGATATCTTATCTTTGGAAGATAATTCTCCTATATAAAGGTTGGATTTTCTACAATTCAGCCATCTTCGGATCACGAAATATTAGATCTTCGGATCAAGGATTTTCTGGAGGATTTTCTGAAGAGTTTGAAGGAAGTTTGAAGGAAGTTTTTAAGGTTGAAGTTCAAGGAAGGAAGGAATCAAGTTGAAGTTGGCTTTGAAGGAGTTTGTAAGATCTTCTTAGTTTGGCTTTTGGTTTTGTTGTCTTTTCTAATTTGTGATTGAGGAACGTTGATTGTTTGTTTGTTAGATTCAGTTATTGAGACATTTGTGTTAAGGTTTTCTAGTTTGAATATTGATTCCTTTCTTATAAATTTTATTGTTGTTATCATGATGATTGTTGGCTAAGTTCTTTATGCGATTCTAGGGTGATTGACTGAAAGTTGTGGAAAAGACGATGATAGAATGATCTTAATCCCAGCGAACCCTGAAAGCTCGAGCCTTTACCTTAACCGTAGAACACCGCAGTCAGTCATTGAACATCTCGGCCGAGATGGAATTTAACTAAGCAAGGTGAACCTTTTCTGAACCTTTTATGAGTTAAGAGTTTCTGTTTGCAAAATCCTATCCTTGTTATACCTTTCCTGGTTCAATGCAAGCCTAGGATGAGACTTACCCGGTGATTCCTTTGTTTGTTTACCCAAGATCATGAGTGTAGGTAATAAAGGTTTATTCTTTATTAGGGTTTGAGTGTGCCTTCATCCCATCTTTGAGAGTTAGCCTGAGACTTACCCGGTAAAAGGATCTTTGGTTTGGGATAGTGAGTAGTGAGACTTATCCGGTGATATATTACCACCTTAGAAACACCTTCCCTTTGCAAACCTCAGCTTTGTCCACGTTATCTTTTGAGATCTTGAGTCGGAACCACAACTGGATGCTTTAATATCTACAATCCGCATTCTCTTTATCTGACTTTTATATCATCTTTGATTGCTTTGATTTGTTGCTTGTAGTCACTTGGCAACCTGAATTACCGAACTTTGTTTCACCATAGTCCCTGTGATCGACCCCTAAAATTCTTGCTTTTATTACAATTGATCCGTACACTACGGGTTCGCATATTGTTCGTGCATACTTCTTGGGTTATAAATATTAAAGCTTGCACACACCTTTTGGAGCGAACATGGAGCTTTTAACATTAGCCCAAAATTTATTTTTCAGCTCCAATCCTTAGACAAATAAATAAACAAGAATATCATTAAAGGCATTAACTCAAGCAAAAAATTTGTCAAAGATATTACAAGAACAAGAGTATACCCCTGAATCCATCAACCTTGAAGTTATTGTGTAAATGTTTTGAAAACTCCACCTTGATTGAAATGTTTTACAAGTGTTGATGATGGAAGACTTGACACAAATATAGCAGTTGGATCTCTAATAATGTACTTGATTATATGTCTAGATGTTTGGTTTCAATTCAGTGCAGGTTGTATATCTACATGTCAAGGGCCTTGAATTTGGATTCAAGAACAAGTTCAAAAAAAGGAATATCAAGGGCCTTGGAATCTAAAGTGCACGGAACAAAAGATTCAAATAAATTGAAGATCTTCGTTGAAGATTCTGTAACAAGAAGATCCTATCAAACAAAGACTTTGCCAACCGAAGGAAGATCTCAACCGAAGGATAGAGAATCATTTTGAGAAGATTCTCTAAACAACAAAAACGGAAAAAATATCTTCTCTCTCTTATCCAACAGAAGACGAGAAGATCAAGGAGTAAAAGACTCAACGTGTTCGTAGGGATCGAAGACGTGCAACGTCTACCTTACGTTCTTCATGGAAAAGAAGGTTGATCTTCAAACGGTCATCTCTACAACGGCTAGAAGATCTTTCCATAGAAGATATAAATGAAGATGATGGTCGAAGAAGAAACATACACAAGCCTACATCGGAAAAACATCTTCGCATCCTTAAGCAACCTAATCATTTTCATTCGTTGTTTTTCTTTCTCACAATTACGTAAAAGTTTTATCCCCTTTGAGAGAGAGAAAACACAAGAGCTCCATTGGTAGATCTAAAAAGTGTTATACTAGAGTATGTTACTCTGCGAAGTAACTAGGCTATTATAGCCAGGTTAAGAGTTGGGGCTAGATCGTAGCATTGGCTACAAGTGAGAAATGAAGGGGATTTCTTCTAGTTTGTATCTAGGACTCTTTGAAGCTGATAATAAATAGTTAGATCCTACGGATATACCCTGGGATGGAGAGTAGACTATTTAGATCCGAACTTCGTAAACATATCCTCGTGTCAATCTTTTCAATTCCGCACCATATAAGTTTTATTGTGACTAACTTTGTTTTTCAGGAGCAAGAAGTCAAGGCCCTTGAAATTGAGTTTCAAAGCCCTTGAAATCGAAGTTTCACGAGTAACATAGATTGACATCAAGGCCCTTGAAAGGAGTTTCAAGACCTTGAGATTTAGTTTGCGAAAAGTTCCCATACTCTATTCAACCCCCCCCCTCTAGAGTATTATCTATATTATTTATATTACCTAACGGTTCTTCATGTTTGACACAATATCTATGTGTGGCATTGTTTGCTCCAAACGGTGTGTGCAAAAAGCTTTAAATTTATAGCTAAGAATATAGCAAAAGCGAACCCGCAGTGTACGGATCAATCGCAACAATAACAAATATTCCAGGGTTGAACACAAGGATTTGGTGAAATCAAAATCGATAAGATAATCTAGCAAAGAAAAATATGCAACTATCGATAATAAAGACAAATACTTGTGTAATAATTGAGAAAAAGGATTCTAGAGATCAAGGAATCCGATTGTGGTTTTCGATTCAAGACTTCTAAAGATTCATGGACAAAGCTGGGATTGCAAGATATATGTTCGAAAACGGAATGATGTACGGTGAAGTCTCCACCACCCATGTCCAAACCCAAATGCTCTAAATAATGGATGTTGATTCTGGATAAAATAGAGGATCTAGGGGAAGGATGATACTCTCAAACCAAACACCAAATTTAAGGGAATCAGGTTAATTCACAAAGGTAAGGGTTTTGGCAAACTCAACCTTAATAGAGGGTTTTGAATCCTCTATTACCTAGATCTTGTAATCGTTGGTAACCAAGAACGGGAATCACCGGGTAAGTCTCTTCCCACACTCGGATATAAGTTAGAAAGGTTCAACCGGGCTAGGTTTTAAGCAATATTTAACCAAAGATTAAGGATAAAACAGGATAGGTACGATAGAAGAGAAAACCGGGTTGTTCATCATCATAAATCGGTCAATCTATTCAAGAACATACCGATTTTTCTTCTCTGCGATGGTTAATCTCAACTCTCATGGTCCAATCTCAACGTGAAGTTCATTCTATCATCATCCCAACCACAATCTTCAACCAATCACCCTAGAATCACAAGAGTTTTAGCCAAGAGTACATATTGTCAAAATCAAAGAAGAGATTAAATCAAGAAAATAAAGAAAGTGAGAAAGCTTTGAATCTTGAATTAAACCAATAAAAAACTTTTGAACAAATGTTCAATCCTTCAAAATCCAAATTAAAACTCAAACAAAACTCCAATCTTGAGTTCACAATGACAAAATAATAATCAAAACTCACAAAACCTCAAGAACGACTTTCTTGACTCGATCTTGGACTCCGATCTTCAGATATTCCTTCCTTGAATGCTTCCTTGTTGTTTCTTCTCTATAACTGAGTGGTATTGGATGATTTGGATGGTGGTGAAACGTCCTCTATTTATAGGGAATGGCTAGGGTTGAAACTTGATCTTATTTTTACAACCTTACTCTGAATCGGACGATTAGAGATAGAGTTCGAGTCAATTACAAAGAAATCGACCGATTTATATCATATAATGATCTGATTTTTCTTCTCTGAGCGTGTTATCTTTTAGTTCCGTATTCTATCTTCTATTGTGATATCTTCTCATATCTTCTTCTATCTATAAGCTCCCTTCTTGATCCTTTATGATGTCATGCTCGATATTGCTCCACTTCCGTACCAAAATTCCACCGTTTTACCTACAATTTCACAAATAACGTGTGTAGACCTCTATTCTCAAAATATATATGAATATTGACTTAAAGGCATACAAATCTCATCAAATGTATGTAAAATCGAGGCGATATACTCGTATATGCATGAATATGATAACACATAACTCATGTCATCAAAATACCCCATACTTGCCTCTTGCTTGTCCCCAAGCAAGGTTCAAATCTACCAATTAAGATGTCATGAATTATGTGATGCTGAAAAACGAAAACTCTTTTTGTAATGTGCTTCTTAATAATGGATCACCCTCAACATGATATTTCAAGGCATTGGAAGATAATGTATGCATCCATATAATCATAGCATGGAAGGGCAAGAACACTTTATCCAAAACATATACATGAAAAGCATGGTAAGGGATGCGGAGATAATCATAAGAAAACAAATATAAACCATAAAAGCCTTAAATATGTGCACAAAGGTCTCAAGGTCTTTCAAATTAAAGAGCCAAAGAAACGTGTCAAAGGGGTGGGAATGTATAGAATATGGGTGATAAATCCAGGAATAAGGAATAAACTCCACACAATTTTTGAACTTCTCCACAACCACCGAAAACAAGCAACTTCACTTTGCATTTTTTTCAATTTTATTTTCACTTGAGAACATGGACAGAGGTGCACAATAATCGAAGCCTTGGAGATCAACAAGCGTCAATTTCTCGAGGTGCCTCAAACCGTAATGCACATACCATGACTCGTTAGGACTATCGCTCAATCAGACTTTGGTAAGACACAAACACCCGGCTATGTGAATGGTGCCGAGTTACTCATCATCATGATTGACGTTCCCAAACTATTATCTGTACTTTAACACACATCGCTTTTCACAACAACTTCACAACGCATCACACTTCGCACTAGCATGCTTCCTAATTTCCGGAAAAGGTAAAGGGAAGACAAATAATATAAAAGGTGCTCAACGTGGATAAGAAGGGGAAAGAAAAGAAAATTGAAGCGCCTCAATCATTCCAATATGATGTCTAAGAACTTATTTATTTTAGCGCTTTCGACCATTATTTCTTAATTTTATCAAAACTCGAACAACATACAGATCATATATAATTTTCAAATAAAGTATTTAGGTCCACATATGCCATAATTAAACCTCAACATACAAGTCTTCTTTTGCCAATTCACATACACAATTGTCATCATTGAGATCATATACGTTTTTAGATGCACATAAAAAAATTTAATTTATCAATTTTTTGGATTTTCGAAAATATAGGATATGCAATGCAAATGTCCAAAGGAAACGTGTGACAAGAGTTATTACAAACCCGAAAATTAAAGTGCAATGCAACATAATTAAACATGTGACATATGAAAGGATTCTAAGTACCCCCACCCCATACTTAAATCTCACATTGTCCCCAATGTAAAAACTCAAGTATGAGATGGAGAAAAATACTTACAATGTAAAATGACGAGTAGCTCAATCGTACGGTGGTGGTGGATATGGATATCTCGGAGGCGAAGGATGATAGAAATCTATGAAAGTATGGTGGTAGAGGTCATGCCAATGTCCGTCATTTGAAGAGTATCGTGCTCTCACCTCGGCCCGAAACTGCTGAAACTCAGTACGAAGTCCCTTATGATTTGTATGAAGTCCGTTGACGCTCGTCGTCAATGCTCCCAGCTCTCTACAAACGTAAGAATAGTCCTCTTTGTGCCGGCTCCTTCGCATATGTGACACCGACCGTCGGGGTGGCATCATCGGTATCTCGTGATGACCGGGAAATCCATGATCTCCTCTAGCCATGAACTCATCCTCGGTGGCCTCATCATCAACAACTACTCTACTCGGAAAGGCCTCTTGAGTATTAGTGTTCATAACCTTAGTATCGCCACCGCTCCCTAACTCAAGCATACCCCCAGCTGGGGCATGATCATCAGTAGGATAAGCCTCTATGGCTGCAGCATCCTTAGCATCCCCCTCAATATCCTCCTCATCACTGAAGTGCTCAAATCCCTCCTTCCAGTAGTACTCATTCCTAATAGAATAGTGAGGTTTCAAAACAATTTCCTTAGGAGTTCTAACCCAAGGCATCACAACATGTGGGTTCCCTCTTCCTCTAGAAACGATTACTCCTCTAGAAATCAGTCTCTGAAGGCCTCAGGGTTGCGCCTGTGCAGCTAGAGTAAATGCCGAAGTATCAACTCTTAATGCCTTAGCTACATAGGTCACAAGACTTCCAGCACAAATGTGACCTCCGAATTTGTTACCAATCTTTGCTAGATAATTGGAGAGCATTGTTGCATAATCGGGAACTGTCCCCGTAGTCATGTAGTAGAGTATGTACAACTCATCCGCCTTAACCTTCTGTGGAATCTCGGTTCTTGCAAATATAGACTCGCTCAGGATCCGATGGGCGAGTTTGAACAAGAGATTGTACAAACTCTTTTCCTTGGAGTTTCCGGGCCTCCAACGATCTCCTCCATCCTCTCCAATAGAGATCCTCTCCCGGAAATCACTTGCCCTCACCCCGTGAGGGAATGTACCTGCGGAGGAAGTCAGGAATCCAAACAAGTTCCCAAACATAGCAACATTGTAGGTATAGTTTTTGTTCATCAACCTAAAGGTCACAGTCCTTTTCCTAGGATCATGTTTGAAGGAGATAAGGAATTCTAAGGTAATATCATGGTAAGCATCTTCCCTTATCCTAACAAACTCCAATAATCCAGATCTTTCAATCATCCAGTTTATATATTCTCTATGTAGTTCATCCAACTCATCAAGCATTAAACAACGAGGTGGAATAATAGGTCGAGTAAGAAGACGATCATACTTGCATTTGTACTTTTCTTGGATGACTGGTAGCCTTGGTTGTGGTGGTGTAGGTGCTTGAGATGGCTAGGAAGAAGATCCCCTTCGAGAGAGCAAAGAACGAGCTGATCTGCATAGTTATCCATCTCAGGAGCAAAAGATCGGGCTGTTCTTCACCGAAATCGATCGGTTTTCTAGGGATGAACCGATTTTTACTCTGTTTCGTTGAATCGATCGATTCTGTAAAGATCTGCTCACACAAACACCTCAAGCAGTCTCCTCAAACAATATCTAGACTACTCAACCCAACAATTTCGACAACCAAACACTCCAAAAGCACAAATCTAGCAAAGACGAATTATTTAGGGTTCGGATTGAAAAAACCTGAAATTTGAGTGATTCGTTGTTTTTCCGAGCTGTTTGTTGCTTGAATCTTATTTATCTCCTTGAGAGCTTCTGTTTGGACTCAAGAACGAGCAAAAACGCTTAAAAAATGAGGATTTGAGGTTGGAGGGGAGTTGTCGGCGTTCTTGCTTTGTGGGAGATAAGGGTTTTAGTGCTTGGTTTGTGAGAAGGAAGAAGGAAAATACCTCTTTATACTTTTGGAGTTTTCTGAAGAAAATCGGTCGATTTCCCTGGGTCGATTTTTTTTATCGGCCCGATTTTCTTCAGATCCGTCACCAATAGCAGAAAATCGGTCGATTTTCTTCATGATCCGATTTTCATCCGATTTCAACTACGACTTTGGTCAAATCGGTTCAAATAAATGAATTATCTTTGGTAAGATCGGTCGATCTATTCATACTTGATCCGATTTCTTCCTTTTTCTTTCTTAATTCCTCTTTATTGCTATTTCTTGAATCTTTTTCTTCAAGATCTCGATCCTTACTTCATTCCTTGAGATAGTACCTAGTTTGTGCCATCAACGACACAAGAAAAACCGGAGCGCACCAACAAAAAAAAGGAACAAAACTAATCTAATCTGAACTAAGAGAAAGGAGAAGGGACATAGAAATACCTTGGGTTGCCTCCCAAGAAGCGCTTGATTTAAGGTCGCTAGCTGGACCTATCTCTCTCTATGATTACTTGAGAAGGATAGGAG
The DNA here is from genome assembly GCA_033239045.1 of Fagopyrum esculentum. NCBI lineage: Eukaryota > Viridiplantae > Streptophyta > Magnoliopsida > Caryophyllales > Polygonaceae > Fagopyrum > Fagopyrum esculentum. The sequence continues at coordinate 89,854,256 of BSUD01000003.1, read as the reverse complement.
CAATGTCCTCAACCGGTATTTTCGGTGTATATTTCTTCAAACGATGACCGTTGACCTTAAAACTTCCGGGATTCTCACTCCATATGTCAACTGCACCACGGGGAAAGATTTGTTTGATTGCAAAAGGTCCGGACCAACGGGATTTAAGTTTACCTGGAAATAGCCAGAGTCTTGAGTTGAAGAGAAGGACGAGATCTCCCTCTTTCAGATCTTTCGGAATGATGTGCTAATCGTGCCATCTCTTCGTTCTTTCTTTATAGATCCTTGTACTCTCATAGGCGTTTAGACGGATTTCTTCCAACTTATTGATGTCTTAGAGGCGCTTCTCTCTAGCCTCTTTTATATCAAAATTAAGCCATTTGATTGTCCAATGTGCTTTGTGTTCTAACTCCGCCGGAAGATGACAAGACTTCTCATAGACCAAGTTGTACGGTGTTGTACCTATGGAAGTCTTGAAAGCGGTCCTATACGCCCAAAGCATATCATTCAACTTAAGGGGCCATTCCTTCCTCGTTCTAGAGACGGTTTGCTCTAGAATACTATTGGTTTCTCTATTAGAGATCTCTACTTGCCCACTTGTTTGAGGATGGTAAGGAGTGGCGATCTTGTGGGTAGCCCCATACTTAGACAATAGAGTTTCAAACTTATGGGCGGTGAAGTGCGTTCCTCCGTCACTAATGATGGTTCAGGGCGTCTCAAATCTTGGGAAGATTGTTCTATTGAAGAACTTCACTGCCACCATAGCATCATTAGTTGGAGAATCGATTGCTTTAACCCATCTAGAAACGTAATCCACAGCTAGAAGTATGTATTGGTTTCCACAAAATGATGGGAAATGTCCCATGAAGTTTACTCCCCATACATCGAAGATCTCAACCTCTTGAATGTTGTTAAGAGGCATTTCGTTCCTCCTTGATATGTTCCCTGTTCTTTGACAAGCATCACAAGTAACAATAAAATTCTGCACATCTTTAAATAGAGTAGGCCAAAAGAAACCGGATTGGAGTACCTTAAGATCGGACATCTTTGACAAGCATCCCTATTCTTTGATTTATATTTACCAGGTAAATCTCTTCCTAGACTTGAATGTAAACCAGGAAAGGTGTAGCAAGGACATGATTTGGAAAACTATAACCTAAACTCAAGATCGGACAATGCAGTGGGCAATATCGTGCAGTTCTTATCGATCTCGGTCGTGATGACTCCAAGAACAGCCCGAGACGAGCTTCGGTTTAGGGTTAACTCAACTTTCAGGGCTCACTCACGATAAAGGTCTATTCTTTCATCATCTATACCACAACCTTCAACTAATCACCCTAGAATCGCAGGGGTTTTAGCCAACAATCATCATGTTCAAAACAATCAAATAATATATCATCAAGATATCAAAGAAAGGGAATAAAACACTCAACAAAGGTTCCTCAATAATCAAAATCAAATAACCCACAAACGTATTAATAATGTGTTCCAAAAGTATGACAACAATCAACTATTAACTTCCCAAGAAAACCTTACAGCTTTCTTCCTTTCTTCCTTGAACCCCAAGTAATCCTTTCTTAGATCTTCTCTTTACGTTGATCCTTCCAACAACCGTAATGTAAGCATAGATCCGATAATCTGTAGATGCACCCTCCTTTGTTGCGGCAATAACCCTTTGTTCTTATTGAAGAGTTTTAGCTTTAAACTATATTTTATTTCTTCTTGGGCTTCGGCCGTCGACCTCGAGCTAGGCCCAGTTGGCCGTCTCGGTCGAGGTGCATGGTTGTGTCATCCGAAATCAGTGGTGAATAATGTACTTTTCATTGTATCTTCAACTGAATTCTTCCTTCATCCTTCAAATATGGTTCCTGCCTTTCTTTTTGTCCTTCCCGATCATCCATAATGTTGCTCCATGACCTCCTTAGATTTCCATGTCCAATATTGATCCAAAATATGCCTTATTTCCTACAATTACAATCAAACGTGATGTAGACCCCGATTCTTGTAAAGGAGACGAATAATGACATAATCATCAAGAATATATACTCATTCATATAGAAATATAATGAGTAAACGGAAAAACTATACCCGAAATATAGACAATAATTAATGCTATCAGCGCACCCGCGAGAAAGAAGAGGCGCGGGGGCGGTGAATAGTTTGGATGATGCGACAGTGGAAAGGGAAAGACGTTGGGGCGGTGACACAACTCTAGCCACAGGGGCGGCGGGGGCAGTTTCCTTGACAGAGGACAACTCTCAAGAGTTGTTTGACAGATCCATTCTTACAAACATCTCAACCTTAGGAAGCAAGGGCACTCCATCCTTCAGCATATACATGTATAAACACATCCAAATTATCATAGAAGCAATACAACAAGATCCATCTTGTTGGATTCACAAAGAATAGAGGAAGAAGATCAAGAAGAAGAGGAGGAGAGAACTCACCAATCTTATGCTAAATCCTAATGAAGAACTCCAACTTCATCTTCTCAGCAGTTCACAATCACCATCACACATCATCATCATCATCATCCAGCCACTTCCAAACTTGAACAAGATCAAGAGAATCCAAGAAAGAGAAATCAAGAGAAGGAAAGAAGGGAAGAAGAAGAACGTGAGAGAGGAGAAGAAGGAGACTGAAAGAAGGGGAAACCCTCATCCGAAGGAAGGAGAGGAAACTTATAAGGGAAGAAAATGAAAAGCAAAAAGTCAAATAAGGCGGCTGTGACCGCCTATGCCGCGACCACAACCCGACAATACCGCACCTGCGGTGGCCCGCGCCTACAGGCAAGAACTGGCGTGGTGGCGAGATCCTAAGAAAGAAGAGGCTATCACATCATATCCCCTAAAAACAAGTTTCGTCCCGAAATTTAAACCCCAAATCTTCTCGGACCCATATGCCGAGGTATATGCACTCAATATCGCGGAGGCATAGCATCTCCAAAACCTTAACTCATCCCAGGGGCACGGAGGTAGAACATCTCCGGAAATCTAAACCCATCACAAAGGCACTGAGACAAAATATCTTTGGCAAACCATAATCATAACAATAGCATGGAGGAAGAACATCTCCAGCAACTCACAACTCGATGGCATGGGGGAAGAACATCTCCAGCCACTAGAACCACAACGATAGCGTGGAGGAAGAACATCTCTAGCTAACTACGCTCATAACTCGAGCTAGAAAAACAAGATCTAGTAAGATCATACATCACAATCTAGCACGAAAACGATATTATATAATATCATATAAGCACATCATCATATAACTCACCAAAATACAACTAAGACTCGCTCGGCAAGTCTATAGGTACAATTATCTTTGCCTAAAACTCGGGATGGTTCCTTTGGATACTATCCTCTATTTCCCATGTGACCTCATCAGGTCCTCGTCTGGACCACTGTATCCTCATCATTGGAATGCCCTTTGAGTGCAACCGTATCGTACCTTGCTCTAAGACTACAACAGGATGCTCAACAAATGTGTGGTCCGGCTAAACCACTAAATCGTCATAACTGATAATATGTCTCAGATCTGGTATATACTCCCTGATGACATGAATTATATGCCGTTATAATCATGCATGTTGTGAATGTTTTACCTCAATTTCTCATACATTAGAAGATATTTGTGTGCCTTTAAGCTTTATTTCATATATATTTCGGAAATAGAGGTCTACACGAGTTTTGATTGAATTGTAGGTGAATACGATGGATTTGGAAGCAATAATGGAGCAAGGAGTAGCTAAGGTCGGTGAAGAGGCATAAGAGACCATTGAGGAGTCATGAGGAGCAAGGAAAGTGCGTAGAAGAATCACACAAGGAAGTGGAAAACAATCCAAAAGACGAGCACTCTCAATAAAGAAAAATCGGGTGATTTATTATTGGGTGAGTCAATTTTCCTGTAGAAAAATCGGACGAACAATGGGAAAAATCGACCGATTTTTGCCTTTAACCGTCTAAAAAAATATAACGCTCGAAGGCCCAGAGCATTGGGCCAGAAAGGGGAAATGTCTTGCATCCCATTAGTTATTTTTGGGTTATGCTGGAATCCTAGGAGACGAGGAGGGGAAGTCACAACAGAACGGAGATTGATGGCTGACGGTAGAGGATTGGGGATCAATTCATTGAGAGAAAGAAAGTGGCGGAAAGAAGATAGAATTCAAGATTCAAGAAAGTTGTGAGATCTTTGATTATTATTCGTTATTGTGATTTATGAACACATTTTTTTGAGTGCTTTGAGAGATTTTGTTGAAGCTTTGAAGGATTTATTACATATTCTAATGATTTGTCAATTTTTCTGCGAAGTTTTGTTTTTATTTGGTTTTCTTTGATCAATCTTGATTTTGATTCAAAAATGAAAATGATTGGCTAAAAACCTTGTGATTCTGGGGAGAATATTTGATGATTGAGGCATAGATGATGATAGACTGGACTCATTTAACCATTTGGACCCTAAGAGTTGATTTAACCTTTGCGAGTGCTAAAAATCGTGGTGTTCTTCGTGAAAAATCGGCCGATTTTCCCTCAAGAACAACCCGATTTTTCTGGGCTGACGTATCTTAATGTTTTACCCTTTAACCAAAGTTAAACCTTGCTTAAATCCTAACCTTGCTTAACCTTTTTAACCCTTATCCAAGTGTAAGAAGAGACTTCATCATTGATTCTTCACTTGGTAACCAAAATTTACAAGATTCGGGTAATAGAGAGATTCAACATCCTCTATTTAGGTTTGAGTGTACCTTTCACCTTTACCATCGAGAGTCATATCCTTGGATTTTAGTGAGTGGATTGAGTGTTAATCCTTACCTTGAGTACTCTTCTTGATGAGACTAAACATCCTCCGGGTTGAGAGCTTCTAAGTTGGGATAAGTGAGTAGTGGAACTTCACCGTACATTATTCCTTTCTTCGAAACACATAACCTTGGCAACATCAACTCTGTCCTTTGACCTTTAGAGTGTCATGAATCGAAAGCCGCAGTCGGATACTTGAATCCTTGGAATCATTTGTCTCTTAACATCTTTACAAAAGCTTTTTACTCTTTATCAGAAGATTTTTGGAACTGAATTTATTCTTACCAAATCCCTGAGTTCGACTCTAGAATTTCTTGCCTTACTACAACTGATTCGTACACTACGGGTTCCTTTTTCTTAAGTTCTAGATTATAAATTTAAGACTTTGACGCACACACTTTTGAGCGAACAAGTTTTTGGCGCCGTTGCCGGGGTTTGGTCAAGACCAAATTCGGTTTTTGGCTGTCTAGCTTGGGAGCTTTTGCTCTTATTATTTGATCTATCTACTTTAGTGATTTTGCAAATTTCTCTTTAGGTATATGCGAAGGTCTCGATCTAAGAAAGGCCTCGTTCCTTTTGACCCTTAACCTGAGAAGAATCTCAAGAAACGGTTAAGGGAAGAAAAAATGGCTGAACACAATGAAAAGAACCTCCAAGTTGAGTTGGATGAGACTCAAGATCTCCTTAATATAAGTGAAAGGAAATTTATTGAGGAGAGTGTTGTTGCTCGTGTTGATAGAGAGCGATTCCAAGCTGAAGTGAATGAAATTCGGGCGATGATCCAACAAGTAAACTTGGAAAAAGCCGCCAAAGATAAGAAGGACGAATCATCCGACGATGATATGCATGAGCTAGAAGAGATAGTACATAATCCACCACCTAATCCTCGTGTTCCTACTAGAGATGCGAGAGTTGCTCCTATCGTGGTTGAACCACGAACTCTTGGGCAACGTATGGATCCGAATTAGCAGCCGTGCTGTTTGGGCGTGAATCTTGGAGATCTAGATGAGCATGACTATGGTTGTCGCCCTCAAGTCATCACTATGATCCACCAAAGTCAGTTTGGTGGAATGGAAACAGAATCTCCGCATCAACATCTTCAGAGCTATGACATTCTTATGGAGACCTTGAAGCCTCCAAGAACAACAAACAACAACTATAAGTTGAAACCTTTCTTTTTCTCTTTGAAAGACAAGGCCTTAGCTTGGTATCAATCTCTTCCAACTGGAAGAGTTAACACATGGGAGGAGATGACTTCGGAATTCCTTACCAAGTTCTTTCCACCACCCAAGATGGTGGAGTTGAGAGGTAAAATCAATGCCTTTGCTATGAAACCTAATGAAAGTTTGTTTAAGTCTTGGGAAAGGTTCAAGGACCTTCTATTGGATTGTCCTCACCATGGCATTCCAAAACTTGAGTTGTTGGAGATCTACTACAAGGGATTGGATGAGGAAACTCAATTCAAACCCTCAATCTCTTTCGGTTGGAACTTTTATGGAAATGATAGATGATGATTCTTGGGAGTTAATTGAAAAGCAAGCCCTCGTGATTGAGAAGTACTCTCATAGGAAGATCGAGGGTGGAAGCCGAAATTCCGGAGATCCGGGATTGAATTTGAATCAAGAAAGTCAAGCTCAAATATTCTCTCTGAACAATGAGATTAAGGAGTTGAAAGCACTTTTTAAGCCCAATATTCAATCACAAAAGGGGCAAGACGTTGGCTATCTAGGAAGAGAGAACAATCAAGGTAATAGGAACAACAACCGGAATAATAATTGGAACAATAATAACAACAACAACTGGAACTTCAACAACAATTGGAGATCCAATTAGCATAATTCCGGTAATCCCTATTCCCGTGCTGAAAATGCACTAACACCTCCTCCTTCTTCTTCTTCTTCTACCCCTTTGAAAAGTCAGGGACAAGCTTCATCGAGTTCAAGCCAGCCGGAGAAGGACAAGCTTGAAGCGATGATGGAAGTAATGATGGGGAAGATGCAAGGGTTGGAGAATTCAATTACTTCGATTTCTAAAGCACAAAAAGCTTTGGAGAGTTAGGTGTTTTAGGAAAGCCGGAGAAGTTCCTAGAGATCAAGGGAAGCTTCCCGGAAGGACGGAGGATAATCCGAAGGGGCGTGTGATGGCAATTACTACCAGGAGTGGTGTGACAACCACCGATCCTAAACCCCGCACGGATGACAACGAGAAGCAACCCAAGTTCGTTGAGATCCCACCCGAGAAGGAAAAGGAGAAGGACAATGTCTATGTTCCTCCACCAGCTTACAAGCCCCCACTACCTTTCCCTCAATCTAGAGCAAGAGCGCGTCTAGACAAGTATTTCGGTAAGTTCATTGATCTCATGGGCAAGCTACGTATTAACATACCTTTTATGGATGCAATTTTAGGTATGCCAACATATGGGAAGTTCCTGAAAGAGATCCTCTCCAACAAGAGGAAACTAGAGGATTTCGGTGAAGTTAAGATGAGTTCGGAGTCATCTGAACTTATCAAGACTATGACGGAGAAGATGCCCCCTAAACTGCGAGATTCAGGATCATTTTGCATACCTATTGGAGTAGGAGATGTGGCATATGATGCACTTTGCGACCTTGGATCAAGTGGGAGCATCATTCCACTTGCTTTATGCAAGAAAGTTGGTTTAGAAGAGCCTAAACCGGTGAAGATGACACTCTATATGGACGATCGCTCCATCACTAGACCTGTTGGAATCATAGAAGACATTTCCGTAAAACTTGGTAAGTTTTACATTCCTATAGATTTTGTTGTGCTTGACATTCCTGCAGATTATCCAATTCCCATCATACTTGGGAGACCATTCCTTGTAACCTCCGGATGCTTGGCAGATTGCAAGAATGGGAAGCTATCATTCAACATTGGAGAGGAGCAAGTGGAGTTTGTACTCTCCTCTTTGAGCAAAGAGTCAGCTGTAGGAGAAGATGTTTTTAACATCTTTGATGAAGAAGAGTCTAGAGAAGTGGTGAGTTTCATCTTGATCAAAGACCCACTTCAAAAGGTTCTAAGCATGAGCATAGTTGAGGAAGGGGTGGAACATGATTGTGATGATGAGATTCGAGCATTAGGAGATGCAGAGGAAGAGCCAGAAGCAAGATTTGAAGAGCTAAGGGAAGCCCACGGAGGAAGCTGAAAAAAATCGACATACACAAAATAAATCGGGTGATTTATGAAGAAACAAGTCGATTTTCCTTCTTTGAGAAAAAAATCGACCTAAAAATCAACAAATTTTTTCTATGGGAAGTCGATTTTTTCGACCCTTTCTCCGGCTTCTAGAAATTCAATAGCAAGTGTTCTTGGCTGCAGTGGCACACTTGCTCAACCTTCAGAGGCCTCTCCAATGATACTCCTTGGTCAAGATTCATCAATCAAAGCACCACCATCATTGGAGTTAAAGCCAATCCCTACGCATCTAAGGTACGCATTTCTTGTACCTAACTCAACATATCCTATTATAGTTAGTGCGAACTTGAATGATGATGAACTTGAGAAACTTATGAATGTTCTGAAAAAACATAGGAAAGCCCTAGGATATACCATTAATGACTTAGTAGGAATTAAGCCTTCTATTTGTATGCATAAGATCTTAATGGAAGAGGATTATAAGCCTTCACGACAACCTCAACGACGGTTAAATCCGATCATGAAAGAGATCGTGAAGAAGGAAATCCTAAAGTTACTTGATGCAGGTATCATCTTTCCTATTTCTGATAGCAAGTAGGTGAGCCCAGTTCAAGTAGTCCCAAAGAAAGGAGGAATGACAGTTGTTGCTAACAAAAACAAAGAACTCATTCTTATAAGAACAGTTAAGGGATGGAGAATGTGAATTGATTTCCGTAAACTGAATGTTGCAACGAGGAAGGATCACTTCCCTCTACCTTTCATAGACAAAATGCTTGAAAGGTTAGCACAACACTCTTACTTTTGCTATCTAGACGGATATAGTGGTTTCTTTTAGATTCCCATTCATCCGGACGATCAAGAGAAGACTACCTTCACGTGCCCTTGGGGTACGTTTGCCTACAAAAGGATGCCATTCGGTTTATGCAACGCTCCAACCACCTTCCAAAGGTGCATGATGGCCATATTTTCGGAGTACATAGAGAACATCATGGAAGTATTAATGGATGACTTTTCGGTATATGGTTCTTCCTTTGATGATTGTTTTTCTAACCTTTCCTTAGTTCTTAAGAGATGTGAGGACACTAACTTAGTTTTGAATTGGGAAAGTATCACTTTATGGTCACTGAAGGAATTGTGTTAGGATATTTGATATCGAACCGTGGAATAGAGGTAGATAGGGCTAAGATCGAAACTATAGAGAAGCTACCCCCTCCAGCTTCGGTGAAAGGAGTTAGAAGCTTTTTGGGAGATTCCGGTTTCTATAGGAGGTTTATAAAAGAATTTTCTAAGATCTCAAAACCTTTGACTAATCTTTTGATGAAAGACATAACTTTCGAGTTTTTGAAAGAATGTTTAGATGCCTTTTACAGTCAAGGAGGCTTTGATTTCAGCCCTTGTCATCCAACCACCTTATTGGACGCTTCCATTTGAGGTTGTTCACTCAAAAGTGTGCGTGCAAATAAGCTTTACAATTATAAAACTGAAATTAAGAAAAAGCGAACCCGTAGTGTACGGATCGGCGTAGTAAAGCAAGAATTCTAGAGTATCGGACTCAGGGATTTGGGGGATCAAATTCAGTGCGCAAATTGTCGAGCAATTAAAATATAGAAGCTTTGAAAATATTGGGAAAATAACAACTCTAAAGATCCAGGTATCTAATTGTGGCAATCGATTCAAGATATTCAATAGATGTAAGGACAGGATCGGGATTGCAAAGGTATATCTAATGTAAGGTTATGTACGGTGAAGTTCCAAACCTATATGTCTCACCCAAGGACTCTCTCCATAAAGATTGTTGAGGCTGCAGTATAGAAAGGATCAAAGGATAAGAATTACTCTCAAATACCCATGCCCAAACCCAAAGAATCAAAGACAAGCCAAAACGGTTAAGGTTGTGACACTCGAAACCGAAATAGAGGATGTCGAGTCTCACTACTACCTAGAAAAGGCAAGCCAAGGCTAGGTTAAAGCAAATCTCTAACTTTGGAATAAAGAAAAAGAAAAGTTCGTACGACAAAGGAAATCACGGCTAGATCTTGAAGAACCACGGCCGTGGTTTTCAAGAACAGGCCTTGGAAAAGGCTGTCGACGAGGTTTCTCGCAACTCTCAGGGTCCAATCTGTTTACGATCAATCTATCATCATCTAAGACACAACTATCAACCCTTCACCTTAGAATTGCTAAAGGGTTTTAGCCAACAATCATCATCATTGAATCAAATATCAAGTTTAAAAGAGAAAAAGGTAAAATCCTCGAAAACTCAATAATAGTCGAATAATCAATCTCAAATCTAAACAACCAACGTATGTGTTTAATTAATGCGGAAAAAGGGAACAAAAATCCTCACAACAATCTCAAGGAACAATGAAGAACGGGATGTCAATCCGTCTCCAAATGTAAACCCTAAGATAATCTCTAAGTATCCAATCTCCAAATCGCGTCCTTCTTGGGATCTTCCCTAAGCAATGATCCAAAATCTCTCTCTTCGGGTGTAAGCGGCCGTCAATGCAAGCGTCGTCCCCTTTTTCTCCCTCCTTCAGCCTTCTTATAGGAAAAAATAGGGCTACGAGAAAAGCCCGATAACTATTGCTGACGTGCCCAATATGACACGTGGCAACCTCATGCAAATCACGGTCTAGTGTATCTTTCCACGGCCGTGGTTTAGGGCGTGGAATCCTCTGTTGCTCTTCGACATCACTTTCCACGAACTTAATGCATAACCACGGTCGTGGTTTAGGTCGTGGAAACTCAAAAGCCTTTGTGAAAGCCTTTGTTTCGTAAAGTTCTCAAATCAAGCTCCTTCCTTAGCTTCTCCAATGCATCCTCTTGATGTCTAGCATGATCTAATACTCCTATCCCTTCATATATGCTCCAATTCAAGCCTTTATTCACCTATAAACATAACAAAGCTAGTGTAGATCTCTATATCGACAAAATAGGTGAATGTGCTCATAAATGCTTCAAACTCATATCCATGTACACATCTAAGAGGGAAAAACAATCAAAACAAGTGCCTAAAATATAGTCATATTTCATGCTATCAAAATACCCCATACTTGTCGCTTGCTTGTCCCCAAGCAAGGTTTTCAAAAGCTTAGAACATAAGGTAGAATGAAATATGAATGCAAAACAAAACAAAAACAATCTTTTTGGTAATGTGCTTCTAATCAATAGATCATCCTCAAATCTTGCTTCATGCCTCCTCGAAAACGTTCATATACATAAATCAAAATATGTAAAACAAAGAAAACATCATAAATTGTATAAACTTCAAGACAAACATCATAACCTTCAAGCAATGTCAAAATCAAACATGTGAAACTTCAATTTAGATCACCAAGTCAAACAACATTCTTATGATCTCAAGGACTTTCAAGTAAGGTCAAGATATGAAAAGGGTGGGAAACTTGTAAAGGAATGTTGTGTATGAATCCGGGAAAAAGGAACAACACAAACTCTTTTCTTTTCACCAATTGAACTAGCCACCAACTTAGAGCTTTGCTCTTTACTTTTTGCACAAAATTTTTCGACTTTACTTTTGGAAATATGGACAACGGTGCACAAAAACCGACGCCTAGGAGATTGGCGTTTCTCAATTTCGAGATGCCTTCAACCCTTGATGCATATACCATAATACGTTAGGAATATCACTCAATCCAACTTTGGCAAGACACAAACACCCGGCTATGTGAATGGTGTCGAGTTACTCATCATCATGATTGACTTCCCCAAACCTATTTTCCTATACTTTGAATTCAAACAATTGCTTTCTTGGCCCTTCATTCCTCAATATAATTTAGATAAAACTTTCACATTATAAAACTTGCAAGAAATGTTAAACAACATACTCAATTTCTTCACAATTCATAATCCAATTCAAGCATACAAAAGTCATCAAAAACTCATTCCACAAGTAGATTCATCATAGAAATCATCTCTAATCTTAGAAGCACAATAATTTTCAAAATTTTCAGAATTTTTATGGGTTTTTCAAAGCTTTTCAATGCAATGCAATAATGAAACGTGTGACAATAAAAGAAAGATGCAAGTGTTCATGGAATTAAAGCAAGCAAGTGTATCGAGTTATTACAAACGAGAGTCACACCCCACCCCATGCTTAACATACACATTGTCCTCAATGTTCATGAAAAATAAAGAAAAGAAAAGAAACAAAGAAAACTCACTAATAGTGGTAGAGTAGCTCGAACATCCATCGTCAATCACTATGAAGGAGGTGGTGGGTATGGAAAGAAGTCGGAGCTGAAGGATCGCCCAAACTGCTGGCGGTAGACGTCACGGAGGATGCTCACGTTTTCTTGCCTCTCCAAATCATGCGCCTGCTGGTGGATCTCTAAGTCTCCCACCCTCCTGGAAAGGTCACGCGCCCATGTTGGTTGCTGTCCATACCATGCGGGAGGCTGCTATAACCACTCCGGCTGCTGTTGCTGTGTAGGCGTCGGTGCAACTGGTGGTTGATCATACCAAGGAGGTGGATCTCCCATCCAAGATGGCTTTTGTCTATACCAAAAAAAAGGGGCATCCATCCATGTCGGGCTCTCACTAACACTAGCTCGGCATGAGAAAGAAGAACCGGAAGGCCTCGACTGGTGGGGGGATCTCCTAGGTGGCTCCGGGAAGTCAGCTAGCTGCTCCGGGAATGATCCAAAGTCCTGCTCATCCCCTCCTGCATCCGGATAGTCTCCTCCTCCCATCTCCTCATCATCATCAACTGAAGCCTCAACTGGAACCTCGTCAGGAATATAAGGAGGAGCTACTAACCTGTTAGCATGCATTAGAACAAAGGTCTCCTTCCAATTATGGCGGCCAAGCATAAGAGAGTATTACGGGAGCCATGGAATGCCTCTACCACCTCTTTCCTTCCAAGGCATAGCTGCGGTAGGTGGACCACGGTGGCGAGGAAAGATAAGTCCTCTAGTCATGAGCCCATTGAGACCCAAAGGTCTCGCAGCTATCCTCCTACAAGCGGAATAATCGAGATCCAGTTGGTTGGTAATATATGATACCATACCTCCATATCCTATGTTCCCGGCTGATTTGTTCTTCACTTTACTAAGGGTGGAGGCAAGAAAGTGGCACAATCCGCGGGATGACCGGAAAGCATGCTATAGAGAATGAAGAGCTCGTCGGCTTTGATCTTTTGGGGTGTTTTGGTTCTAGGGAAAAGGCATTCCAATAGGATTCTATGAGCTATCTTGATGGCTAGATGGTAGATAAGCTTGGCCTTAGAATCGGCCGGTTGCCAACGGTCCTCTGAAGCATATATCATGGCTATCTCTCTCCAAAAATTTGTAGCTCTCACTTCTCTAGGAAACCTTCCATTGAAGGTCTCTTGAAACCCAAACATGGTTCCAAACTGCACTATGGAGAACTCGTAGTTACGCTCCATCAACCTAAATGATACCGTACGGTCAACGACACTATGCTCGAAGGAAGTTATGAACTCCCTTGTAATCTCTTCATACGCATCCTCCCTAATGGCGGAAAATATGATCAATCCAGCTCTATCTAATAGCCAAGTTAAATCATTAACCACATTAAGCTCTTCGAGCTCCTCCAAGGCAATGTACCTAGGTCCTATCACAGCTCTCTTAGAAATCTTATCCATGGCTCTTTCGTAATCCTCGTGGATTGTAGGGACTCTAGGGGATGGTGGTGATAGTGGTTCATTGTGAGGGGGTTGGGAAGAGGAAGACCCATCACCCTTTTGCTTCTTGTTTCTACTTGATTTCCTCCTTCCAAATATTTTCACTCAAAACAGAAAAAACCACGGTCTGTTCTTGACAAAACCACGGCTGTGGAACTGTACGGACCCGTGGAATTGTTCAAAATTCCTCAAAAACTCAGCAGATGCACAGCAAACTCAGCAATCACAACCCTAAACTACTTCTAATTCCAATTTCGTTCAGTTCTCCTATAAACTTGCAAGAAAAACGAACCAAATCAACCAAGAAGAGATAGAGAGAAAACCTAGTGTTTGGATTTGAAAAAAAATCCAAAATATTTCCCAAATGTTGATTGTTTGCTCAGTTTGTTGATGGGATCTTGTAGAGGATTCGATTTTCTCCACTTTTGGTTAAAGAATCGTTCGAATCGGTCTCCGGATGAAGAATCACGAGGGTGAGTTGGTTTCGGCTCTTTGGGCGTGGTTTGGGGCGTGGTTGAGAGGAAAGTATGAGTTTTTGTGAAGAAGAGGGAAATATATAGTGGTCGTAAAAATTTGGAAAACCACGGCTAGTCGGGGTGTTCCATGGTTGTGGTTTTGTACGGACACTCGTGGAATCCTCTGATCTGTGCCAAAAATCCAAGTTTCGTCAATCTTTCGGCTTTTCCTCCCTTCCTTTGCTCATTCCTTAATCCTGGCATCCAAAAATACAACATACCGGAAGGTATCGAGGGGAAACAAACAAAAACAACTAAACTAAACTAATCTAAGAAAGAAAGAAAAACAAAAACGACAATGCAATACCTTGGGTTGCCTCCCAAGAAGCGGTTTGTTTTGGGTCCGTAGCTAGACCGTTCCTATGTTCAAATGAGGACAATCGGAGCGATTTCCTCAGCTTGGAGCTCCGGTGAGTACTTCTTAAGTCGTTGACCATTTACCTTGAAACTTCCGCACTTCTCACCCCATACTTCAACTGCGCCATGGGGAAAAACACGTTTAATCACATAAGGTCCGGTCCAACGAGATTTAAGCTTACCTGGAAAGAGTCGAAGTCGAGAATTGAAGAGGAGAACTTGATCTCCTTCTTTGAGGTCTTTTGGAATGATATGCTTATCATGCCAATGCTTCGCCCTTTCTTTGTAGATCTTGGTGTTCTCATAGGGGTTCAAGCGGAGTTCTTCAAATTCGTTAAGGTCTAAGAGGCGCTTCTCGCCTGCTTCTTTCATGTTGAAGTTCAACCAATTCACAGCCCAATACGCCTTGTGTTCCAGCTCTACCGGGAGATGACAAGACTTCCCATACACAAGGTTGTATGGTGTTGTACCTATGGGAGTCTTGTATGCTGTCCTATACGTCCATAATGCGTCGTCTAGCTTTAGTGACCAATCATTCCTTGTTTTTGACACCGTCTTCTCAAGGATACCTTTGATCTCTCTATTTGAAATCTCCACTTGTCCACTTATTTGCGGATGGTAGGGAGTGGCAATCTTGTGAGTCACCCCATACTTAGCTAGTAGAGCTTCGAATCATCGGGCTATGAAGTGTGAACCTCCTTCACCAATGATGGTTCGTGGTGTCCCAAACCTTGGGAAAATAGTTCTATTAAAGAACTTGACAACCACCATAGCATCGTTAGTTGGGGAGGCAGTAGCTTCAACCCATCTCGAAACATAATCTACGGTGAGAAGTATGCATTGGTTTCCGCAAGATGATGAGAATGGTCCCATGAAATCAACTCCCCAAACGTCAAAGATTTCCATCTATTGAATGTTGTTGAGTGGCATCTCGTTTCTCCTAGAGATATATCCTGTTCTTTGACAAGCATCGCAGCAAGCAACAAAAGTTTGCACATCCTTAAATAAAGTAGGCCAAAAGAATCCGGATTGCAATACCTTAACGCTAGTTTTATGGGAACTAGCGTGTCCTCCACAAGGAAGTGAATGACAATGACGAATGAAGCTTTGCATTTCGTCTTCCGGCACACATCTCCTAATGATGTCGTCGGGACCTCTCTTGAAGAGTAGAGGTTCATTCCAATGGTATTGGCGGACATCCCTAAAGAACTTCTTTCTTTGTGTATAGGATAGTCCGGGAGGTATTTTCTGACAAACCAAGTAATTTACAAAATCAGAAAACCAAGGTTCGTTACCTCTAGAAATCTTATCGATGCATTCTTCCATTATGTGTAAGTGTTCATCCGGGAAGGAGTCATCGATGGGTAGGTCATCGATTTCGGTGTGTGGTAGACGACTTAGGTGATCCGCAACAGAATTTTCGGAACCTTTCTTGTCGCGAATCTCTAGATCGAATTCTTGAAGAAGAAGAATCCATCTAATCAGCCTTGGCTTTGCATCCTTCTTGGCGAGCAAATACCGTAATGATGATGATGATGATGATGATGATGATGATGATGATGATGATGATGATGATGATGATGATGATGATGATGATGATGATGATGATGATGATGATGATGATGATGATGATGATGATGATGATGATGATGATGATGATGATGATGATGATGATGATGATGATGATGATGATGATGATGATGATGATGATGATGATGATGATGATGATGATGATGATGATGATGATGATGATGATGATGATGATGATGATGATGATGATGATGATGATGATGATGATGATGATGATGATGCTGATGATGATGATGATGATGATGATGATGATGATGATGATGATGATGATGATGATGATGATGATGATGATGATGATGATGATGATGATGATGATGATGATGATGATGATGATGATGATGATGATGATGATGATGATGATGATGATGATGCAACATACCCTCCATCTATGCTAGAGTTTGAGAGTGACACGTACAGCGGCCATGCTACAAATGTTATGGACATAGATACACATGGCGCTGGACCTAGCGGGACCGATGAGTTGAGGAGGAGATCGAGGATAAGATACCAGCAGAGCAGGTGAGACCTCCACACCATTTTGTCTCTCATGCACCTCATCGTGGGAGAGAACGTGGACGCATGTTAGCATGAAATATTGTGATATTTTAGGCACGTTTTCTAAGTGTATTTGATTCATATTGATAGTCATTGATTGAGCATCGTTACATTTGTGAGCTAGTTTGCCTATATTGTCGATATAGATGTCTACACAAGCTTTATGTTGATTATAGGTGATTGAGAGCCATTTCCGAACGGAATTTAGCAAAGATGAAGTTGTTTGATATGTCCATGGATTGAGGTCATTCTTAGGAGCAAAAAGGAGTTCAACTTGGAGAATGCACGAGGCTAGGGAAGAATCACGTTCTTGCCCTAAACCACGCTCTAAAATACGGCCGTACTACATTCCACGTTCAGTTCCACGACTGTGGAACCATGGTCAGAAAACGTGGTTCATTCCAGAAGCTTTTACGGTCGTGGAATCTTTGTGTTCAAATCGTGTTGATTTCCACGCTCTAAATTACGGTCGTGGAATCTTCCACGACCGTGATCTTGGCGATCCTTTTCGCCACATTTTAAGCCACGATCTTTTAGAAGATTGGGCCGGGCCGATATTTTATCTTTCCCTATAAAAGGACGGACGAAGAGAGATTCCGTCACCTTCGCTTAGACGCACTTTGCGACCTTACTTTACACTTTCGCCTACGGCGCGACTTGGAGATTTTTGCGATTCTTGCAAAAGACGTATTTTGCGCTCATCCTTGGAGTTGCCCTAATCTCGCACTTTTGGTGGAGATTGCTGTTGAGATTTCCGGATTAACGGAAGATCAAAGATTCGGAAGATTGTTCGCAAGAAGATTCCTCTTCTTGTTTAGGTTTGATTTAGAAGACGGATTGACATCCCGTTCTTCCTTCTTATCTACAATTGTGTTTGTTTGTTCTATTCCGAATCTTGTGACAATATTTGTTCTTGATTGTGACATTGAGATTGGTTTGAAGTTTATTGAAAGTTTTCGGAAGTTTTCACCTTTCAATCTTTTAATTCTTGAATTTAATATCAATATGACTGTTATTGGCTAAAAACCCTTAACAATTCTAAGGTGAAGGGTTGATAGTTGTGGCTTAGATGATGATAGATCGATCGTAAACAGATTAGACCCTGAGAGTTAGAGAGAATCGTTGACGAACCCTAAATCATTGTTTGTTCTTGAGTTCCACGACCGTGGAATCTCAAGATCCACCCGTAATTTCCCTTAAGTTTACGAACCTGCTTTTACTTAAATCCAAAGTTAAAGATTAGCATTAACTTAGTCTTGGCTTGCCTTTTCTAGGTGGTAGTGAAGCCTCAACAACCTCTACCTCGATTGTGAGTGTCACAACCTTAATCGGTTTAGTTAATCTTGACCCTTGGATTATAAGTTTGGGTATTTGACGTTAATTCTTACCTTTAGAACCTTTCTATATTGAAGCCTCAACAACCTGTATAGAGAGTGTCTTGTAGGTGAGTCATATAAGGTTTTTGGAACTTCACCGTACGATTACCTTACATTAGCATACCTTTGCATATCCTAGCTCTGTCTTTATATCATTAGTATATCTTGAATCGATTGCCACAGCTGGATACTTGGATCTTTAGGATTGTTGTTTTCCCAATATTTGCAAAACCTCTCATATTTACTCGCTTGATAATCTGCAATTGAATTTGTTCCCACCCAAATCCCTGTGTTCGATACTCTAAATTCTTGCTTAACTATATCGATCCGTACACTGCGGGTTCGCTTGCTTGATTCTAGTTTTATAATTAAAGCTTATTTGCACGCACGTTTAGGGGCGAACAAGTTTTTGGCGCCGTTGCCGGGGATTTGGTTTCGGCCGAATTCGGTTGCCGGTTGTCAAGCTTGGGAGCTTGCTCTCGTTATTTGATATTATTTTGAGTGCATGCGCAGGTCTAGGAACACCGAGGATCTCTTACCTCTTGATCAAGAGCTTGAGAGGACTCTAAGACAAAAGCGCAAGGAAAAGAAGATGGCTGAAGAACAAGAACGTGATCTTCAAGCGGAGTTGGCGGAGAAAGAAGCACAACTCCAATGGAATGAGAATATTCGTCGGGATGAAATGGATCGTCACCAATCTCAAGTTAACGATCTAAAGGATATGATGTTCCAGATGAGGATAGAACTAAGCAACCTTAAGAATAAGGGAAGCAAGAAATCCTCAAGAAGGACTTCAAGATCAAGAAGAAGAAGTCATTCATCCGCCGATGATAGCGATTCTTCCATGCCACCACTAGAGGAAATTGATCCCACGATCAATGCAAATCCTTTCCATCCACGGGGAGCTGCTAATCGCCGCATTCCACCTAGGAATGCGAGGATCGAACGTGTAGATGATGAGCCAAGAACTCTTGGTCAAAGGATGGATCCGACACAACAATCGCGCCGTTTGGACGTGAATTTTGATGCTGAAGATGTACAAGGGTTTAGTTTCAACCCTCAAGTTATTACTCTTGTTCGCCAAAACCAATTTGGCGGTACAAGTGGTGAATCTCCACACCAACACTTGCAAAACTTTGAGTGTATGATGGAGACGATGAGACCGAAGAATGCTACTACCAACAACTATAAGCTCAAGCCTTTCTTCTTCTCCTTGAAGGGGAAGGCGTTTTCTTGGTACCAAGCTCTTCCTAGTGGGAAACTAGACACGTGGGAAGACCTTTCCGCAGAGTTCCTCACCAAATTCTTTCCGCCATCCAAAACGGCGGAACTTAGAGGTAAGATCAATGCATTTTCCATGAGATCTAACGAAAGTTTGTTTCAATCATGGGAAAGATTTCAGGACTTGTTATTGGATTGCCCTCATCATGGCATATCCAAGCTTGCATTGCTGGAGATTTACTATAAAGGGCTGGATGTGGAGACACAAATCAAGCTCCAATCCCTCTCATGTGGTACATTCATGGACATGAGGGAAGATGACGCTTGGGACTTCATTGAGAAGCAAGCAAGAGTCATAGAGAAGTATTCCCACCGGAAAGTGGAGGGAAATCGTGTGGAGCAAGGAGCAAAGCTCACACATGAAGCTCAAACTCAAATCTTTTCTCTCAACAATGAGATTAAAGAGTTGAAGGAAGCCATCAAGACCAATTTTCCAAAGCAACAAGGAAAGGATGTTGGCTATTTGGGCAACAACAACAATGGCGGTGATAACACAAACCGCAACAACAACAACAATAACCGGAATAACAACCGGAACAATTGAAATGGAAACAACAACAACCGAAACAACAATTGGAACAACAATAGGGGTTCAAACAACAACAATTGGCGCTCCAATCAACAAAATTCCGGTAACTCTTATCCTTCCAATTCTAATTCACTAACTCCACCCTCCTCTTCCTCTACTCCTTTGAAAAGCCAAGGGCAATCATCTAATGGAGGAAACACTTCGGGGAAGGAGAAGCCCGATCCCATGTTGGAAACGATCTTGGGAAAGCTACAAGGGTTGGAGAACCGCATCATTAAGGTTGATGATCAAATTTCTAAGGTTGATAAAGCCCAAAAGGTTTTAGAGAATCAAATGTTCAACCATGCGGAGGAAGTTCCTAGGAATCAAGGGAAACTTCCAGGAAAGACGGAGGACAACCCTAAGGGAAGGGTGATGGCAATCACAACTAGGAGCGGAGTGACTACCACCGATCCGCAACCTAAGTTTGTTGAAGTCTCCGTAGAAAAGGACAAGGACAAAGAGAAGGGGAAGGAGAAGG
This sequence comes from Fagopyrum esculentum, assembly GCA_033239045.1. Taxonomy (NCBI): domain Eukaryota; kingdom Viridiplantae; phylum Streptophyta; class Magnoliopsida; order Caryophyllales; family Polygonaceae; genus Fagopyrum; species Fagopyrum esculentum. The sequence goes on along the minus strand of BSUD01000003.1, from coordinate 89,833,937 downwards.
AAGATGTCTACGTTCCTCCTCCAGCTTACAAACCTCCCCTACCATTCCCTCAATCTAGAGCGAGAGCGCGCCTAGATAAACAATTTGGTAAGTTCATAGAACTCATGAGCAAGCTGCATATTAATATACCCTTTATCGATGCTATTGTAGGTATGCCGGCTTATGGCAAGTTCTTGAAAGAGCTTCTCTCTAACAAGAGGAAGCTAGAAGATTTCGGTGAAGTTAAGATGAGTTCGGATTCTTCGGATCTCATCAAGACCATGAAGGAGAAAATGCCTCCAAAGCTGAAGGATCCGGGGTCATTTTGCATTCCCATAGGAGTGGGAGATGTCACATACGATGCATTATGTGACTTAGGAGCAAGTGTGAGCATCATACCACTTGCATTGTGCAGGAAGATCGGTTTAGGTGACCCTAAACCGGTAAAGATGACGTTGTACATGGCGGATCGATCCATTACTCGCCCAGTCGGTATTGTAGAAGACGTCCCGGTCAAGCTAGGTAAATTCTTTGTTCCCATTGATTTTGTCGTGCTTGACATTCCTGAAGATAGTCCGGTCCCGATCATACTCGGAAGACCGTTTCTTGCAACTTCCGGCTGCATAGTCGATTGCAAGAATGAGAGACTCGCTTTTGATATAGGAGAAGAGAAAGTAGAGTTCGTTCTTTCCACTCTAGTGAAGGAGCCAATCTTTGATGAGGATATATTCGATATCCAAGATGAAGAAGGGTTGTCTAGGGAGGAGGTAAGTGTGATTCTCTTTAACGATCCTTTACAAAAAGTTATCACTATGAGTCTAACAAATGTAGGAAGAAGAAGAGTGCAATGAGGCAATTGAAGCCTTAGAAGCACAAGAAGAGATGCATGAAGTGGAGTTCGAAAAACTCCACGATGAGGCAGAAAACGTGAGAATCCACAGCCACACATTATATTCCACGGCCGTGGATTTCACAACCAAATTCGTGTCCCACTCCAGAGAGTTATACGGTCGTGGAGAAGACATGACAACAGTATTTCCTTTCCACGCCCTAAACCACGGTCGTGGAGGACATGGGGAACTCGTAATTCTGGCCGTGGAAAGGGGTGATCGAGACACTTCTTCAACTTCTTTTGATTCTTCTCCCACACCTTCAGCACCCTTAGACACTTCTAAGGAAACATCGGATGCTCCTCAAGGATCGTTGGAAGCTCCGAAAGCGATGGAACTAAAACCACTTCCTACTCATCTGAGGTACGCTTTTCTAGGACCTAATTCTACCTTTCCGGTTATTGTTAGTTCCGATCTAAGCATAGATGAACATAATCAGCTCATGATTGTCCTTAGGAAACATAGGAAAGCCCTAGGCTACACTATTGAGGACTTAGTAGGAATTAAACCCTCCCTATGCATGCATAAGATACTAATGGAGGAAGATTTTAGAACTTCAAGACAACCTCAAAGGCGGTTGAATCCGACCATGAAGGAGGTTGTCAAGAAGGAAATTCTTAAACTTCTTGATGCAGGTATCATCTACCCTATCTCCGATAGTAAGTGGGTGAGTCCGGTTCAAGTAGTTCCGAAGAAGGGAGGAATGACGGTCATCACCAACAAGAACAACGAACTCATTCCTACCCGAACCGTGACAGGATGGCGGATGTGCATCGACTACCGCAAGCTCAACAATGCAACGAGGAAGGATCACTTCCCATTGCCATTCATCGATCAAATGCTTGAAAGGTTAGCACAACATTCACATTTTTGCTATCTTGACGGTTATAGGGGTTTCTTTCAGATCCCGATACACTCGGACGATCAGGAAAAGACCACATTCACATGCCCATGGGGTACGTTCGCCTATAGGAGAATGCCGTTCGGGCTTTGCAACGCCCCAGCCACCTTTCAACGGTGCATGATGGCCATCTTCTCCGAATACATAGAGGAAATCATGGAAGTCTTCATGGATGACTTCTCCGTATACGGTTCCTCTTTTAACGATTGCCTTTCTAACCTTTCTCTTGTTTTACAAAGGTGTGAAGACACTAATCTAGTTCTAAATTGGGAAAAGTGTCAATTTATGGTTAAGGAAGGAATTGTATTAGGTCACTTAATCTCTAATAGAGGGATAGAAGTAGATAGAGCTAAGATAGAGACCATAGAAAAGCTTCCTCCCCCAACTTCGGTGAAAGGGATAAGAAGTTTCCTAGGACATGCTGGATTTTATAGACGTTTCATTAAAGACTTCTCTAAGATATCAAAACCGCTCACTAATCTATTGATGAAGGATGCAGTTTTTGAGTTTTCGCAGGAATGCTTGGATGCGTTTAACACAATTCGGCAAGCTCTAATTTCAGCACCTATTATCCAACCTCCGGATTGGACTCTTCCCTTTGAGGTTATGTGCGATGCTAGTGACGTAGCAATAGGAGCTGTCCTTGGACAACGAAAGGAAGGGCGAACTCATGCCATATACTATGCTAGCAAGACGCTAGATGAAGCGCAGCTCAATTACGCCACTACCGAAAAAGAGTTTTTAGCCATTGTTTATGCTATTGACAAGTTTCACTCTTATCTTGTAGGTGCAAAGGTGATTGTCTACACGGATCATGCTGCGATCCGGTACCTCCTTGCGAAGAAAGATGCGAAGCCAAGGCTAATTAGATGGATTCTTCTCCTACAAGAATTCGATCTAGAGATCCGCGACAAGAAAGGTTCAGAAAATTCTGTTGCGGATCACTTGAGTCGCCTAACACATCTAGAGGACGACCATTTACCCATCGACGACTCCTTCCCGGACGAACACCTACACCTTATTGAGGAGTGCATCGATGTGATCTCCAAAGGTAACGAACCATGGTTTGCTGATTTTGTTAACTATTTGGTTTGTCAGGAGATACCGCCCGGACTATCCTACGCACAAAGGAAGAAGTTCTTTAAGGATGTCCGGGAATACTTTTGGAACGAGCCTCTCCTCTTTAAGAGAGGTCCGGATGGCATCATTCGTCGATGTGTGCCGGAAGATGAGATGCAAAGTGTCATCCGCCATTGTCATTCACTACCTTGTGGAGGACACGCTAGTTCGAACAAGACTAGCGCAAAGGTATTGCAATCTGGATTCTTTTGGCCTACTTTGTTTAGAGATGTGCAATCCTTTGTTTCTTGCTGCGATGCTTGTCAAAGAACAGGTAATATCTCTAGGAGGAATGAGATGCCCCTCAACAACATCCAAGAGGTGGAGATTTTTGACGTTTGGGGAGTAGACTTCATGGGACCATTCCCATCTTCTTGTGGAAACCAATACATACTATTGGCGGTAGATTATGTTTCTAGATGGGTGGAAGTAATTTCCTCTCCCACCAATGATGCCATGGTTGTGGTTAAGTTCTTCAACAAGACCATCTTCCCACGATTTGGGACGCCAAGGACTATCATTAGTGATGGAGGTTCTCACTTCATTGCCCGGCGCTTTGAAGCTCTTCTAGCTAAGTATGGGGTTACTCACAAGGTCGCTACCCCTTATCATCCACAAACAAGTGGACAAGTTGAGATCTCAAATAGGGAGATCAAAGGAATCTTAGAGAAGACGGTTTCAAGGACTAGGAAGGATTGGTCCTTGAAGCTTGACGATGCATTGTGGGCGTACCGGACTGCGTACAAGACACCCATAGGAACCACACCATACAACCTTGTGTATGGGAAGTCTTGTCACTTGCCGGTGGAGTTGGAGCACAAGGCGTTTTGGGCTATCAAGTGGCTGAATTTCAGCATGAAGGAAGCGGGAGAGAAGCGTCTCCTAGACCTTAATGAGCTGGACGAACTTCGCTTGAATACTTATAAAAGCGCTAAGATCTATAAGGAGAGAGCAAAGCGTTGGCATGATAAGCATATCATTCCAAAGGACTTCAAAGAAGGAGATCAAGTTCTCCTCTTCAATTCAAGGCTTCGTCTCTTTCCAGGTAAGCTTAAATCTCGCTGGACCGGACCTTTTCTAATTAAGCGTATTTTCCCCCATGGTGCAGTTGAAGTATGGGGTGAAGCGGGCGGAAGTTTAAGGTGAACGGCCAACGACTCAAGAAGTATACGCCGGAACTCCAAGCTGAAGAGTTCGCGCCTACCGCACTCGAATAAGTGCGAGAATGGTCTAGCTATGGACCTTAAACAAAGCGCTTCTTGGGAGGCAACCCAAGGTATTGCATTTTTGTTTTTGTTTTCGATTCATAGTTTAGCTTAGTTTAGACGTTTTTCGCTTTGTTTTTGCCTTCGATTCCTTCCGGTATGTTCGTGTTTTTGGATGTAGGAACGATGGAAAAGGAAAAGGGAAGGATAATGTTGAAGAAAAGTGACGAAACTTGGATTTTGGAGCTTTACAGAGAGTTCCACGGCCTAAACCACGGTCGTGACAGCTACAGTGACCGTAATTTACAAAAACCTTTGAAAAATCACTAAAACCACGGTTCCGTACAATTCCACGGCCGTGGAATACCCCGACAGACCGTGATTTTCAAAATTTTGCCTGTGACTATATAAACTACGTTCTTCACAAAAATCACTCCACAAAAACCTTTCCACGACCCAAAAACGCCGAATCACGACCCTCCTCTCAAATCCTCGTTCCCTAATCGTTTTCAACGATTCTTCTTCCCAAATCGAAGCAAATTCAACCACCAACAAGATCCAAGCGACGAATCAAGCGGAAATTCACCAAGAAATGCACAATTCGGATTTTAAAATCCGAAACCTAGGTTTTTCCACTCTTCTTGTTCTTTGTCAATTTGGTTCGTTTTTGTTAGAAATATTAGGAAGAACTGATTGAAATTGGAAGGAATTAGACTAGGGCTGCCTGATTGCTGAGATTGAGTATTGATTTTTGAGATTTGTGAAAGAAACAGACAAACCACGGTTCCTGGAAGAACCACGGCCGTGGAAAGGCTAGAACAGACCGTGATTCTTGACAGTGATGGATTTCGTAAGGAGAGTTTCAGGGAGGATTAAGGAGAAAAAGAATGATCGGAACAAGAAGAGGAAGGGTAATCCCTCTTCTTCTTCATCCTCTAGAGCACCACCACCCTCTTCCCCTTCACCTCCATCATCACCTTCATCACCCTCACCTCCTAGCCCTAGAGTACCGACTATACATGAGGATCACCTCGATGCATTCGAGAGGATCCAAGAGAGAGCTGTGATTGGACCTAGGTACTTGTTGTTAGAGGATCTAGCTCCTCTTAACATCATAGAGGACCTTACTTGGCTCTTGGATAGAGCCGGACTACTTGTCTTCTCGGCTATCCGAGAAGACACTTATGAGGAGATTACGATGGAGGTTGTGACGTCTTTCCAGCACAACCATGTAGATAGGACCGTTTCTTTCCGTCTTATGGAAAGAAACTATGATTTTTCCATTCGTGAGTTCGGGACCTTATTTGGGTTCCATGAGACCTTTAACGGTCGTTTTCCTAGTGGTGTTTACGCCAATGACTTTTGGGAGGAGGTTGCTATGGTTTACGCCAGCGAGGACCGTTGGCAACCTGCTGACACCAAGGCTAAGTTGATGTACCACTTAGCCTTGAAGATTGCTCACCGTGTTCTTTCAGAGTGTCTCTTCCCTCGGACGGAGACACCCCAAAAGATCAAGACGGATGAGCTCTTTCTGCTTTATTCTATGCTGTATGGGCGCCGAGCTGACTGTGCCACCCTCTTAGCTGCTACTATGAGCAAGCTTAAGAACAAGAGGAAGGGCAACATTGGATATGGTGGGATAGTTACCCACCTTGCTAGGAGTTTGGGAGTTGATTTTTCTGCGTGTACCCGCATACCAGCCGTACCTTTAGGACTTCATGCCTTCATGACTAGAGGTCTCATCTTCCCCACACATAGAGGTCCGCCTTATGCGGGCATGCCTTGGGAGAGCAGGACAGGTAGGGGGATTGAGTGGCTACAGGAGTACTCCATTATGGTTGGACGCCATAATTGGAAGGAGACGTTCGCTACTATGCATGCGAACAGGATTGCACCTCCTCCATATGTTCCACCACCGCCCGTCGTTGAGGAGGAGGAGATGAGAGATCAGTTTGAGGGTGGAGGAGGAGCCGAGCAGGAGTTTGGCACGTTTCTGGATCAGCCGGATGCGGCCCCCGATGTGCCTAGACGTTCTCCACGTCCCACCAGAGCTTCAGGCTCGTCTTCTCGCCGCGCCAGCGTGAGTGAGAGACCCACATGGACTGACACACCTCCTGCATGGTATGGAGCTCCACCTCCATGGTCTACACAGGTACCATCTGCATCAGCACCAGCACCAGCACCATCCGACGCTCCAGCATGGTACAGTCACGCTCCGGGATGGTATGAGCAGATGCCGGATTGGGCTACTGGCCTTTCGGAGAGAGTAGGAGCATTGGAGATTCGAGCCGATGCTAGAGACGGACGCATGGATGATCTCGATCACATGATGAGGGACGTCTACCGCCAGCAGTTTGGGCGGTTTTATGATCCTAGCTTCTCTCCATTCCCGCCTCCACCAGCGCCGCAGTGATGATTAGCATGACCATTCGTTTTAGCCGCTCCACCGCCATTTTGTGAGTTTCTTTTTCTTTTATTTCTTTTCTTTACTTCTTTTGAACATTAGGGACAATGTTCGTCCTAAGTATGGGGTGGGGTGTGACTAAAAGTTTGTAATAACTCTTACTCACTATGTTTGCTTCTATTCAAGACTATCTTGCATGTTCATTACATTGTTGCACGTTTCATTATTGCATTGCATGAAAAAGAACTTGAAAAACCCATAAAAATTGAAAAATTTTGAAAATGTTGTGCTTCTAAGGAATTGAGATGATTTCTATGATAATCGCTACTTGTGAATTGAGTTTGATGACAATTGCGTGCTTAAACGAATAGTGAATTGAAAAGGAATTGAATGAGTTGTTTATACCTCTTTTTGCAAGTTTCATAATGTGATGAATGTGACCTAAATCATGTTGAGAAATTAAAGTTGAAATCACACTATGAGTTCTTATACTTCTTGTTGAGATGATTAAGGCAATTCGATTTTTCTTTCTTATTTCTTTGATCATTTTAGCTCCTCATTGAAATATTGACCTCCTTTACCTATCCGGGAATTTGGAGAAGTGAATGAAAAAGGCATGTTTGATGTGGGAGGGCCATGAGAGCAATTATTTGCAATCAAAAGAATAGAAAGAAATTATAGGTTTGGGGAAGTCAATCATGACGATGAGTAACTCGGCACCATTCACATAGTCGGGTGTTTGTGTCTTGCCAAAGTCGAATTGAGCGATATTCCTAGCGGATTATGGTAGGTGCGCTAAGGGTTTGAGGCATCTCATAAAAATCGAGAAACGCCAATCTCCTAGGCTTCGGTTTTTGTGCACCTCTATCCATAACTCCAAAAGTAAAGTCGAAAAATGAAAGGAAGAGAGCGAAGCTCTAAGTTGAAGGTGTGCGGAAACCGCAAGAGAAAAAGAAAAGAGTAGTTGTCCACTTTCCCGGATTCATGCACAACATTCCCTAAAAGTTTCCTTCCCTTTCCACATTCTAGACCTTTTCTTTGAAAGTCCTTAAGATCAAAAGAATGTTATATGACTTGGTGGTCTAAATTGAAGTTTCTTATGATTGATTTTGATAATGTTTGAAGGTTATGATGCTTGTATGGAAGTTTGATTGATTCATGAGCTTTCCTTACTCTTTACTCTTTGATTAAGTGTATGAAAGTCTGATAAACGATTGAAGCAAGATTTGAGAATGATCATTTGTTTAGAAGGCACATTCATCCAAAAGAAGTATTGCTTTGAGAAGGTACACATATTTCATCCTAACTCTTGTTTTAAAAGCTTTTGAAAGACCTTGCTTAGGGACAAGCAAGTTGCAAGTATGGGGTTATTTGTTAGCATGAAATATTGTGATATTTTAGGCACGTTTTCTAAGTGTATTTGATTCATATTGATAGTCATTGATTGAGCATCGTTACATTTGTGAGCTAGTTTGCCTACATTGTCGATATAGATGTCTACACAAGCTTTATGTTGATTATAGGTGATTGAGAGCCATTTCCGAACGGAATTTAGCAAAGATGAAGTTGTTTGATATGTCCATGGATTGAGGGCATTCTTAGGAGCAAAAAGGAGTTCAACTTGGAGAATATACGAGGCTAGGGAAGAATCACATTCTTGCCCTAAACCACGCTCTAAAATACGGCCGTACTACATTCCACGTTCAGTTCCACGGCCGTGGAACCATGGTCAGAAAACGTGGTTCATTCCATACGCTTTTACGGTCGTGGAATCTTTGTGTTCAAACCGTGTTGATTTCCACGCTCTAAATTACGGTCGTGGAATCTTCCACGACCGTGATCTTGGCGATCCTTTTCGCCACATTTTAAGCCACGATCTTTTAGAAGATTGGGCCGGGCCGATATTTTATCTTGCCCTATAAAAGGACGGACGAAGAGAGATTCCGTCACCTTCGCTTAGACGCACTTTGCGACATTGCTTTACACTTTAGCCTACGCCGCGACTTGGAGATTTTTGCGATTCTTGCAAAAGACGTATTTTGCGCTCATCCTTGGAGTTGCCCTAATCTCGCACTTTTGGTGGAGATTGCTGTTGAGATTTCCGGATTAACGGAAGATCAAAGATTCGGAAAATTGTTCGCAAGAAGATTCCTCTTCTTCTTTAGGTTTGATTTAGAAAACGGATTGACATCCCGTTCTTCCTTCTTATCTACAATTGTGTTTGTTTGTTCTATTCCGAATCTTGTGACAATATTTGTTCTTGATTGTGACATTGAGATTGGTTTGAAGTTTATTGAAAGTTTTCGGAAGTTTTCACCTTTCAATCTTTTAATTCTTGAATTTAATATCAATATGACTGTTATTGGCTAAAAACCCTTAACAATTCTAAGGTGAAGGGTTGATAGTTGTGGCTTAGATGATGATAGATCGATCGTAAACAGATTAGACCCTGAGAGTTAGAGAGAATCGTTGACGAACCCTAAATCACGGTTTGTTCTTGAGTTCCACGACCGTGGAATCTCAAGATCCACCCGTAATTTCCCTTAAGTTTACGAACCTGCTTTTACTTAAATCCAAAGTTAAAGATTAGCATTAACTTAGTCTTGGCTTGCCTTTTCTAGGTGGTAGTGAAGCCTCAACAACCTCTACCTCGATTGTGAGTGTCACAACCTTAATCGGTTTAGTTAATCTTGACCCTTGGATTATAAGTTTGGGTATTTGACGTTAATTCTTACCTTTAGAACCTTTCTATATTGAAGCCTCAACAACCTGTATAGAGAGTGTCTTGTAGGTGAGTCATATAAGGTTTTTGGAACTTCACCGTACGATTACCTTACATTAGCATACCTTTGCATATCCTAGCTCTGTCTTTATATCATTAGTATATCTTGAATCGATTTCCACAGCTGGATACTTGGATCTTTAGGATTGTTGTTTTCCCAATATTTGCAAAACCTCTCATATTTACTCGCTTGATAATCTGCAATTGAATTTGTTCCCACCCAAATCCCTGTGTTCGATGCTCTGGAATTCTTGCTTAACTATATCGATCCGTACACTGCGTGTTCGCTTGCTTGATTCTAGTTTTATAATTAAAGCTTATTTGCACGCACGTTTAGGGGCGAACAAGTTTTTGGCGCCGTTGCCGGGGATTTGGTTTCGGCCGAATTCGGTTGCCGGTTGTCAAGCTTGGGAGCTTGCTCTCGTTATTTGATATTATTTTGAGTGCATGCGCAGGTCTAGGAACACCGAGGATCTCTTACCTCTTGATCAAGAGCTTGAGAGGACTCTAAGACAAAAGCGCAAGGAAAAGAAGATGGCTGAAGAACAAGAACGTGATCTCCAAGCGGAGTTGGCGGAGAAAGAAGCACAACTCCAATGGAATGAGAATATTCGTCGGGATGAAATGGATCGTCACCAATCTCAAGTTAACGATCTAAAGGATATGATGTTCCAGATGAGGATAGAACTAAGCAACCTTAAGAATAAGGGAAGCAAGAAATCCTCAAGAAGGACTTCAAGATCAAGAAGAAGAAGTCATTCATCCGCCGATGATAGCGATTCTTCCATGCCACCACTAGAGGAAATTGATCCCACGATCAATGCAAATCCTTTCCATCCACGGGGAGCTGCTAATCGCCGCATTCCACCTAGGAATGCGAGGATCGAACGTGTAGATGATGAGCCAAGAACTCTTGGTCAAAGGATGGATCCGACACAACAATCGCGCCGTTTGGGCGTGAATTTTGATGCTGAAGATGTACAAGGGTTTAGTTTCAACCCTCAAGTTATTACTCTTGTTCGCCAAAACCAATTTGGCGGTACAAGTGGTGAATCTCCACACCAACACTTGCAAAACTTTGAGTGTATGATGGAGACGATGAGACCGAAGAATGCTACTACCAACAACTATAAGCTCAAGCCTTTCTTCTTCTCCTTGAAGGGGAAAGCGTTGTCTTGGTACCAAGCTCTTCCTAGTGGGAAACTAGACACGTGGGAAGACCTTTCCGCAGAGTTCCTCACCAAATTCTTTCCGCCATCCAAAACGGCGGAACTTAGAGGTAAGATCAATGCATTTTCCATGAGATCTAACGAAAGTTTGTTTCAATCATGGGAAAGATTTCAGGACTTGTTATTGGATTGCCCTCATCATGGCATATCCAAGCTTGCATTGCTGGAGATTTACTATAAAGGGCTGGATGTGGAGACACAAATCAAGCTCCAATCCCTCTCATGTGGTACATTCATGGACATGAGGGAAGATGACGCTTGGGACTTCATTGAGAAGCAAGCAAGAGTCATAGAGAAGTATTCCCACCGGAAAGTGGAGGGAAATCGTGTGGAGCAAGGAGCAAAGCTCACACATGAAGCTCAAACTCAAATCTTTTCTCTCAACAATGAGATTAAAGAGTTGAAGGAAGCCATCAAGACCAATTTTCCAAAGCAACAAGGAAAGGATGTTGGCTATTTGGGCAACAACAACAATGGCGGTGATAACACAAACCGCAACAACAACAACAATAACCGGAATAACAACCGGAACAATTGAAATGGAAACAACAACAACCGAAACAACAATTGGAACAACAATAGGGGTTCAAACAACAACAATTGGCGCTCCAATCAACAAAATTCCGGTAACTCTTATCCTTCCAATTCTAATTCACTAACTCCACCCTCCTCTTCCTCTACTCCTTTGAAAAGCCAAGGGCAATCATCTAATGGAGGAAACACTTCGGGGAAGGAGAAGCCCGATCCCATGTTGGAAACGATCTTGGGAAAGCTACAAGGGTTGGAGAACCGCATCATTAAGGTTGATGATCAAATTTCTAAGGTTGATAAAGCCCAAAAGGTTTTAGAGAATCAAATGTTCAACCATGCGGAGGAAGTTCCTAGGAATCAAGGGAAACTTCCAGGAAAGACGGAGGACAACCCTAAGGGAAGGGTGATGGCAATCACAACTAGGAGCGGAGTGACTACCACCGATCCGCAACCTAAGTTTGTTGAAGTCTCCGTAGAAAAGGACAAGGACAAAGAGAAGGGGAAGGAGAAGGAAGATGTCTACGTTCCTCCTCCAGCTTACAAACCTCCCCTACCATTCCCTCAATCTAGAGCGAGAGCGCGCCTAGATAAACAATTTGGTAAGTTCATAGAACTCATGAGCAAGCTGCATATTAATATACCCTTTATCGATGCTATTGTAGGTATGCCGGCTTATGGCAAGTTCTTGAAAGAGCTTCTCTCTAACAAGAGGAAGCTAGAAGATTTCGGTGAAGTTAAGATGAGTTCGGATTCTTCGGATCTCATCAAGACCATGAAGGAGAAAATGCCTCCAAAGCTGAAGGATCCGGGGTCATTTTGCATTCCCATAGGAGTGGGAGATGTCACATACGATGCATTATGTGACTTAGGAGCAAGTGTGAGCATCATACCACTTGCATTGTGCAGGAAGATCGGTTTAGGTGACCCTAAACCGGTAAAGATGACGTTGTACATGGCGGATCGATCCATTACTCGCCCAGTCGGTATTGTAGAAGACGTCCCGGTCAAGCTAGGTAAATTCTTTGTTCCCATTGATTTTGTCGTGCTTGACATTCCTGAAGATAGTCCGGTCCCGATCATACTCGGAAGACCGTTTCTTGCAACTTCCGGCTGCATAGTCGATTGCAAGAATGAGAGACTCGCTTTTGATATAGGAGAAGAGAAAGTAGAGTTCGTTCTTTCCACTCTAGTGAAGGAGCCAATCTTTGATGAGGATATATTCGATATCCAAGATGAAGAAGGGTTGTCTAGGGAGGAGGTAAGTGTGATTCTCTTTAACGATCCTTTACAAAAAGTTATCACTATGAGTCTAACAAATGTAGGAAGAAGAAGAGTGCAATGAGGCAATTGAAGCCTTAGAAGCACAAGAAGAGATGCATGAAGTGGAGTTCGAAAAACTCCACGATGAGGCAGAAAACGTGAGAATCCACAGCCACACATTATATTCCACGGCCGTGGATTTCACAACCAAATTCGTGTCCCACTCCAGAGAGTTATACGGTCGTGGAGAAGACATGACAACAGTATTTCCTTTCCACGCCCTAAACCACGGTCGTGGAGGACATGGGGAACCCGTAATTCTGGCCGTGGAAAGGGGTGATCGAGACACTTCTTCAACTTCTTTTGATTCTTCTCCCACACCTTCAGCACCCTTAGACACTTCTAAGGAAACATCGGATGCTCCTCAAGGATCGTTGGAAGCTCCGAAAGCGATGGAACTAAAACCACTTCCTACTCATCTGAGGTACGCTTTTCTAGGACCTAATTCTACCTTTCCGGTTATTGTTAGTTCCGATCTAAGCATAGATGAACATAATCAGCTCATGATTGTCCTTAGGAAACATAGGAAAGCCCTAGGCTACACTATTGAGGACTTAGTAGGAATTAAACCCTCCCTATGCATGCATAAGATACTAATGGAGGAAGATTTTAGAACTTCAAGACAACCTCAAAGGCGGTTGAATCCGACCATGAAGGAGGTTGTCAAGAAGGAAATTCTTAAACTTCTTGATGCAGGTATCATCTACCCTATCTCCGATAGTAAGTGGGTGAGTCCGGTTCAAGTAGTTCCGAAGAAGGGAGGAATGACGGTCATCACCAACAAGAACAACGAACTCATTCCTACCCGAACCGTGACAGGATGGCGGATGTGCATCGACTACCGCAAGCTCAACAATGCAACGAGGAAGGATCACTTCTCATTGCCATTCATCGATCAAATGCTTGAAAGGTTAGCACAACATTCACATTTTTGCTATCTTGACGGTTATAGGGGTTTCTTTCAGATCCCGATACACTCGGACGATCAGGAAAAGACCACATTCACATGCCCATGGGGTACGTTCGCCTATAGGAGAATGCCGTTCGGGCTTTGCAACGCCCCAGCCACCTTTCAACGGTGCATGATGGCCATCTTCTCCGAATACATAGAGGAAATCATGGAAGTCTTCATGGATGACTTCTCCGTATACGGTTCCTCTTTTAACGATTGCCTTTCTAACCTTTCTCTTGTTTTACAAAGGTGTGAAGACACTAATCTAGTTCTAAATTGGGAAAAGTGTCAATTTATGGTTAAGGAAGGAATTGTATTAGGTCACTTAATCTCTAATAGAGGGATAGAAGTAGATAGAGCTAAGATAGAGACCATAGAGAAGCTTCCTCCCCCAACTTCGGTGAAAGGGATAAGAAGTTTCCTAGGACATGCTGGATTTTATAGACGTTTCATTAAAGACTTCTCTAAGATATCAAAACCGCTCACTAATCTATTGATGAAGGATGCAGTTTTTGAGTTTTCGCAGGAATGCTTGGATGCGTTTAACACAATTCGGCAAGCTCTAATTTCAGCACCTATTATCCAACCTCCGGATTGGACTCTTCCCTTTGAGGTTATGTGCGATGCTAGTGACGTAGCAATAGGAGCTGTCCTTGGACAACGAAAGGAAGGGCGAACTCATGCCATATACTATGCTAGCAAGACGCTAGATGAAGCGCAGCTCAATTACGCCACTACCGAAAAAGAGTTTTTAGCCATTGTTTATGCTATTGACAAGTTTCACTCTTATCTTGTAGGTGCAAAGGTGATTGTCTACACGGATCATGCTGCGATCCGGTACCTCCTTGCGAAGAAAGATGCGAAGCCAAGGCTAATTAGATGGATTCTTCTCCTACAAGAATTCGATCTAGAGATCCGCGACAAGAAAGGTTCAGAAAATTCTGTTGCGGATCACTTGAGTCGCCTAACACATCTAGAGGACGACCATTTACCCATCGACGACTCCTTCCCGGACGAACACCTACACCTTATTGAGGAGTGCATCGATGTGATCTCCAAAGGTAACGAACCATGGTTTGCTGATTTTGTTAACTATTTGGTTTGTCAGGAGATACCGCCCGGACTATCCTACGCACAAAGGAAGAAGTTCTTTAAGGATGTCCGGGAATACTTTTGGAACGAGCCTCTCCTCTTTAAGAGAGGTCCGGATGGCATCATTCGGCGATGTGTGCCGGAAGATGAGATGCAAAGTGTCATCCGCCATTGTCATTCACTACCTTGTGGAGGACACGCTAGTTCGAACAAGACTAGCGCAAAGGTATTGCAATCTGGATTCTTTTGGCCTACTTTGTTTAGAGATGTGCAATCCTTTGTTTCTTGCTGCGATGCTTGTCAAAGAACAGGTAATATCTCTAGGAGGAATGAGATGCCCCTCAACAACATCCAAGAGGTGGAGATTTTTGACGTTTGGGGAGTAGACTTCATGGGACCATTCCCATCTTCTTGTGGAAACCAATACATACTATTGGCGGTAGATTATGTTTCTAGATGGGTGGAAGCAATTGCCTCTCCCACCAATGATGCCATGGTTGTGGTTAAGTTCTTCAACAAGACCATCTTCCCACGATTTGGGACGCCAAGGACTATCATTAGTGATGGAGGTTCTCACTTCATTGCCCGGCGCTTTGAAGCTCTTCTAGCTAAGTATGGGGTTACTCACAAGGTCGCTACCCCTTATCATCCACAAACAAGTGGACAAGTTGAGATCTCAAATAGGGAGATCAAAGGAATCTTAGAGAAGACGGTTTCAAGGACTAGGAAGGATTGGTCCTTGAAACTTGACGATGCATTGTGGGCGTACCGGACTGCGTACAAGACACCCATAGGAACCACACCATACAACCTTGTGTATGGGAAGTCTTGTCACTTGCCGGTGGAGTTGGAGCACAAGGCGTTTTGGGCTATCAAGTGGCTGAATTTCAGCATGAAGGAAGCGGGAGAGAAGCGTCTCCTAGACCTTAATGAGCTGGACGAACTTCGCTTGAATGCTTATAAAAGCGCTAAGATCTATAAGGAGAGAGAAAAGCGTTGGCATGATAAGCATATCATTCCAAAGGACTTCAAAGAAGGAGATCAAGTTCTCCTCTTCAATTCAAGGCTTCGTCTCTTTCCAGGTAAGCTTAAATCTCGCTGGACCGGACCTTTTCTAATTAAGCGTATTTTCCCCCATGGTGCAGTTGAAGTATGGGGTGAAGTGGGCGGAAGTTTAAGGTGAACGGCCAACGACTCAAGAAGTATACGCTGGAACTCCAAGCTGAAGAGTTCGCGCCTACCGCACTCGAATAAGTGCGAGAATGGTCTAGCTATGGACCTTAAACAAAGCACTTCTTGGGAGGCAACCCAAGGTATTGAATTTTTGTTTTTGTTTTCGATTCATAGTTTAGCTTAGTTTAGACGTTTTTCGCTTTGTTTTTGCCTTCGATTCCTTCCGGTATGTTCGTGTTTTTGGATGTAGGAACGATGGAAAAGGAAAAGGG
This sequence comes from Fagopyrum esculentum, assembly GCA_033239045.1. Taxonomy (NCBI): domain Eukaryota; kingdom Viridiplantae; phylum Streptophyta; class Magnoliopsida; order Caryophyllales; family Polygonaceae; genus Fagopyrum; species Fagopyrum esculentum. The sequence goes on along the minus strand of BSUD01000003.1, from coordinate 89,818,088 downwards.
AAGGATAATGTTGAAGAAAAGTGACGAAACTTGGATTTTGGAGCTTTACAGAGAGTTCCACGGCCTAAACCACGGTCGTGACAGCTACAGTGACCGTAATTTCCAAAAACCTTTGAAAAATCACTAAAACCACGGTTCCGTACAATTCCATGGCCGTGGAATACCCCGACAGACCGTGATTTTTCAAAATTTTGCCTGTGACTATATAAACCACGTTCTTCACAAAAATCACTCCACAAAAACCTTTCCACGACCCAAAAACGCCGAATCACGACCCTCCTCTCAAATCCTCGTTCCCTAATCGTTTTCAACGATTCTTCTTCCCAAATCGAAGCAAATTCAACCACCAACAAGATCCAAGCGACGAATCGAGCGGAAATTCACCAAGAAATGCACAATTCGGATTTTAAAATCCGAAACCTAGGTTTTTCCACTCTTCTTGTTCTTTGTCAATTTGGTTCGTTTTTGTTAGAAATATTAGGAAGAACTGATTGAAATTGGAAGGAATTAGACTAGGGCTGCCTGATTGCTGAGATTGAGTATTGATTTCTGAGATTTGTGAAAGAAACAGACAAACCACGGTTCCTGGAAGAACCACGGCCGTGGAAAGGCTAGAACAGACCGTGATTCTTGACAGTGATGGATTTCGTAAGGAGAGTTTCAGGGAGGATTAAGGAGAAAAAGAATGATCAGAACAAGAAGAGGAAGGGTAATCCCTCTTCTTCTTCATCCTCTAGAGCACCACCACCCTCTTCCCCTTCACCTCCATCATCACCTTCATCACCCTCACCTCCTAGCCCTAGAGTACCGACTATACATGAGGATCACCTCGATGCATTCAAGAGGATCCAAGAGAGAGCTGTGATTGGACCTAGGTACTTGTTGTTAGAGGATCTAGCTCCTCTTAACATCATAGAGGACCTTACTTGGCTCTTGGATAGAGCCGGACTACTTGTCTTCTCGGCTATCCGAGAAGACGCTTATGAGGAGATTACGATGGAGGTTGTGACGTCTTTCCAGCACAGCCATGTAGATAGGACCGTTTCTTTCCGTCTTATGGAAAGAAACTATGATTTTTCCATTCGTGAGTTCGGGACCTTATTTGGGTTCCATGAGACCTTTAACGGTCGTTTTCCTAGTGGTGTTTACGCCAAGGACTTTTGGGAGGAGGTTGCTATGGTTTACGCCAGCGAGGACCGTTGGCAACCTGCTGACACCAAGGATAAGTTGATGTACCACTTAGCCTTGAAGATTGCTCACCGTGTTCTTTCGGAGTGTCTCTTCCCTCGGACGGAGACACCCCAAAAGATCAAGACGGATGAGCTCTTTCTGCTTTATTCTATGCTGTATGGGCGCCGAGCTGACTGTGCCACCCTCTTAGCTGCTACTATGAGCAACCTTAAGAACAAGAGGAAGGGCAACATTGGATATGGTGGGATAGTTACCCACCTTGCTAGGAGTTTGGGAGTTGATTTTTCTGCGTGTACCCGCATACCAGCCGTACCTTTAGGACTTCATGCCTTCATGACTAGAGGTCTCATCTTCCCTACACATAGAGGTCCGCCTTATGCGGGCATGCCTTGGGAGAGCAGGACAGGTAGGGGGATTGAGTGGCTACAGGAGTACTCCATTATGGCTGGACGCCATAATTGGAAGGAGACGTGCGCTACTATGCATGCGAACAGGATTGCACCTCCTCCATATGTTCCACCACCGCCCGTCGTTGAGGAGGAGGAGATGAGAGATCAGTTTGAGGGTGGAGGAGGAGCCGAGCAGGAGTTTGGCACGTTTCTGGATCAGCCGGATGCGGCCCCCGATGTGCCTAGACGTTCTCCACGTCCCGCCAGAGCTTCAGGCTCGTCTTCTCGCCGCGCCAGCGTGAGTGAGAGACCCACATGGGCTGACACACCTCCTGCATGGTATGGAGCTCCACCTCCATGGTCTACACAGGTACCATCTGCATCAGCACCAGCACCAGCACCATCCGACGCTCCAGCATGGTACAGTCACGCTCCGGGATGGTATGAGCAGATGCCGGATTGGGCTACTGTCCTTTCGGAGAGAGTAGGAGCATTGGAGATTCGAGCCGATGCTAGAGACGGACGCATGGATGATCTCGATCACATGATGAGGGACGTCTACCGCCAGCAGTTTGGGCGGTTTTATGATCCTAGCTTCTCTCCATTCCCGCCTCCACCAGCGCCGCAGTGATGATTAGCATGACCATTCGTTTTAGCCGCTCCACCGCCATTTTGTGAGTTTCTTTTTCTTTTATTTCTTTTCTTTACTTCTTTTGAACATTAGGGACAATGTTCGTCCTAAGTATGGGGTGGGGTGTGACTAAAAGTTTGTAATAACTCTTACTCACTATGTTTGCTTCTATTCGAGACTATCTTGCATGTTCATTACATTGTTGCACGTTTCATTATTGCATTGCATGAAAAAGAACTTGAAAAACCCATAAAAATTGAAAAATTTTGAAAATGTTGTGCTTCTAAGGAATTGAGATGATTTCTATGATAATCGCTACTTGTGAATTGAGTTTGATGACAATTGCGTGCTTAAACGAATAGTGAATTGAAAAGGAATTGAATGAGTTGTTTATACCTCTTTTTGCAAGTTTCATAATGTGATGAATGTGACCTAAATCATGTTGAGAAATTAAAGTTGAAATCACACTATGAGTTCTTATACTTCTTGTTGAGATGATTAAGGCAATTCGATTTTTCTTTCTTATTTCTTTGATCATTTTAGCTCCTCATTGAAATATTGACCTCCTTTACCTATCCGGGAATTTGGAGAAGTGAATGAAAAAGGCATGTTTGATGTGGGAGGGCCATGAGAGCAATTATTTGCAATCAAAAGAATAGAAAGAAATTATAGGTTTGGGGAAGTCAATCATGACGATGAGTAACTCGGCACCATTCACATAGTCGGGTGTTTGTGTCTTGCCAAAGTCGAATTGAGCGATATTCCTAGCGGATTATGGTATGTGCGCTAAGGGTTTGAGGCATCTCATAAAAATCGAGAAACGCCAATCTCCTAGGCTTCGGTTTTTGTGCACCTCTATCCATAACTCCAAAAGTAAAGTCGAAAAATGAAAGGAAGAGAGCGAAGCTCTAAGTTGAAGGTGTGCGGAAACTGCAAGAGAAAAAGAAAAGAGTAGTTGTCCACTTTCCCGGATTCATGCACAACATTCCCTAAAAGTTTCCTTCCCTTTCCACATTCTAGACCTTTTCTTTGAAAGTCCTTAAGATCAAAAGAATGTTATATGACTTGGTGGTCTAAATTGAAGTTTCTTATGATTGATTTTGATAATGTTTGAAGGTTATGATGCTTGTATGGAAGTTTGATTGATTCATGAGCTTTCCTTACTCTTTACTCTTTGATTAAGTGTATGAAAGTCTTATAAACGATTGAAGCAAGATTTGAGAACGATCATTTGTTTAGAAGGCACATTCATCCAAAAGAAGTATTGCTTTGAGAAGGTACACATATTTCATCCTAACTTTTGTTTTAAAAGCTTTTGAAAGACCTTGCTTAGGGACAAGCAAGTTGCAAGTATGGGGTTATTTGTTAGCATGAAATATTGTGATATTTTAGGGACGTTTTCTAAGTGTATTTGATTCATATTGATAGTCATTGATTGAGCATCGTTACATTTGTGAGCTAGTTTGCCTACATTGTCGATATAGATGTCTACACAAGCTTTATGTTGATTATAGGTGATTGAGAGCCATTTCCGAACGGAATTTAGCAAAGATGAAGTTGTTTGATATGTCCATGGATTGAGGGCATTCTTAGGAGCAAAAAGGAGTTCAACTTGGAGAATGCACGAGGCTAGGGAAGAATCACATTCTTGCCCTAAACCACGCTCTAAAATACGGCCGTACTACATTCCACGTTCAGTTCCACGGCCGTGGAACCATGGTCAGAAAACGTGGTTCATTCCATAAGCTTTTACGGTCGTGGAATCTTTGTGTTCAAACCGTGTTGATTTCCACGCTCTAAATTACGGTCGTGGAATCTTCCACGACCGTGATCTTGGCGATCCTTTTCGCCACATTTTAAGCCACGATCTTTTAGAAGATTGGGCCGGGCCGATATTTTATCTTGCCCTATAAAAGGACGGACGAAGAGAGATTCCGTCACCTTCGCTTAGACGCACTTTGCGACCTTGCTTTACACTTTCGCCTACGCCGCGACTTGGAGATTTTTGCGATTCTTGCAAAAGACGTATTTTGCGCTCATCCTTGGAGTTGCCCTAATCTCGCACTTGTGGTGGAGATTGCTGTTGAGATTTCCGGATTAACGGAAGATCAAAGATTCGGAAAATTGTTCGCAAGAAGATTCCTCTTCTTGTTTAGGTTTGATTTAGAAAACGGATTGACATCCCGTTCTTCCTTCTTATCTACAATTGTGTTTGTTTGTTCTATTCCGAATCTTGTGACAATATTTGTTCTTGATTGTGACATTGAGATTGGTTTATAGTTTATTGAAAGTTTTCGGAAGTTTTCACCTTTCAATCTTTTAATTCTTGAATTTAATATCAGTATGACTGTTATTGGCTAAAAACCCTTAACAATTCTAAGGTGAAGGGTTGATAGTTGTGGCTTAGATGATGATAGATCGATCGTAAACAGATTAGACCCTGAGAGTTAGAGAGAATCGTTGACGAACCCTAAATCACGGTTTGTTCTTGAGTTCCACGACCGTGGAATCTCAAGATCCACCCGTAATTTCCCTTAAGTTTACGAACCTGCTTTTACTTAAATCCAAAGTTAAAGATTAGCATTAACTTAGTCTTGGCTTGCCTTTTCTAGGTGGTAGTGAAGCCTCAACAACCTCTACCTCGATTGTGAGTGTCACAACCTTAATCGGTTTAGTTAATCTTGACCCTTGGATTATAAGTTTGGGTATTTGACGTTAATTCTTACCTTTAGAACCTTTCTATATTGAAGCCTCAACAACCTGTATAGAGAGTGTCTTGTAGGTGAGTCATATAAGGTTTTTGGAACTTCACCGTACGATTACCTTACATTAGCATACCTTTGCATATCCTAGCTTTGTCTTTATATCATTAGTATATCTTGAATCGATTTCCACAGCTGGATACTTGGATCTTTAGGATTGTTGTTTTCCCAATATTTGCAAAACCTCTCATATTTACTCGCTTGATAATCTGCAATTGAATTTGTTCCCACCCAAATCCCTGTGTTCGATACTCTGGAATTCTTGCTTAACTATATCGATCCGTACACTGCGGGTTCTCTTGCTTGATTCTAGTTTTATAATTAAAGCTTATTTGCACGCACGTTTAGGGGTGAACAACGCAGTAGCTCCGGACTTAAAAGTAAGATTGGAGCATTGATTTTTGGCATTTAGGGTTTACGTACTGACTACCAGGACCTACGCACTGATCATCAGGCTTTACACACCGATTACCAGACCCTGAACAACCAGTTCACTGAGTACCGTCGGATGACAGATGCGCAGCACTCCTCTTATGATGGACATATGAGAGATCTCTACTACCACACATTTGGAGCCTTCTATGACCTTGGAGCTCCGAGGTATCCATACCCGACACCGCCACCACCAGTTGAGGATTGAGATTCCACTCTTTTTACATTGTAAGAATTTTGCTTCATCTTGTGCATAACTTCTCACATTGGGGACAATGTGAAGGTTAAGTATGGGATGGGGGTACTTACAATCTTTTTCCTATTATCGCACGTTATGTACTCTACATTACACTTCATGACTTGGTTTGTAATATTTCTTGCATATCGTTTCCATTATGACATTTGCATTACGTGTTTTTCTTCAAAAGTTTGTGAAAATTTCAAAACTTTTGTGCTTCTTATGATGGAAATGACCTCTATGATGATGCATGTGATGTGAAAAGGTAAAAGATGACTTAGCTATGTTGAGATTTTAATGGTGACATGTATGGATTTGATTGTCTTGCTTGAATGCATGTATGATTTATATGATGTTGATGCCTTGGTACGAGAATGAAATAATGATCGAAGCTATACTATAAGTTCTTATGCATCATGATGGAATGACTAAGGCAATTCGCCTCTTTTTCCTTCACTTCTTGTTAATGCTAGCTCCTCAATGAAAAATTGTAACCTCCTTTTGACAATCCGGGAATTAGGATAAGTGGTTATGTAAGGCATGTTTGATGTGGGAGGGCCATTGTAAAAGTGTAAAGTGAAAGTTTAGCAAAATAGATTTGGGGACGTTGAACATGAGGATGAGTAACTCGACACCATTCACATAGCCGGGTGTTCGTGTCTTGCCAAAGTCCGAATGAACGACAAGTCCTAACGGGATATGGTATGTGCATCATGGGTTTGAGGCATCTCGAAAATTGAGAATCGCCGATCTCCTAAGCTTCGGTTTTTGTGCACCGATGTCCATACTCTCAAAAAGTAGAGAAAAAAAAATTAATTTTACATGCAAAGCATGTGTTGGTGAAGTTGTGTTCTTAGTGTTCTTGTTGTGTTGTCCTCTTTCCCGGATTAGCACCACATTACCTTAAAAGTTTCCCACCCTTAACACGTTTCTTTGGCCTCTTTATGATTGGAAGACCTTGAGACCTTTGTGTACATGTTTAAGACTTCATGACTTAGATTTGTTTGACTTTGATTATCTCTACATCTTTATCATGTCTCTTATATATGTCTTTGAGTAAGAAGTGATGATTTGTCCATGGTGCGGTTATTATTGATGCATGCTTTGTTTTCCTATGCCTTGAAACATTACTTTGAGGGTGATCCAAAAGAAGAAGCACATTTCAAAAGGTTTTTTTTGAGTTTTTTACATCATATAATCCATGACATCTTGTGCGCTAGAATTGAACCTTGCTTGGGGACAAGCAAGAGGCAAGTATAAGGTATTTATTCTTGGGTGATTTATTCTTGGGTGAGTCGATTTTCCTGTAGAAAAATCGGACGAACAATGGGAAAAATCGACCGATTTTTGCCTTTAACCGTCTAAAAAATATAACGCTCGAAGGCCCAAAGCATTGAGCCAGAAAGGGGAAATGCCTTACAGCCCATTAGTGATTTTTGGATTATGTTGGAACACTAGGAGACGAGGAGGGGAAGTCGCAACAGAACGGAGATTGACGGCTGACGGTAGAGGATTGGAGATCAATTATTGGAGAGAAAGAAAGTGGCGGAAAGAAGATAGAGTTCAAGATTCAAGAAAGTTGTGAGATCTTTGATTATTGTTCGTTATTGTGATTTATGAACACATTTTATTGAGTGCTTTGAGAGATTTTGTTGAAGCTTTGAAGGATTGATTACATATTCTGAAGATTTGTCAAGTTTTATGTGAAGTTTGGTTTTTATTTGGTTTTCTTTATTCAATCTTGATTTTGATTCGAAAATGAAAATGATTGGCTAAAAACCTTGTGATTCTGGGGAGAATAGTTGATGATTGAGGCATAGATGATGATAGACTGAACTCTTTTATCCATTTGGACCCTAAAAGTTGAGATTTAACCGTTGCGAGTGCGAAAAATCGTGGTCTTCTTCGTGAAAAATCACCCGATTTTCCTTCAAGAACAACCCGATTTTTCTAGGCTGACGTATCTTAATGTTTTATCCTTTAACCAAAGTTAAACCTTGCCTAAATCCTAACCTTGCCTAAATCCTAACCTTGCTTAACCTTTTTAACCCTTATCCAAGTGTAAGAAGAGACTTCATCATTGAATCTTCACTTGGTAACCAAAATTTACAAGATTCGGGTAATAGAGAGATTCAACATCCTCTATTAAGGTTTGAGTGTACCCTTCACCTTTACCTTCGAGAGTCATATCCTTGGGTTTTAGTGAGTGGTTTGAGTGTTAATCCTTACCTTGAGTACTCTTCTTGATGAGACTCAACATCCTTCGGGTTGAGAGCTTCTAAGTTGGGATAAGTGAGTAGTGAAACTTCACTGTACATTATTCCTTTCTTCGAAACACATAACCATGGCAACATCAACTATGTCCTTTGCCCTTCAGAGTGTCTTGAATCGAAAGCCGCAGTCAGGTACTTGAATCCTTGGAATCATATGTCTCTTAACATCTTTACAAAAGCTTTTTACTCTATACCAAATGATTGTTGGAACTGAATTTATTCTCATCAAATCCCTGAGTTCTACTCTGGAATTTCTTGCCTTACTACAGCTGATCCGTATACTGCGGGTTCGCTTTTGCTTAAGTTCTGGATTATAAATTTAAGACTTTGACGCACACACTTTTGAGCGAACACTCCTACAACTGAGACACGTGAAATACATGGTGAACACCCTCTAATCAAGGTGGTAATACAAGACGATATGCCACCTCACCGACTTGCTCCAGAATCTCAAAAGGGCCGACATATCGGGGACTCAACTTTCCCTTTATGCCGAAATGTCTAACGCCTCGTGTCGGGGATACTCTCAGCCAGACATGAGCTCCAACTCTGAACTCCAAAGGTTGATGCCTCTTTTTTGCATACGACTTCTGGCGGCTCTGTGCGGTCAACATCCTCTCTCTAATCGATGCGACTCGGGCAATATCATCCTGAATTTGCTCAGGAGCTATACCACTAACACTGCTCGGCTCATCCTAGCATAAAGATGTATGGCACCTCCGTCCATTCAATGCCTCATAAGGGGCCATCCTAATCGATGCATGTCCGTTGTTGTAGTACGAAAACTCGACCAATGGAAGGTGATCTGATCACACTTGTCCCTAGCCTAGCACGCAAGCTCTCAACATATCCTCCAGGGTTTGAATGGTCCTCTCTGACTGACCATCTGATTGAGGATGAAAAGCCATCATAAAGTGAAGGCTCATACCCAAGGCAATATGCACCTACTGCCAAAATCGAGAAGTAAAACGCCCATCTCGATCAGACACAATGGTCCTCGGTACTCCATGGAGTCTCACTATTTGTCTAGTGAACTCTTCAAGTAACTAACTCACCGGCAGCGCTTTCCGAATAGGGATAAAACGTGCCGTCTTCGTCATTCTATCAACTACAGCCCAGATGACATCGAAAAACCTGTTTGGCCTCAAGCCGGTAACAAAATCTATGGAGATATCCTCCCACTTCCCCTAGGGCACTAGTAGTGGATGAATCTCCCTCCAGGTCTATAGTGCTCTATCTTGACCTGCTGATAGGTCACACACTAGGCCACAAATCGGGCCACATCGGGCTTCAGCCTGCCCCACCAGAATGAGCGCCTCACATTCTGATACATCTTACTCGCACATGGGTGGACTGAGTAAGGCGTGGTGTGGCCCTCTTGCAGGATCCTATGCCTCAACTATTTATTAGAAGGTACACAAACGCGCTCGCGGCATCTTATCAATCCATCATCACCAATGGTGAATTGTGGGGCCTCACCTCGAGACATCTTGTCTCGGATCCGACTCAGTGTTGGGCAGGTCTCCTGCTTTTGTTGAATCTCTCCCAACAATCAGGTAGAACCTCTAAAGTAGGTTGATAACTGTGTGTATCAGAAAACTGAATGTCCAAATCTCGCCACGCTAGATCTCTCTACAACTGAGACTGAGCTGTCAATCTCATTATCGCCTTCTCTCGAGGCGTCTTTCTGCTAAGTGCATCGGCGACTACATTCACCTTCCCTGGATGATACAAAATCTCAAGGTCAAAATCCTTGATCAACTCAAGCCACCTCCTTTGGAGGATATTCAATTCCCGTTGAGTGAAAATATACTTCAGACTCTTATGGTCTATGAAGATCTGGCATGAAACCTCATACAGGTAATGCCATCAGATCTTCAAGGCATGAACTACTACAGCCAACTCGAGGTCATGAGTGAAAATATACTTCAAACTCTTATGGTCTGTCAAGTGTCCGTCCAAAGGAGATCTTCAATGTCAAGTGACTTGAAGGGCTTAACCCTAATCAGTCTTCTCTGAACAATAACTCATCAATGACGGAACATGTCACACCTTCTCTTTCACTAAGACTCTTTCATCCTAACATACCACATAAAAAAATCAGATACACCATCACATGGTTTCATTTTGCAATAAGAGTCAGCCATTATTATAATATGGAATAGGAATAGAAATAAGCTAGAGAAGACGTATATTTACAAGAGGACTATATGCAATTTAGAAACAACTAAGTTGTTGGTTAATTCATAGATGTGTGGAAAATGCCTACTCTCATGTTTAGACATGATTTCGGCTACAAAGCTCAAATGCAAAACATACGAGCACCCCTTGGAGCTACATCACTCCCAAAACATCAAGGAAATCATCAACATAAATGCAAAATCCTAGAAGCAAACATCAAGAAGCCTAATGAACATAAACTACACTCTACGAACAACATAACCTATATAACCCGGAAATGCCTCGTGTAAGAGCCTAAAAACATGAATTTTTATAAGGCGAATGATCACTTCATCCGGGATTCTATTGCTCTCGAAGACAAGAGAATTTCGTGCATGCCAAACATAGTATACCGTTGTCACCAATGCAAAACGCATAGTCACTTTAACCTTGTCGACCTCCTTTAACCTTCTCACTCGTCCTTTGTTGAAGTTGGGAAGTTCCCTCCACATGTGATGATGCAAGACGAGTTAGTCTACGACCTGCATCTCCAGGATTCTGTCTTCCAATCCCTTTCTTCCCTTGCTTTTCCAGTGAGGCATTAAGCCTTCTAATAATTCGCCACTTAGCTCGTGACAGAGCTGGAGTGAAGACCTCATCCGAGTTATCATCCTCACTACCTTCACGTTCATCTTATTCCTTTCCTGAAGAGATATCATCCTCAGACTAGACAACTAGATCTTCAGATGCATCATCATCATCAGTCCCATCCCTCGAATCGTTGTCATCCATATCCTCACTACATGCTTTATCTTCAATCCCCTTTCCCTTCGTATTATCCTCATAAGCGACCCCTTCGATAATCTTTTCTTTCCCTTTAGCCTTCTTGTTGTTCTCTTCACCTCGACCTGTATCCTTGTCCACCTTATCTCTTATTTCAACACATTCTTTTTCAACCATGCTAGCCTTGTTTATTTCCTTAGCATGATCTATCCCTTTTTTTTAACACCAACCTGCTTTGTCATGACATTAGCATTATCAACAACCGGCTTTTTCTTCAAGGAATTTAAACGAATCTCTCCACTGGTAGAATCTCCTTGTGCATCCCTAGTTCCTTCCTTGATGACCTGCCTACGTCTACCTTGTGAAGGCCGGTTCCCAGCCTCTTCAGATTTCTCATTGAACGCACATTCGGCGTCTTTGTGGCCAAACTGAAGACATCGACTGTAATATAGTGGCTCATTCTCCTATAACAACGTACAATCCATAATAACTCCATCATCAAAATCCAAAGATACTTCCCTCAATATATCCTTAGCAAGATTTACCTCAACTAGAACCCTTGCATATGACCCTTGCATATGACCCTCGCTTACGATCCTCCGTAACATGATCCATGAACAAAGGTTTGCCAATCAAAGAACCTATTCTTCCTAGAATGATAGGAGTCCAAAATTCATTAGGAAGACCCGTAATTCTCAGCCATAGTGGCATTGTAGCTACGTCTTTTTGATTGAAAGCGAACTTGTCCGGAACATGTTTGAGCAACAAAGGCCGGTTGAAGATGAAGTAAGGGCCTCCTCGCAGCACCCTATCCCTATCATCATCATTTAAGAAACCAAAAATCATCCAGCTTGCGTCCATCTTGAATTTGACCTTAACTCCCCAAGCCTTCATGACGTTATTAATGGCAAAAAAACCCAGATAGAACCCCACATATTGACCCAATAAAGTACTTCCCCAAACCTGGCTTTTCGGCATGCCTTCCGAGCATTTATTTGCTATTCTAGTCGAGGTTGGTGGTGTGAAGTCGAGCCTGCCTCCTAATCCTGAGTTCATGAAGATTCGTGAAGAAGTCCTTTCCAAGCTTGACGTATTCCATTACTAGGAATTGTTGTACCCAAGGCCGGAAAATCTGACGCTGGTTGGCCAGCAATTAGAGGTTCAACAACCCTAGGAGGTGCTTCATCCATCTCCTTATCACCATCAGATAACATGTCCTGATTGTCAACAACCACCTCCATAACATCCTCCCCCAACTCCTCATTCATGTTCAAAAAAGATTGTTTATGAGCCCGACCTTTCTTTTGGGCGTTCGATTGAGAAGGCTCTGCTTGACTAACTGCCAAAGGAACGTACGAAGTTGACGATTTTCTAACCATTTCAGCGTTTTTTGATTTGCCGATGACAAAGCGGACGTCCCCTTTGTGGGCACCGGCAGAAGCGCATAATTCTTCACCAAGCGGACATCCCCTTTGCTAGTGGCGACAGCGGAGGGGAGCAAAGTGGACGTGCCTTTCGCGTGAGTAGTTGTTGTACCAACTTTCGATCCCACGGTTCAACTCATCTGCTTTCCGGCGATCCTTACAACGACGGTTTGTCTTATTCCGACACCTAATCCACTAGTCCCAGTATGCGATGCCATAGGCCCAATGGCCTTGTTAGGTTCAGTGTTAGCGTTCTTGACTTGATTTCCACCATCTTCTTGATTTTCTTGGGTTGTTAGTCCCGCACAACCGTTTCTTGAATCTGAGTATCCATCCCGACATCAATTCCTTTTCCCATCACATGGCCCTGCCGTGTCGATTCCGCATCGAAACTACCACCTCCATCCCCTGCCTCCGAATCGTTGCCATGGTGGATGATCACCAAGGCTGCCACCAAGTGGCGTCAACAACACCATACCACACAACACCCACTAATGCAATCAACGATGAACATAAAATATGAACCAACCTTACAAAATTTGTTAAAAGATTAATGTGAATGAGAGATTCACACAATCAACACGAGAAAAACAATTGTTTGAGACAACCTGTGAGAAAAGGTAGAGATTTGCGTACAAAAACGCTGGAGAAGAGAGGAAAATAACACTCAAACTCGAAAGAGAGAAGAGATTTTGCGTATGAAAATGCGAGAGAAGAGAGGAGAGCGGCACTCAAACTCGAAGGGAGGATGAGTGCAAATCTTAGAGCGTTTTAGAAACAACATTTCACAAGAGATAAGACTATATGTAGTTTAGAAACAACATGTAAGGAGAAATGTTATAGAGATTAGTACAGAATGACAACAGCGGAAGCAATAAATGCAGATATATTACAAGATGTAAGAGATCAGTCAAGATCTGTAACCAACAGATAAAAATAACAAAAAAGAAAAACAATTCGATCAAAAACATTGGCTCACAGTATAATAAAATGAAGATCCAAATTGGAAAAAATAAAACCGGTTTAAAGACAGATATAAAGAGACCAGTACTTCAAAAAACGATTTAAAACCGATTTTGAAACCGATTTCAAAACGAGATCTATCGACAATAGATTTCTAAAAAAACGATTTAAAAGCAAATCTAAATAAATCGAACCTTTAAACACAGATTTTAAAAAATAAGATCTAATGAAAACAAGTTTAAAAAACTAATTTTAAAAGAAAAAATAGATTTGAATAATTTCAAACAAATAGATTTGAAAAATAAAACATATTTGAAAGCCATCCGAAATTAAAAAAACTAGATATGAAGACATATTTGAAACGATTAAAAGGCAAGTTCGAAAGGCAAGATAGCCGATCTCATCTCAAGAACAAAGAAGAAGATAAGAGCACGGTTTTAACGAGGTTTGGAATAATATTCCTACATCTTCGGGACCTCAAGATATCGCCCAATCCACTATCAAAAACGAACCAAAAAAACGAGATACAAGAGAGTGAAGGTTCAACCAAGACGAAACCTAAACGGAGCTAAACATGTATACAAAGAACCGAAAACAGTAGCTCTCCACTGATATAGATCCGAGAGAACACAGTCAAGTGTCCGTCCATGGGAGTTCTTCAATGTCAGATGACTTGAAGGGCTTAACCCTAATCAGTCTTCTCTGAACAACAATTTGACTTTCATACATGAATCTCACTTCAATATCCAGTTGCGTTTTTACAGTCCAATAAGCAAAAAGTTGGGCCTCACATTATGGGCTTCAGGACTTGGGTCCCACATGCCAGCATAAGTGATAAAACCGATTCAGCGTTGATTACCTCAGTGTTCCCGTATTTCGTTTCATTCCATTTATCGGAAACTTGAAAATTACGATTCTCTTCACAAGAGACAATGTCAAGTTGTTCATTAGCCTTGATTAGTTCCGAAAGCCCGATGTCACTTGACAATGGCTTTGTACCTCCGATTTTCCTCGACTGCTCGTCTTTGTGGTTGCCTTTCCATTACGGTATTGAGGTTTTTTGGATCGAAGGCGGAAATTGATGATAAGATTGATCGAGAGATCCCAAAGGTGAGGAAGGAATGGAAAGAAGGTCGATTATAATATGTTCATACAAAGTTATGGATACTCAAAGTGAGAAGGAGTTGGGACTTTTTTTTTCATTTTGAAGGGTTTTGGGTTCATTAGGTAACAACTTTTTTTGTTTGGCGATTTTGCAGAAAAAAGGATTTAAGCGGTGATTTTGTGTGAAGTAATTCAAACTAAAACAGTTATTCAAGCCACCATATTTGAATGCCGTGCGAGTCTATATACATGGAAGAAAATTTGAAGGAAAATCTAGAAATAAAAATTCCCAATTCCCTCATTCATACCAGTAGACTCGGCCGGTCATCGCCACTTGAATCCACCAACAACAAAATGATCGATAGCAACCCCTTGTTCCTCTTCCCAATCCCTTAAATCAAATTAAGATAATCTTGTTCAATTTTCACACTGCACTCTTGGATTAGCTATGTCAAAAGTGGTAGTTATATTAATCCTACTCTTACTCTCCGTTTGGTCGTTGGCCTCCGATACCCTTACTGCAACGGAGTCGCTAAACTCGAGCCAAACGCTGATTTCGTCGGGCCAGAAATACGAGTTAGGGTTCTTCACCCCAGACGGAGCCCAAGCAGACAAGTTATATCTAGGAATCTGGTATTACGATCTACCGGTCCAAAAGACTGTTGTGTGGGTTGCAAACCGCGACGCTCCAGCTAACAGTAACACCTCCTCCTCTCTCCTTCTCAAATTCATAAGCAGCTCTCAAATTGGGATAACGGAACAGGGCGCCCTCATTTGGTTTTCTAACAACTCTTCCCTCGCAACGATCAACCCTAACCCTGTCTTGCAGCTCCTCGATACCGGGAATTTGGTGCTCCGGGAGGCCACTAACGATAACGAGGACGATTATTTATGGCAGAGCTTTGATTATCCTACTGATACTCTCTTGCCCAACCAAAAACTTGGATGGGACAAAAAGTCAGGTACTTTTTCATATCAACCAACTTTGTCCAATACTTTATTAGATTAGCTTCAATTTGTATATAGGTTTTCGTTCCGGTTGACCTCGGTAGTAAAAAAAACCTTTGATGGGACAAAAGAAAATGCGGTCATTTTTTTGAATAAAAGTTCATTTTTGAAAAATTATAAAAACTAAACTGGATAAAATCAAAAATTGAGCTCTGCTTTACCAGTCTTCTCATCCGAATCAATAAACTTTAGTAACAAGTCTGTCATGAAAAGAGAGAAATTTGAGAAGATTTTTCTCAAGGAAAAAAGAGTTTTGGAAAGGAACAATGAATGTAAGAGTGTTGAGAATGAAAGATATGGTTTTGAAGATATATAAAAAAAAGGAAAGAAAAGTAATTTATAAGTATATCAAAATTTCCGTGTGTGTATATATATATATCCTCAACCGGACCCAGAAAATACCATGAAATCTCCGAGTTATGAAAAGTTGAAGCTAACATTAAATAACCGTTATATACTATAATTGAATAGACAGTGTTGTAAACTATACGCAGGTCTGAACCGACATCTAGTTTCATGGAAGAGCCAAAGTGATCCAACAGCGGGCAACTTCTCATTCAAGTTAACCCTTACCGGAGACCCAGAATTATTCCTACTACAAGGGGAAACTCAAAGGATATATCGAGCCGGGCCATTGGTGGGGCTGGGGTTGAGCGGGGTGCCAGCAATGAAGCCCAGCACTCAGATAAACTACACTTTACCCGACACCCCTGACGAGATTTACTACATGTTCATCCTGTTGGATATGTCAATCAAGTCCCGACTCAGAGTCAACTCGGACGGGGTCTTATATAGGTACACCTGGATGTCGGATGCACAAGAGTGGAACCCATACTGGCACTTCCCGCAGGACCCATGTGACGACTACATGTACTGTGGAACCTACGGGGTGTGCGACTCCGCCAATTGTGTTTGCCCCCAGGGGTTTGACCCTAGGGACCCTCGCGAATGGGGCCTACGAGATGGCTCCAAAGGGTGTGTGCGGAGAACCAAGCTAGAGTGTGGGACCGATGGGTTCGTGGCATTAACAAACATGAAGCTGCCGGTGAGTGGCGCAGCTACTGTTGATAGGGGGAAGAACTTGGAGGAGTGTCGGATGATGTGTAAGAGGAATTGCAGTTGTACAGCGTATTCAAATGCGCTAGTGTTGAATGGAGAGGGGAGCGGTTGCGTAATGTGGACGGGTGAGTTGTTGGATATGACGAGTTTCAAGGACGCTGGTCAGGATTTGTATATTCGTCTCGCTGCTGCTGATCTAGCTACTACAAACTCCAAGACCAAGAAACTCGTAATTGCCGTCTTGGTTGCCGCTCTCGTCACATTTCTAGTAGCAACTGCGTCTTGTCTTGCCTGGAGGGCAAAACATAGCAAGAGTACTGGAAACATAGATCAAACCGGTATTCCTTATAGCTCACTCCATCTCAGCTATATAATAAGAGATTGTCTTGTGCATCTAATGTGTTTGTTGACGCAGTAGCAAGACCTACAGAGGCAACTATTTTGAACAAGAGGGAGCTGTTGGCTCACAACAGCGGTGCAGATGACTTGGAGCTTCCGTTGTATGAATTTGATGCCATTGTGAGAGCCACCAATGACTTTGCCAATGAAAACAAGATCGGAGAGGGTGGTTTTGGTTGCGTTTATAAGGTATAATTATGCTTTAAAACTTGTCTAGAATGAGTTCATACTGAATATGAATATATATGTGCAGGGTGTGTTGAGTGAAGGGGAAGAAATAGCCGTGAAGAGGCTGTCTAAGGAATCCGGGCAAGGAGCCGAAGAGTTCAAGAACGAGGTTAATTTGATTGCCAAACTTCAGCACAGAAACCTTGTCCGGCTGCTTGGCTACTCGAATGATAGAGATGAGAAGGTGCTCATATATGAGTACCTGCGCAACCGAAGCCTCGATTATGTACTGTTTGGTAAGTCCTCTAGCCACATTATATAATTAGTATTTGAAATAAAGAAAGAAAGTTGCAATTGTGAAGGTATACCCGTGTAGTGTAGATAGAGAGAGGCGTGTGTTACTGGACTGGCGAAGGCGGTTCAACATCATATGCGGTATTGCAAGAGGGCTTCTGTATCTTCACCATGACTCAAGGCTAAGGATAATACACAGGGACCTCAAAGCAAGCAATATCTTGTTGGACGAGGAGCTGAACCCAAAGATATCGGATTTTGGCATGGCCAGAATTTTCAAGGGAGATGAAACGGATGCAAATAATACAAGGAGAGTAGTTGGAACATAGTAAGTCAAGTAGTCATAATGAAATCTGATAATTAGTGAGAGAGCTGACATCCTTGTTCGACAGCGGCTATATGTCTCCCGAGTACGCAATGGATGGCATTTTCTCGATGAAGTCCGATGTGTTCAGCTTCGGAGTGCTGGTGCTGGAGATAGTGGCGGGGAAGAAGAACCGGGAATCCTGTAACTTGCAGCAAGAGTTGAACCTTCTAGGATATGTAAGCACATACATGTCGTTGTTGCATATATATATATATAGATAGATATAACCGAGGCTGAGGCTGAGGGCTTGTTTGTATGGCATTCAGGCATGGAAGAAGTGGGAAGAAGGAGATGGAATAGGATTGATAGATCCGTCAGTAGAAGATTCATGTGTAAAACACGAGGCGCTCAAATGCATTCAAATTGGGCTTCTATGTGTGCAGGCTCAACCCAAGGAGAGACCAACCATGTCATCAGTTGTCCTGCTGCTAAGTACTGAAAATGCATGTTTGCCTCGACCCAAACTCCCAGGATTTTACTTGGAATGGAGACCTACGCCCTCCTCCAGTGGAACTCAAAAGGATCACTCTTCTTATTCTACTAATCAGGTTACTCTCACAACCATAGAGGGTCGATAGCAATCTCTTCATGTTTTATGCATCTTCTATTGTACTACGCCATATTAATTCTACCATTTATTGGGGCTTCGTCACCTGGATCCTCTCCTATGCTCAAGTCAGGACAATAATGTGGAATTTATTAGTCACTTTGTCCAGGGGCGGATACGGGGGGGGTAAGGAAGGGGACTGTGTCATGCTTCGTCTACATTATTTTTCGAGAGTAGGAAAAAGATTTTGTTTCTTGTTATGGATTTTATTTTTAAATAAATATAATATATAGATGGAGAGATTAAATGAAGTTTATACAAACAAACTTTCTTATTATATATATATATATATATATATATATATATATATATATATATATATATATAG
>BSUD01000003.1:89617452-89799348 GCA_033239045.1 Fagopyrum esculentum | reverse complement strand
TTTTTTTTTTTTTTTTCTCTTTTCTGAAACGATTTTTTTTTTTTTTACGGAAACTAATGAAAATTTATTTGAACTACCATGTTATAATTTATGCACTATTATCCTATAAACTTTGAACTATTCCTATATAATCCATGAAGTATTACTTTTTAATATATTCCATGAACTATTCTATTATAATTCATGAACTATCCCATAATAAGTTTTGAACTATTACTTTCACTCCTTTATAAATTTTTGCACTTTAAACTATTCTATTATAATCCATGAACTATTCTATTATAATTCATGAACTATCCCATAATAAGTTTTGAACTATTACTTTCACTCCTTTATAAATTTGCACTATGAACTATTCTATTATAATTCATGAACTATCCTTTTAGAAGTTATGAACTATTACTTAATAAGTTTTGAACTATTACTTTCAATCCTTTATAAATTTTACACTATGAACTATTCTATTGTAATTCATGAACTATCCTTTTATAAGTTATGAACTATTCCATAATAAGTTTTGAACTATTACTTTTACTCGTTTTTTTTTCCGGGACACGTGTCGGCCGTACAGACGGCCGCACGGCCTTACCGGAATAATGGGCCTTACTTGAACACTTCCCTATATATATATATATATATATATATATATATATGTATATATGTATATATATATTCGGATAGAGATTAAGTGAAGCTTATTATTATTAAATTCTTATTAATCTAATGTAATCAATACGATATAATTTCAAATAAAATAATCAGTTTTTGCAACGGTACCTCCTCCACTTTCTGTTCATATCTACTTCTGAAATTCTCAATAAATATTTCTGCAGCAATGTAGTTGAACTTGGTGTCTTCCTTTACTATTTCTTGAATAATTTGCTAATTTTCAACTGCACTTTGCATGGGCTTGTTGATATCGTAGTTGAACTTTGAACGCTGAAGCCACTTTAGAACGCACTTGCCCTACCCCAACTTAGCCAAATAAGTTCCTACCCACCTTAAGGGTCAAGTTTGAAATCCGTTTATATTGGCCTACAATAACTCCCTGTAGTGGTGGGTCTCTACAGATTCAAACGACTATCCAGTGGCCAATTGGGATTGAGATAAATTTCAGGTTCATATGAAATCAGTGGTTAAACAATAAATTACAGTTTCAAGGGTTGGGTTGGGTTGGGTTGGTTGAAGTGACACCACTTCTTTTCAGGATATCTTAGGTTTTGGCAGGCCCTTAATGGCTTATGTATCAATACGGTATTCAAAACAGGGAAAATACTTAATATAGATACGCCGCAGGAAATAAAATGAAGCTTCCGAAAGACAATGATCTGTTGTATAAAGAAATAGAAAAGTATGCAAAATGGCAGTGACTTCAAATGCCTACGGAAGAATTATTTTCAAAGGCAAACAAGTTTAATTGCATGCTTACCTAACATACTACTTTAATGAAAAGTTATCTAGAAAGTGAGATATATTTGTGCAGCCACCTGAGATGGTACTACGACCTTGGATGCCAGAATGAAAAAGATACCATCAAGCACTAGGAAGACTATATCAGAACTGAGTGCATCTGCTGTAAATACAGAGTTTGACTGTGAGAAAAAGATGAAATTTTCACTTCATTGACTTCACTAACTGTATTAGACATGTTGTAATGTAGTTTAGTTTGCATATAGCTATAGCTGGAAGCAGGGGGCACACTGCATGCGCCTTCCTTCTATTGTCTTACAAAATCAGTAAAATATTATTATTTTTACGATAATACTTTGTTTTATATTTTCAAATACATTATACTAGTAGCAAAGGAAACAAATATTGTTTAACAAAAACAGCCAATAATCAAAGTCTTCACAAACATATTGGATATATGAATGTAGTTTTTCTCGGTAATGATATTCAAACAGGTAATTTAACATGTCAGCACGATGATATGAGCTCCCCCTGTAAAGCAGGACATCCATGGATAAGTTACCTAATCAGTAATCACCAATATGGGCCTGCTTTTTGTATTACAACGGGCATACATCATTGCATGCTCAACCATGAACTCTATGAAATTTACCAACTTCAAAAGTTCAATACAGACATGTGGGGTGTGCAAAACATCATATCATGAAAGTCAAAGTACATGTAAAACCAAAAGGATCATATAAGGTTCAAACCTTAAAACTAATCCCTACAGCAATCAAGGGGATAAACATACACTATCAATTAACATTGTAAAATTTCAGTCATAATCTTTCAACAGCACTATTTTACCAACAATCTCATACAGCTTTTACTTCTCATGCATATTGCAATTGAATTTACTTTATTCTCTTCATTCTAAACTCATAAGCAACCAAATAGTGTTCTCAAAGCATTGGTTGATGCCACGAGTAGAGTACCCGGTCACATTCCTCCCATCATCTGTCGAATTGAGTTCAACTCAGAAAACAAAAACCAAAAAAGTGAGCTCTATCAAAGGAAAATTTTATTGACACTCACGCCAAAAATGTCCCCAAACATCCCTTGCAAGGGGTTTTTTCGTTGAACACCATAGTACCTTTCAGCTATCTCATCAAGCAACTGCAGCAAATCATTGAATCACATTTTGCTAATTTTTATATGCAATAAACGAAACAAAGCAGAGCAATTTATCAGCATATCAACAGCTTCATAACTTCCACACAAGGAGAAGGATGATTCGATCTAAATGAGCAATCAAGGATAGTCTAACAGAATATTAAAAAAATAGAATGAAATCAGATCTTAACAAATTTACCCCGCAACTTACCTCATTCAGTGCAGAATCCCTGTCAATGCTAGACTTGTAACACTGCCTCAACATTCTGAAAAGAGGCAAAGCATCCCTCTCTAAGCTGCAAAGAAAGAAGTAAAAGCAGATTTCCAGTTAATCCTTACAGGAATTGGAGAACTTCACTGTCACCGAAACATCATAAGCAAAATAAATACAAGGAACACGGAAAAAACTTGGTGGGAGACCTTTATACAGTTTCAGGAAACCATTGATGTTTTCAAATTTGGAAAGCATAGATTTGATCGAATTAAGAAAGTCTCAAAAATCTAGATATACACTTCACGGAAGGCTTTAAGTTGGATTTCCTCTCTTTTTTCTTTTTAAACCTTCCACTTGCAAGATATATCCAGATCCTAGAAGACTTTCCTTGCCCAAACCTCATGATCCTCTATAAATAAGGGGTTGGAATGGGTGACAAGTACTCAAACTAAGAAGTGATAGAGAAATGAAAGTACAAGAAATCAGGGTTATACTTGACAGGTGCTTGGGTTTGCAAGGTAGTATACGACACCATTTTGTCTATTTTAAGCTTTGTTTTTCAAATCTTCGCTTGGTCGATTGTTGACATAGGCTCGAGGTGTACATACATAGTAGACAATAGAAAGAGAATTGTTGCTACCAAATCATAGTACGACCATCACTATAGATCAACTCTAATATTACAATATAACGGGAAAAAATACATATGTGGAATAACAGCGACTCGACTCACGTTGGCAGAAGATAAATAATGAACTGGATCAAATCTGATTCTGGAAATTCGAGATCCTTAGACTCCAAAAGCTTTTTGACTTCATCCATGAGATAGTTAGCATCTCTCATATTACCTAATGATAAATACCTGAAAGCGAAAAAACAAGACACTGGAAAATTCCACACAATGGCACGCTAAATTTGTTATAATAAGAAGCCTGATCACAAGAGTCTCTACAGCTAGACTCTGTCACCCACAGAGCAAAATGATCGGGACACATACATTAATACAGCCCTTCCAATGGCCAAGTCATCTTCACCAGGGTAACACTGCATAATTTATATATGGAATTGTAAGCACTACAGAATATCTATAGGAAACTACGGTACATAACGAATCCCGAAATTACACAACTTGTAAATCAACAGCATGTATAACAACTAACAAGAAAATAAAAAAGCCTTTGTAATTAATGATCAATAGCTAAACAAAGAAAAGTGTGTTCTTACTTGAGCCATGAAGTTGACTAATTTCAAAGCAAATTTCTCAGGACTCTTACCACGAACAAAGTGATACGAACCTTTGGCCATATCCTACAAAGAATAGTATTAGTTTAGATTAGTCCACTTCACGTTTTGTTCAGGTCTGATTTGCTCATTCTAAAGAACAAAATGTCCAAATAAAGAAAGTTGAGCATAAATCATTCTGTTCTTTTGTCAAAGGAAAGAGTCGGGCTTTAAAACTAAGCAAGATATTGACACGGCATGTCAGCCTTCTTGTTATATGTTGGCATTAGAGCAACAGTAAATTCATATTCATGCTCATAGTGCAAATTAAACTTTCCAATCACCCTGCTCAACGACAGTCACATCATTAGTTCACAGTGAGTGTGAATTAACATTCCCGTATTCAGTAGTAGATTATTGTTATTAAAGCAACTTACAGTAGATGGGTCATAAGAACAATGCTCATGTTGAAGTTTTGAAGACCATGAGCATAAATAAACATAAGGAGCACACACAAGAGTATCATTAACACGAAAATTAATTCTAAAGCCTTAAGCTATTAGATATCATCTAAAAACAATTCTATACAACAGAAACCCTTGTTGATACAATTTGATGAAGGTGAACCGAAATAGACTTTATCATCATTCCATATGAGATGCAGTACGATATCAACGGTCAAGGCACCAGTTCATTGTAAAAGTTTAAGCCATATACTTGAACATTTTCGCTTACTATCATCATCCCAGATGAGATACAGTAGGACATACTTGTACACTAGACAGTATACTTCAACATTGTCGTTTCAAAGAACAGTTCGTCTGAAATTATTCGTCATTTTACGATACCAATGAAACAATATTGGGCATTTTTACTTAATCCCCATTTATTGTTCTTTTACCAATCAAGTTACTATAATTCTTATAATTAAAATTTAATAATATATGTGCAGGATGCTGAAACGAAAATAGTATTGAGCTTACTACTTCAGGAGATTCTGAACATATGTATTCTGCAAGCATTTCATGCAGCTCAGGGGAGCCATATTTGTGAGCCCCAGTTCCAAACTCAAAAGACCACCTATGGAATGTAAAAAACCATCTTAGAATTATTTCACCAGATAAGTGCAGTATTTAACCAATAATAAAAGAGTAAACCTGCCAAGTTAATAGAAAGAAATAGCTTGCCACAAACTTCATGAGTAATATTAGCAATGTCCAACAAAGATGAAACTTCACATGGTTAACATGTTATAAGAAATTAAGAGATTACTGCAGTAGGTAAGAGTGTGCATTTCCCGGTCCGGTCCGGTTTTTTGGACTGGACCTGACAGACCTGGTCCACAATCAGTCCGGTCCAGACCGATTTTTACAAAAAAATGGACTTATCTGCTGTTACACCTTAGGACCTTACGAGTTACGTCTCTCTCCTCTCTCAACCTAATTACCGGCAGCGACTCTCTCGACTCTCCACTTTTCCAGTTCTCCACTTCGATTCTCCACCGGCGGCGAGTGGGGAATCTCCGGCGAGAGCATTTCAGACTTTTGTGTTCGTGATATTTTCAACAGGAGAAAGGATTTTCGATTGAGGTTAGGTTCCTCAGTTCTTTGTACACCATTAATCTTTTGAGTTGGAACTGAAACTCTGTGGAGGATTCAAAGTCCATCATGTATGATTTGGATTTTGGGGTTGGGATTGGGGATAATTGATTTGAGCTTTATTAAGCTTATAGAGGAATGGTGGAACACTAGAGTGTGATGTTTCAGAGGTGAGGATTCATTAGTTTACATGAAGCAGGACTTGCTGTATTTGAACTGTGTAAGAACTGATCTGTTCAATTTGGCATAGTTTGTTTCCTTTCTAATCTGATCAGCTGAAATTTTTATGGATATTATTCTATATTCTGTTGAGTTGAATATTTCAGAGAAATTTTCTGTCACAGATTTTCTGGAGGTGAATGGTGCACAGCATGACAGCACAGGCAGCACAACACAGGTTTCTGCTGTCACAGAAACCGGTCCATCCGGTCCTGGACCGGACCTGGAATTACAGACCGGAACGGGACCGGACAGTCCTAACAGTAGGCCACTTGGCAAGATATTATACCTGATAGCAGCCTTCAAAAAGGCGGAGCATCCCTCCACACGTACTTTAGCTGCACCCAGAGCTTCAGAAAGCTTCTGCACGTCATCGTCATCTTCCAGGAGTTGTGGAACACCAACTCGAGGAAATGCTTCATAGATTTTCCTAATACGATCTGTCATACTTTACTTGTCAGCGCCTTGATCCATACATTTTTACAAATTAAAAGTTTGATCAAACATATATGTCAAATTGCAGCATTTGCATATGCATTGGCTTACAGAAAATTAAAAAAAGAGAGAATATTAAGAATGGAAATGCAAATGAATGAGAATTTTGTCAAGCTACTTGGAGCTAAAACAGTCATGCTATTGACACTTGCCTGCAATATATATACAGCTGAAGCCTAGTTAAGGAATTAATAACATCGCGAAGGTTCACAAAAAATTGGGATCTTAACTCATCTTATTCATTGGGTTCACTAATAAATTCAGGGGAGAAAGTGCCAAAGGGTTAGGTACACAACCAATAATTAATAAACAATGAATTATATGGACTTATCTCAATCCAAATGAGAGAGAAGGATCACAAAAAATAACCGACCTACTATCTCCCCACTGTAGGGAACTTTCCCTTTTACAAGGGTCTCTACAAATAAAGCTGCAAGCTCAGCACCACAAGTGACCTGCTCGTACAATAGCATAATCTTAGATAACAGAGTGAAAAGAAAAATTAGAAAAATGACTCCAATAAACAACTAGGGATCTTTTCACCACGTGCAAATACGCTGAAAAGAATTTGAGATTGATTTTAATCAAATTACAAAGCATCTCAAACTGGCAACAATGTTTTCCGGTCTTTGTGCTCAGTGCAATCTATACGATGTATGAATGATGCAACTAGTGTTCATACATCTCTGCTTCAAAATATTAAATATTTCAGAACAAATATAACCTGTCCATTTAGCAACTGTATGCAGGCCCCTGACTGGAGGATCTCTAATGCTTCTTCAAACCTCTCAGCAGCTATATACCTAAACGTTTGTTAGGGAGATTGTGAGAGTAGTCCACTAGCCAAGCACTCAAAAACTAATGCCTAGAACCAAGAATCAGCAAGGATGTCCGTACTAAGTCACATAATTCACAAACAATCCAAAAGTCAGCAAGGATTTTTATGAACATTTTATTTCAAATACATCTAGCAGCATAAATTCACATGCAATCAAAAGTATTACGATGAAAAAAACACATAAACAACATTATCAATGAAACCATATTACAAGTATAAATAACTTTAATATGCTCAATAAGATCCATCATAACTGTACAGATCACAATTCACACATACAAGATTAACACAATATATTTAAGACTAGTGCTTCTAACACTTCACCAGTATGATAACATTTGCAAAAGATTCTGCAGATGAAAATGGTTCATTTAACATCCGGTCATTGATTAATAAAGTTACTATAGTAGGAATATGTCGGAGGAAGGTAAAAAGGAAGTATTATCTTGTCTGCAGCAAGCTACTAGTGACTATAGAACTTCCATAGTGTATATATGCAACTCATGTGCCATCAAATAAAAGCTATGGTGTGCACATGCTGAAAATGCAAGAAAACCTACAATTACAATGAAATCATTATTATACCTTGCACTAACGGATTTGTACATCTGCTGAGCCCCATAGTAGTTGCCGTCATTTACAACTTTCTCCAACTTTATAACATTCTGCAATGGAAAATAAGATCCAGGACAAAATCTAAACCGCATTCGAGCGTAGGTTGTAGAATCCTCACCGGAAGGGAAAAGAAGAGAAGGATGAATTATAACATAACATAAAAAAGATTGTTATGGAGGAAACCAAACCTCTTGTCCCGGTGGCAATGCACCCCTTCTAGTCCTCTCTCTGGACATGGCTTTGGAAGAAGGAAGTTGCGAAAACTGAAATTAACATCAATTCGACTCTAAGCTTAATTTTACATCAACGGTCTTGACAGTCTCAAATGACCGCAACATACATATAGAAATTCAATAAGTCGGAATTTAGAAAATCACCGATGACGGGAGAGCTTCGAAGATCAAGCTAACTGTGAAAGCTTACAGTCGTCCGAGATGCCTTTAAACTACGACAAGGGAGAGTCGAACGATAATCTGTTTCGAATTGCAAGTAATATCATAGAGACCGCCTGGATCGAGAAGAAATTTGGTTGAATTAAAGTTCGGGGAGGGGGGAGCAGAGCGGAGCGGAACGGAGAAAGAGATTAGCGTCGGAACAGAGAGATATAGTAAGATGGGCCCCGATCCAGATATTTGTTTGGGCTGGGCTATTGAGTCACAAATCAAAGCGGTATCATCCATTACAACTAATTACGCACTTACACATATCAATAGATTTCGTGGGAGAAGGCCTTTTGATAAGTTGTTGGTTGATTTGAAGAAGAGTGTAAAAATGCCTATCTCTCGATGTGAGGTGTTCAGCTATATGGCAAGTGTCCAACGGGAACTAAAGATCAAATCTAAACACATACATGTCTGGTCCTAGCTGGCGTGACATGTTAAAGTATAAGGAACAAGATAAAACCATACAAAACTCAAAATGAGGTTATAAGACCCTCATGTACAAGCAAAATCATCCTAGTCTTAACTTGTCTGGCACCTTTGCAGCTTGCCGAGTGAGTCATCGACCACCTTCTCCTTCTGTTTCTTTGTCTCAGTCAAGGCCTTCATAGCTTGCTCCTCTTTGAGGTATTGATCTTCTTGATGAGCTTTCGTTGGCTTTTAGACAACACCGGAGTGTATTCTTCCTCTTCAATGTCTTCGTCTTCACTACCTTCATTATGTGGGAGATCCTCATCGGAATCAAACTCCATGTCTGTAGACACAAAGCTGCTTCCCTCGTCACTCTCACATGCTTCCTCATCAGTTGTATCCGGCTCGGTTTCCTCCACCATCACCTCCTTTCCATTAGCCTTGGCTTCAGTCGGTGATAGCTTCTTAACTTGGTTATTCACATCCTTCTCTATGACCATCCTTTCCCCCACTTGACTCACCTTATAGACTCCCCATGCAATGCACGCTGGTGTCGACTAGTGCACTCGTCTCCTTAGGCACTTCAATAGGCAAGCCGGTAATTCTCACCGAAAGTGGCATAGTAGCAATGTCCTTCCGATTGAAGCAAACTAATCCGGCATATGTTTAAGTAACAAAGGACGGTTATGAATGAAATACGGCCCTCCTTTCAACACATTATCTCGATCCTCATCACCTAGGAAACTAAAGATCATTCATCCAGCCTCAAACCTATACTTAACCTTGACACCCCAACCCTTCATCATTTCATTGATGGCACCAAAATCCAGGTAGAAACCCACAAATTGTCCTAGCAAAGCACTACCCTAAACAAGGTGTTTCGGCATAGCTTCCGAACATTTAAATGCAACACGGTTGGAGGTGGGCACGGTATACTCCAGTTTCCCTCTTAAGTCAGCATTCATGAACACCCTTGCCGACGTATTGTGCCAAGAAGGTTTGAGCACATCACCGGGTGTCACCTTAGTCAAAGAGGGGAATTCCGCCGCCGGCTTGCCGGCCACTAAGGGCTCAAGACTTGCCATGGCCTCAACCCCTAAGTCACCAAGGTTCCTAGCAATGTCCCTATTGATCCCTAACAGTTCACCTACAGTCTCATCATCACTTTCAGACAACACATCATTTGCATCAACAACCACTTCCACATTGTCCTCATCAACAACCTCAAGATAGGCAAAAGTTAAACTTGCATTTTGATAGCATGAATTATTGTCTATATTTCGGAGATAGTTTTGTTGTTTTCTTATCATAGTTCTGCATGCATGTATATGTATTTATTATATTTATGTCATTATTTGGTTACTTTGCAAGAATCAAGGTCTACACCACGTTTTGTTGTAATTATAGGAAATATGGCACGTTTTGGGTGGAAATGGAGCATAAATAGCTAAGGAAGCTACGAAGCTACATTTAAGAGCACTAGGAAGGAGAAAAAGAAAGACAAGAACCATGTTGGAAGGAAGGAAGAAAGTTCCAGATGAAGATGCGATTTCATGCACATAGATCACCGCTGATCTCGGATGGACACAGTGATATATCTCGACCGAGATAGCCCACTAGGCCTGGATCGAGGTCGACGTCCGACACCCCAAAGAGACAAGATATATATTTTGATCTAAATTTCTTCTATAAAAAGAGAAGGTGAACAATGAGTTAGACACTCTCGAACGCTGAGAAGTCAAAGGCTTTCGTGGACGGTTGATTTGAAGGATTGAAGGAAGGGAAAATTTGAAGGAATGATTGCTTAGGGCTTGGGAAACCCTAGATTGTTAGGATTTCTTTAGGGATTGCTAGTGAGTGGTTATCATCCCTTTTGGAACACATTACTGATACTTTTGTTGGTTTGTTTTCTTTGTGATAACATGAAATATGATCATATTTTAGGCACTTATTTTGATTGTTTTTTCCTTTCTTTTGTGTACATGGATATGAGTTTGAAACATTTATGACCACTTTCACCTATGATAACACGATTTATGATGTTCATTTAGGTAGTTTTCCCGTACATTCATGCATGTTTTAGCACTAGTTCATGACGTTTGCACTCAATTCATGTATTTTGTCGAGATAGACGTCTACACGGACTTTTGCGTGCTTTGTAGGTATTTTGGGAGATTTAGGAGCTTAATCGATACATTTGAAGATCATTCCTCGAGGTGACACACCTTCGGACTCATTGGGAAGCAAGTTAGGAGCTAAGGAGGCACTAGTACAAATATCCCCCCTAGACCACGATTATTTTGTACATGAGAACCCGGTTAAGAAAGCGTGGTTAACGGGAGCGAGGTCCGAGCGTTCGCACCCCGGTAAATGTCACCGGGTTAATTTTTTCGGACCCCGGTTATTAAAAAACCGGGGTAATTTTCGGACCCCGGTTATTTCAAAATATCCGGGGTCCAAAAAATACCACGGTTATTATAAAAAAAACTGTGGTATTTTTCGGACCACGGTTATTTCAAAATAACCGAGGTCCCAGTTTTTTTTTTTTTAAAAAAAAACACCACGGTTCTTTAAAGAACCGTGGCTGGAAGGTTTGAATACAACCAAAAACACCACATTTCACTCTTTTTGCTTTCAATCCCAACAAAACTAAAAAGTACTGAACAAACTTGAAAGCTTCACCATAATCCTCGGAAAGTTGTTTAAAAAATGCCTCATTTAATTTATAGGTGAAGCACATAGGCCATGACTAAGCCTCCTAGATTCCCATAGCATCAACAAGCACGTCTCCATTGATTTGTTGTTGCCAATAAAAGCCTTAATAGTAAATTACAAATGTTTGGATCCAAGTTACCCTACAACTCAAAGAATAGACAAGAAAATACCATATTATGGCTTCTACAATTAGAATAAAAGTGATGCATGCTAATATATCTTCAAGAGTTATGCATGCTACTACATCACCTTGTTAAATGGAGAATTTCACACCTTCATCATCTGTAGAACTTCCTTGTAGATCACAAGCTTCCCCTTGTTTTCTAGTAGTTTGAGTGCTCACATTAGAATTGTGCGGTCTATACCTTGGAGCTCTGATTAACAGGAGGAGAGAAAAGGAACATTGTTGTTAATATTAGGAGATAACGAAAAACAAAGGATCACTGTGTAGTTCATAGCATTTCATAGAACAAATTAGTGAATAGTCAGCTGAGTGTCTTTGACTGTCCGTTTATAAATACATTTTTGACATTTAGAAGAGAACATAAACAAGATGGGAGTAATCATGTATCATATTGGACATTTACTTTAAGTTTTAGGATCTCAAATCTTTAGCTTTAAGTTTTAGAATCTCTAAAATAAAAAATACAGCAACAAATGCAGCATAGAAAGAACAAGATCTTCGAAAAAATGAAGGTTGGACTAGGACTCAGAAAGCTAACAATTGAAATATCGGCCCTAATATCATAACTAATCAACAACAATATAATCAATAAATCTCAAAGGACCTAGTAAACAATAAATGATGGCTTTTTCTGTACTTTTCAAAGGACAAAAATAACCCCGAGATATGCTCTCATAGTCTCATTCAATTAATTATGGAGTTGTGTACAGATAAAATTTGAGCTCCTACAAAATCCTCCTTATATAAGCCCCTGCTCTACACACCCCATTCCACAAATCAAAATCCGTGTTATCTACTTGTTACTAAACAGTCTGTTTATCAGCAAGTCCACATTCATAGAAGTTGAAATAAATATAAGAACGGTAAAGCAACCTTACATTAGCCGATTTAAGCTCAACCGTTTTCAAATCCTCCCCATCCTGTCAAACATATAATGGATTTTGAGAAATATCCAACTAAATTTATATCAGAATTTCAGAATGTAGCAATGGAAACAATTAAGGCATTAACCTACCTCCATTAATAAATCTTTTTTGGTGATTAGACCGGTAACATGAGAAGGCCGAGGAATTACAAGTAGGTGCCTCAATCCTAGTTGGCGGAAAAGGTTATATGCCTGGATAAGCAGCAAACATGACTTAATAAAATAAAATATCTTAAGGAAACTTTTATAACAAGACAATGGATAACATAAATTTGAATCCACCTTAGTTAGAGACATATCTTCATGGACAACATATAGAGATGGGTTCAAAAAGGGAGCAAGATCTATGTACATTTAAGTCGTCTTGGCTGAGATGAATATCATCTAGGGAACGTCTTGTGGTTGAAACTGGTTTAACAAATTCATTAATATTGTGCCTGCAAATTAGAATGCTCATTAACTCCATACAATTAAGAATGAATATAATAAATCATGTATGCCATAAAAGCTATGCTCATTTATAAATACATTTTTGACAGTTAGAAGACAACATAAACAAAGATCATGGTTGAGTGATCCTCCACTACAATACAAAACAACAAAGCACATAAAAGCAAGAGTATATTAAATACTAGAAACTAGATATACAACCATATGATGATCAGGAGACTTAGGGACATCAAAGTGGAAGTAGAAGAATATAGTAGCTAAAATATAGTAAGTAGAAGCAAATGATAAGACTTACTCTCAATGACAGAGTTTTAAAACATGTTTCAGCCTTCCGTTTCCAAGATCAGAAACCCATACACATCTTAATTGACAAAAGAACCAATACTATAACGCTTGATAGAAGTATTTCCTTAATACCTCCACATGCTCTATCAAAATATGTATTACCCAATATGCATCCACTCTATACTATTAACATTAGCAAAATAAAAAGGCACCTGGACCTCAAAACACAATCACTCCCCAGTAGGTAACTCTTGAAATGCTATGGCCCAGAACCATAATTGCCTATTTGAAACTCATCGCTGAGAGTTATTATAAGCAAATGACAACCATCTTTTACATACAAGAATAACAGGCAAAAATGTATTATGTAGCAACTAAGCAGACTAAGTAGTCTATCCTCCCACCAGATGCTTTATAGTATGATTTCTACACTAATGGCAGATTATAGTTTAAAACAATTTGCAGCAAAGCATGTATCAATGAATTAGTACAACAATCACACTTCTTTAGCTAAATGTTGTCGAATTAAACAATTGCAACAAGGTATTAAGAAAATACTAGAAACTAGATATACAACCATATGATAATCAGGAGACTTAGGGACATCAAAGTGGAAGTAGAAGAATATAGTAGCTAAAATATAGTACCTATAATAGAACTCTTTCAACTCTAGTTTTCCCTTTGAAGTTTGAAGGATTTCTCCTATCTCATCATCACATACCATATTTGTCCCCCGAAATAAACATGTTTCGTAAAACAACATAATCATGGTTACCACAAAATGATGTAACTTGGCCACCACTAACCTGACATAGTGAGGTCAATAGAGTAACTTTGAGCATCATGGGCAACAATGTGAAGGAGCCTAGTGATTTCTTCTCCAGCCATTACGTATATTGGCTGGGAAAGGACACAATACAACTGATACCAGTGAGTGGTTTGTGCACCAGGTGTCGTTGTCAGCCACCTTGGCACAACACTGTCACACAAAAAGGAACAACAATACATATCACAACATTGGTGAAGAATACATGACAATTGACAATATTGTTTAACTACCTCCCATTGAAGAGAATGTTAAACCAACAAGCCAATCCGTGTACTCTCGTACCCACCAACGCTATAAACTTTAAGGGAATGTCAATTTCATAAAGCTCCTCTTCCTGCAAAATTATTTCTACTCATTATATCTTCTCTTATGCATGAAATACAATTATTATCATCACGAATCAAATAACATATTAATTCGAAAGAATTCTTCCATTGCATACCTTTATTTTAGAGAAGTCTATCACGTGGCAATTAATAGGTGCTACCAATAACCTTGTATCAAATGCATCAACAACTGGTTGTACACAAGGGAAGTTAAAGGTAGAATAAATTAGAATTCACAAACTCTTCAATTAATATTCATAATAGCATCCAATAGTTAGTAGACATGTCCAAAATAATGGTCAAGAATATGAACTGATAGTTAATTTTCTTTTTCTAATACAAATCCCGGCCAGCTAAATGCTAACAACATTTGAGCCCCTTCCTAATCCCCAAAACAATTCCATTCAACAAACACTAAAGGATAAAATGCAATAAAAAAAAGATTCAGCATACAGATAAAGTGAGATTACTAGATACAAAATCTTTGAAACAGAGTACACATCTAAAGAAGGCAAATAGAATCCCTGTTACAAAGAAATTATGTTGTTTTCAATAAGGAATGTAACGACTATCAAAATCAGATACTACAACAGCCTTTGAGAGCACGGTTGAATCCTACCACTTAGAATGCCAGAAATCGAATCCAAATGAATCAACAACTCCAATAAAGATAAAGATGCAGTAGATTCAGACTTGAGAAAATAGGTAAGAGCCTAACCGGAATCAAATTTGAAGGACCACCAAAACAGGAAGGAGAAGCGGGGTCGAGGTGGAGAATTGTCCTCCGCTCGCCGTCGCCAGTCGCCGAATAGTTGGGATGCCCCCTTGAACACGAAGGAGAGTCGGGAACGATCGATAGTTAGGGCTAAGAGGTTGCGATTGTTTTCCTATGCTCAAAACGACGCCGTTGATAGAGGGTTTTTTAACCACGGTTATTAAAAAAACCGGGGTCCGAGATCATTGTGTCACTACGGTTAGTAATATAACCGGAGTCTGAAATTTATATACCCCGGTGAAATTATATAACCGGGGTCCGAAATTTTTAAAATAAAATAAAAATCAATTGTCCCCGGTTAAATCATATAACCAGGGTCCGAAAATACATTTGATCTCGGTTTTTTCAAACCGCTCCAACATAAGCGAGGTCTAGGGGTGTTCTTTGTACTAGTGAGGACACATGGGACCTTGTTGGTGCATGCCATGCACCAAATCGTGGCTTAATGATCCAAAACAAGATGAGGCACCAAAACCACGGCCATTGGGACTTCCACTGGCGTGGAAATGGGCCGTGGTTTTCCCTAGACAGCTGTGACAGCTGTCCCACGATCTTCACGGCCGACTCTTGCAATTTGTTGAGGATATAAGGTGGTCCTGCAGGCTGTTAGAAACGGACCCCATCACTCCCATTCTCTCCCACACTCTCAACAACACATATTCTCTCATTGGAAGATTGGATTGGAGCTTCACTTGGAGGAGAAAAAAAAGGGTCCATTGAAGAAGAAGAGAAGAACATACCATTCTCAGTTTTTCATAGTTTTGAATGAGATTTGTGAAGAGGTTTTGCAAGGATTTGTAAGAAATGATTGAACCTTCTTTTGAAGGGTTGTAAGTCCTTCTTGAACTCATATTCAGCTTGGATTTCTTGTTCCACTTGTTTCATCTCCCTTTCATTTCATCCTCTTGGTATGGATTCCATGATTTTATGCTTGATGACTTTGATTGTGACGATGCATGTTGTTGGCTAGATAGATGCGATTCTAGGGTAAGGAAATAATGGTTATGACATAGTCTATGATAGGATGGACTTAGATATACCTTTGGATGATTCATTTGCTTCAACCGAGCTACTGTTGGAAACCATAGTTCGTTCTTGCCAGTCCACGGCCGTGGATAGGGATGAACAACCCGTGGTTCTGACTAACTCACTTGTTTTGATGAATCTAAGTGCTAGAATGTTAGATTGTTGAAATCCTAGTGTTTATTGAGCTAAATCTATCCTAGGGTGACCTAGTGTTAGCAACTAAGTGTTAGAAGAGACCTACCCAGTGATTCTTGCTCTTAGATACCGAAGATGACGAACTCTAGGTAGTAGTGAGCCTCGCAAGCCGCTATTGGACTGAATGTGTTAGGATAAGTGTTTAGGACTTGCCTTCCCGAGACTTACCCGGTAAGGAGAGGTTAGATCCCTAAATAACCATCCGGTTCGTGTAGATATCCCTACCTTAGGCTTCTAGAGACTTACCCGGTAATAGAACCTTAGGAGCGGGATAGCGGATCATGAGACCTACCCGGTAATTGACCCCACTTGAGAAACATTCCTTCCCAACATACCATAGTTAATCCAAAGAATGATAAGAAGCTTGAGTCGAATGCCATAACCGGAATTTCCAACCCCTAGAATCCGCTTTTCTCTCTTTGATCTCATACCTCGTGTGTTGTCTTGTTTGTTTGTGTTGATTTGATAGACTGTTAGTTTGTTTTGCATTCTTATATCGTTGTGATTCTTGATTTATCACCACACAAAACCAAACCCAAAAATACTGAGATTTTCATTTATTTGTTTCTTTCATCTTTTCTTAGCCTAGACCAACACTATCCTTAGTCACTATTTGACTCGATTTCACCTCAGTCTTTGTGTTCGACCTCGGAAGACTATCCCTACTACAAAACGTCCCGTACACTGCGGGTTCGCTAGGAGTTAGGAGAAATATATCGAGTATAAATTTAAGACTTTTGCGTGCATAGCATATCTATTCCTAGATGTAACAAGTTTTTGGCGC
The DNA here is from genome assembly GCA_033239045.1 of Fagopyrum esculentum. Lineage (NCBI taxonomy): Eukaryota > Viridiplantae > Streptophyta > Magnoliopsida > Caryophyllales > Polygonaceae > Fagopyrum > Fagopyrum esculentum. The sequence goes on along the minus strand of BSUD01000003.1, from coordinate 89,782,238 downwards.
CGTTGCCGGGGACTAGTTTAAGATTGAGTCATTGTTTGTGATTGTTTATAGTGTAGGTCTTTCTTGTTGCTTTTGATCTCGTTTGGTTTGTGTCTTTGCTTTTCAGGACATCTCTCACTCTTTAGGTGTATGCAAAGATCTCGTGGCAAGAATTTAGCTCCATTCGATCCCGAACCGGAGAAAACCCTTAGAACTAGATCCAAGAGCATTAGAAAAGGAAAAGAGATGGCCGGAAGAGATCTCCAAGCTGAGTTGGATGAAGCTTTAGAGCAAATTAGACTAAGAGATGAAGCCTTGGAGAATGAGAGGAGACTTGCCAATGAGAGGCAAGAAGCAACTAGGAGGGAGATTGAAGAGATTAGGCAAGCTCTTTGTTATGCTAAGATTGTGATGCGCAAATGGGTTTTAAATTTATAACTCAAACTAAATCCTAACTACCTAGCGAAACCCGCAGTGTACGGGACGTTTGTAGAAGGGTTAGTATTCCGAGGTCGAACACAAAGATTAAGGTGAAATTGATTCAAATTTGTGATTGAATTTAGTAAAGATCTAGGTCGAAGGAAAAGAAAGAAATAAAGAAGCGAAAATCTCAAATGTTTTTAGTCGGTTTTTTGGTGATTAATCAAAGATCACAATTCATGCAAAGTAGACAATCAAACTAGACTAAGAATCAACACGAATGAACAAGCTAACAAGATAATGATCAAGGAAAGAAAAGACGGATTCTAGGGGTCAGAAGTTCCGGTTATGGCATAGAACTCAAGTTATCTATTCATTCTTTGGATTAACTATGATATGTTGGGATTAAGTGTATCTAATTTGGGATCAATTACCGGGTAGGTCTCATGGTCCAACTAGTCCACACCTAAGTTCTCATTACCGGGTAAGTCTCTAAGAACCTAAGGATAGGAATTCTACACAAACCGGATTGTTAATTAGGGATCTAACCTATCCTTACCGGGTAAGTCTTGGAAAGGGAAGTCCTAAGCAACTATCCTAGCAAATCTAATCCAATGGCGGCTTATTAGGCTCACCACTACCTAAGGTTTGCTATTTTTAGATTCTAAGAGCAAGGATTACCGGGTAAGTCTCTCCTAACACTTAGTCACTACACTAGGTCACCCTAGGGTAGGTTAAACTCAACAAACACTTAGGGTTTCAACATTTTTATAGATCTAAGGCAAGATCCTTCAAACCAGGGAAAATCACGGTTTGTTCTACCCAAACCACGGCCGTGGTTCTACAAGAACTACCCGTGATTTCTAACAGCAGCTACGTTCATAAGCAAAAGTCACCCAAAGGCAAATCTAAGTCCGTCCTATCATAGCCCTAGCCATAACCATCCTTTCCTTACCCTAGAACCACATCAATTTAGCCTACAACATTCATAATGGAAATCGAAACAAACAAACATAAAATCATAACATCAATTGCAAGATAATGACAGAAAAGATATGAACAAGTGAACTTAATTCAAAACTAAGCTGAAGATTAGAATTAGAGCCACTTACAACCCTTCCAAAAGAAGGTTCAAAGGTTCATACAAATTCTAGAAAATAGAATCCGAAATACAAGAAAGCTATGGTGTGTGTTCTTCTCCTCCTCTTCAATGGAGCTCTTCTTCTTCTCTTCAACACTTTCCTTCCTAGAAAAACTTCTCTTTTTTGGGAATATATTTGTTAGAGAGAAATGGGTAATGGATGAGCTGCTCCCAAACTACCCCAGCTGCCTCTCACAATCCATGAAGGACCACTTTTATAACAAACTTGCATGAGCTGGCCATGAGAGTCGTGGCACAGCTGTCACAAGAATCTGGCAAAATCCACGGTTGATTCCACGGCCGTGATTTGTCAGAGAACCGTGATTCTGTGCAGAAACTTCGCCTTGATCATTTGGTTGTGATTTGGTGCATGGCTAGTGTTGGCAAGGTTCCATGAGTCTTCCTTAGCCCTTGATTTGTGTCCCAATGAGTCCGAGGGTGTGTCATCTAGATGAACGATCCTCAACGCATCGTTTTAGCTCTAAATCTCCCGAAATGCCTACAAAACGCGCACAAGTCCGTGTAGACGTCTATCTCGGCAAAATACATGAATTGAGTGCAAAACGTCTCCAACTAATGCTAAACCATGCATGAATGAGTAAGAAATCTACCTAAATGATTACCTAAATCTAGATCATAGATCGTGTTATCAAAATACCCCATACTTAAGGTTTGCTCGTCCTCGAGCAATTGCTCAACTATAGAATACGAGATAGCATGATTTATGTATGCAGAAAAACGGCAAAATCTTTTTGGGTTTGTGCTTCTATTATTGGATCACCTTCATAGTCATGTTTCATGGCAATTGGACAAGCAATTTTGTATCAAACAAATGAAGGCATGGAAAGACAATTGTACTTAACTCAAAGACATGCATGAGATGTAAAGATGAAAAGGTCAAGAAGATCAAGAGTATGTCCAATCTAGATTACTAAGTCTTACAAACATGCAAGTAGGTCATAAGGTCTTGTGACATAAAAAGGCCAAGAAACGTTGTGATTGGGTGGGGAGTTTTCTAGGTTATGTGATGCTAATCCGGGAATGGAACTAACTTCACTTCCTTGTCCTCGATCAACTTCCCCCAAGTGAATATTTTTCCTTATCTTGCTTTCTTTTCTTTTTTTTTTCTTGACTTGTTTTTGAGACAATGGCATTGGTGTACAATAGCCGAAACCTCGGTGATTAGCCATCCTCGGGCTTTTTCTATTTTTTCGAGGTGCATCCACACCGGGCACACATACCAAAGCTCGTTAGGGCTATTGATTCATTTGACTTTGGCAAGGCACCAACACCCGATTATGTGAAGTGTACCGAGTTACTTGTCATTTGAAACAACGCCCCCAAACCTATATCGTTGGCTACACTTCCACAATAATTTCAGCATTTTTATTTATGACATTCCTTTCATCAATAACTTTACCCCACACTTGCTTTTCACACACTTCAACACACTAGCATGCTCCTATTCCCGGATGGGTTAAAAGAGGTCAATTTTATATCAATTGAGGTGCTTAAGCAATCATGATCAAGATGAGAAGTAGAGAAAGATGAAATGCCTCATTCATTCCTAGATGGTGTGCAAGAACTTATCATGTAATTTTGACTTTCAATACTCAATTCATTCTAGGCAATAATCATGATCACAAATCATTTATAGAATTCAAGAAAAGTAGTTCAAGTCCACATATGCATTTATCAATTCAACACATAAGGCCATCCATAGCCAATTCACAAGACAAGATTTCATCATTAGGATCATATCCAAGCCTAGAAAGCACAAAAATTTTTAAATTTTCTGATTTTTATGGTATTTTCGATTTAAGTATGTACAATGCAAGACATGTGCGAATATTAACCTATCCTAGATGCTCATCATGCAAGGGATCATGCGAACCCCACCCCATACTTAGAAACACATTGTCCCCAATGTGGTATACAAGTAAAGAGAGTGAAAGAGGGTTCTCACAATGTAAAATTGTTTGCTATGGCATTCGGGATTGTTCAAGTGAATTGATGTTGGATGATCCTATCAACCATGGTAAAGAGCTCTAAGCATCCATCAAAGCTCCGAAACCCGCGCTAGGCATCGCTAGCCGTCCAAGTTCCGCGTCCGCTCCACCCATAATTGGTGAGGGTTTCATCATCATCATTCATATGTCAAGAAAGGCTTCCAATGCCACTAATGCTCTAGCACACACGAAACACAAAACACACAAAGCACACAAAAACAGAAAAATCTAAGCAAAAAAAATGAAAAATAAAAAGGGAAAAATGTTACCAATGGGTTGCCTCCCACCAAGCGCTTCTTTAAGGTCATTAGCTTAACCAAACTCGGGAGCGTCTATTCAAGGTGAAGCGGGGCAATCATGTCTACCGGGGTTTCCGGTATATACTTCTTCAAGCGATGCCCATTCACTTTGAAATTTCCACAATGCTCCCCTCCTATCTCAATAGCTCCATGGGGAAAGATCTTCTTCAACACATATGGCCCGGTCCATCTTGATTTGAGCTTTCCGGGAAAGAGCCTTAGCCTTGAGTTGAAGAGAAGGACAAGATCTCCTTCACTCAACTCCTTGGGGATGATCCTCTTGTCATGCCACCTTTTGGTTCTCTCCTTGTAGATCCGGGCATTCTCATAGGCTTCCAACCGGAGCTCCTCAAGGGCGTTTATATCAAGCAACCTCTTCTCTCCCGCTTCCTTGAGGTCAAAATTTAGCCACTTAATGGCCCAATAAGCTCTATGCTCCATTTCCACCGGAAGATGGCAAGACTTACCATAGACTAACTTGTAAGGAGTGGTTCCGATTGGTGTCTTGAAAGCGGTTCTATATGCCCACAATGCGTCATTGAGCTTCATAGCCCAATCCTTTCTAGTTCTAGACACCGTCTTCTCAAGGATGGCCTTTATCTCTCGGTTGGAGATCTCCACTTGGCCACTAGTTTGGAGATGGTAAGGTGTTGCCACCTTGTGAGTTACCCCATACTTAGCCAAAAGCGCTCCAAAATTCCTATTTGTGAAGTGCTTCCCTCCATCACTAATGATCACCCTTGGTGTTCCAAACCTAGGGAAGATCACCCGGTTGAAGAACCGCACCACCACCTTGGCATCATTTGTAGGAGAGGCGATTGCCTCCACCCATCTTGACACATAGTCCACCGCCAATAGGATGTAGAGATTTCCACATGAAGAAGGGAATGGTCCCATGAAGTCCACACCCCACACATCAAATATTTCAACTTCTTGGATGTTGTTCAAGGGCATTTCATTCCTCCTTGAGATGCCCGTCCTTTGGCAAGCATCACATGCCGCTACAAAACCTTGCACATCTCTAAACAAGTTAGGCCAATAAAAACCGGATTGCAATACCTTTGTACACGTTTTGTGTGAGCTAGCATGGCCTCCACATGGTAAGGAGTGACAATGCCGGATCACACTCTCCACTTCATCTTCCGGTATGCATCTTCTAAGCACCCCATCCGGGCCTCTCTTGAATAGAAGTGGTTCACTCCAATAGTAATGCCTCACATCATTGAAGAACTTTTTCCTTTGTGCATATGTTAATCCGGGAGGTACTTCCTCACACACTAAGTAGTTCACGATGTCGGCATACCATGGCTCATTCCCTCTAGACGCTTGGAACAAGCATTCCTCCATCAATTGCAATTGCTCATCTCGGAATGAGTCATCAATTGGAATATCATCTCTTCCAAGCTCTAATGGGGGCAATCTACTAAGGTGATCCGCCACGGAGTTCTCGGATCCCTTCTTATCTCGTATCTCCAAATCAAACTCTTGAAGAAGAAGGATCCACCGAATCAACCTTGGTTTGGCATCCTTCTTTGTAAGTAGATAACGGATCGCAGCATGATCCGTATAGACTATGACCTTCGCTCCAACAAGGTACGAGCGGAACTTCTCAAATGCATACACCATCGCCAACAACTCCTTCTCGGTGGTAGCATAATTGAGTTGGGCATCATCTAGCGTCTTGCTAGCATAGTAAATAGCATGAGTGCGCCCTTCTTTCCTTTGCCCCAAAACAGCCCCAACGGCTACATCGCTCGCATCACACATGATCTCAAATGTTAGACTCCAATCCGGAGGTTGCATGATAGGTGCGGAGATCAAGGCATTCTTCAACCTACAAAAGGCTTCAAGACAATCCTTGGAAAAGACAAAATCAACATCCTTCATTAGTAGGTTAGTGAGAGGCTTAGAAATTTTAGAGAAATCTTGGATAAACCTCCGGTAAAAACCGGCATGCCCTAAGAAACTCCTTACCCCCTTCACCGAGGTAGGTGGTGACAACTTCTCTATCGTTTCAATCTTAGCCCTATCAACCTCAATGCCACGGTTAGACACCAAGTGTCCTAACACAATCCCTTCACTTACCATGAAGTGGCATTTTCCCCAATTTAGGACAAGATTTGTCTCCTCACATCTTTGCAATACTAGTGACAAGTTAGCCAAGCAATCATCGAAAGAAGAACCATAAACAGAGAAATCATCCATGAACACTTCCATGATATTTTCTATGTATTCCGAAAAGATAGCCATCATACACCTTTGGAAGGTGGCGGGTGCATTACACAGCCCAAATGGCATTCTCCTATATGCAAAAGTACCCCATGGACATGTAAAAGTTGTTTTCTCTTGGTCATCGGGGTGGATAGGGATTTGGAAGAATCCACTATAGCCATCTAGATAGCAAAAATGAGAGTGTTGAGCTAATCTTTCTAGCATTTGGTCAATGAAGGGGAGAGGGAAGTGATCTTTCCTAGAGGCCATGTTCAATTTCCTATAATCAATGCACATCCTCCATCCCGTAACCGTTCTAGTCGGTATTAGTTCATTGTTCTCATTGGTTACTACCGTCATCCCACCCTTTTTAGGAACTACATGAACGGGGCTAACCCACTTACTATCCGAGATAGGGTAGATACTTCCCGCATCTAGCAACTTAATGATTTCCTTTTTGACCACCTCTTTCATTATGGGATTTAATCTTCTTTGATGTTCAATAGAGGGTTTGTGATTATCTTCCATCATCATCTTATGCATGCACAAAGAAGGCTTAATGCCAACCAAATCATCAATAGTATAACCAATGGCTTTCCTATGCAATCTTAGTTCATGCAACAACTTAGCAAGTTCATCATTACTCAAGCATGCATTAACAATCACCGGATATGTAGAATTATCACCAAGAAATGCATACTTTAAATGAGAGGGAAGGGGTTTAAGTTCAAGTGAGGGAGGACCTTTATCGGTTGAAGACGATCCAAATAAGGTTGGATGAGATGAATCCAAAGTAAATGAAGATCCTCCAAGGCTTCTAGAAGCTTGATCACCATCAAGGGTTGATTCAGGGAAAACCACGGTTGGAAACACGGTTTGCTCGTTTCCACGACCGTGGTTCTTGCCAAGCTTCCTTCTCGGAGTTGTCCAGAAAGTTTGACGGCCGTGGTTTGTAAATCTCGACCGTGGAACTTGCAGCTGTTCAACACTTCTTCGTGGCTTTCAAATCCAACTCTTGGCTCCTCTTCCAATGCATCCAAGGCTTTGATCTCTTCATTGCAAGCCTCCTCATCATCTTCCTCCATCATGCTTAAGGTAAGAACCTTTTCCAAGGGATCCTTGATCAAGATCGAGCTCACAACTTCTCTAGATTCTTCATGCTCGATTATGCTGAAGACATCTTCATCAAGGGTTGGCCCTTTCATCATGGTGGACAACTTGAACTTGATGTTCTCTTCTCCAATATTGAAAGAGAGAGTCCCATTCTTGCAATCCACTAAACATCCGGAGGTGGCTAGGAAAGGTCTTCCTAAGATGATGGGAACCGGATAATCCGCCGGAATATCCAAGACGACAAAGTCAATTGGCACATAGAATCCTCCTAGTTGCACCGGAATGTCCTCTAGAATCCCAACCGGATGAGTGATAGAACGATCCGCCATATAGAGGGTCATCTTGACCGGCTTTGGCTCTCCTAGCCCGACCTTGTTGCAAAGTGCAAGCGGTATGATGCTTACACTTGCCCCAAGATCACAAAGGGCCTCGTACTTCACGTCTCCAACTCCAATTGGAACGCAAAAAGAGCCCGGATCTCTTAGCTTGGGAGGCATTTCCTCCTTCATTGTTTGGATCAATTCCGAGGATCTCTTGGTCATCCTTATCTCCCCATACTCCTCCAACTTCCTTTTGTTGGAGAGTATTTCTTTCAAAAACTTGCCATATGCCGGCATTCCTAAGATGGCATCCATGAACGGAATGTTAATATGTAATTTGGACATTAGTTCAAGGAACTTACCAAAATGATTGTCCAAACGAGCTCTTGCTCTTGATTGTGGGAACGGTAGTGGTGGCTTGTATGGAGGCGGTGCCACATAGGTTGGCTCTACATCCTTGCTCTTGCCTCCATCTTCTTGCATTCTTCCCTCTTCTACCACTACTTGCTTTCCCTTGGTGTTGTCCTTGGGCAAAGGATCCTTCGTACTCAACCCACTCCTCATTGTGATAGCCAACACTTGGCCTCTTGGGTTGTCTTCGGTTCTTCCGGGAAGCTTTCCCGGATCTCTATGGGCTTCACCCGCCTTTTGGAAAACTTGAGCTTCTAAGACCTTTTGAGCCTTAGAGATTGAAGTTACGGTGCTCTCAAGACCACTCAACCTTCCAAGCAATTGCTCAAACATTATTTCGGTCCTATCCTTTGGAGGTTGAGTAAATCCGGGTGGAGGTTCTTGTGAAGCTCTTGTTGGTAGAGTTGAGCTTGTGGAAGCGGGAGGGTTCAAGGCTCCATCCGGATTAGAGTAAGAAAATCCGGGATGGTTGTGGTTAGGCCGGTAATTGTTAAATTGCCGGTTGTTATTGAAACTCCTTGGGCCTTGGTAATTGTTGAAGTTGCCCCTTCCCATATAATTCACATCCTCCTCCTTGGAAGACAAGTTGGCTTGTGGAAGCGCTTGAGGGGTTGCTTGGTTCTTCAAGGTTGTAGCACATAACTCCCTCAAGGACTTCAACTCGTTGTTGATGGCGTCAAGCTTGAAATTGCTCATGGTGACTTCACTCACCTCATATGCTCCCGCCTTTCTTCCTTCACTCTTCCTATGGGAGTACTTCTCAATTACTAGAGCTTGCTTCTCCACAAACTCCCAAGCATCATCTACATGTTTCTCCATAAATGTCCCACCGGAAAGAGATTGGAGCTTGAATTGGCTATCTTCATCAAGTCCCTTGAAGTAGATCTCCAATAGCTCAATTTTTGGTATGCCATGGTGTGGACAATCAAGGAGAAGATCTTTGAACCTCTCCCAAGACTTGAATAAACTTTCTCTATCCTTCATCACGAAGGCATTTATCTTCCCTCTTAATTCGGTAGTCTTGGAAGGTGGGAAGAATTTGGTCAAAAACTCGGTTGTCATCTCCTCCCAAGTACCAACTCGCCCTTTGGAATGGATTGATACCAAGCCAAGGCTTTATCCTTAAGAGAGAAGGAAAAGGCCCTTAGCTTATGGTTGTTGCTCTCCAATCTTGGAGGTCTAAGAGTCTCCATCAAAATCTCATAGTTCATCAAGTGTTGATGAGGAGACTCTCCTTCCATCCCTCCAAATTGATTATGCCGGATCATTTGTAGCACTTGAGGGCGGAGCTCATAGTTGTGGGTTGCGGGATCTCCTAGATTCACACCCGGTTGGTGTGCTCTTTGTGCCGGATCCATACGCCTCCCTAGGTTTTGTGGCTCCTCAATAGCAATGGGAACGACCCTAACATTAGCCGCCGGCTGCGGTTGTGGTGGAGGAGGTGGAGGTTATCGGCGATTAAGCTCTCCTTGAACAAGGGCTTGCCTAATCTCCTCAATCTCCCTCCTAGTTTCTTCTTGCCTCTCATTGGCAAGTCTCCTCTCTTCCTCCAAGAGCTCATCTCTTAGCCTTATTTGCTCTAAGGCTTCATCCAATTCAGCTTGGAGGTTTCTTCCGGCCATCTCTCTCTCTTTTCGGATGTTCTTGGATCTAGATCGAAGGGTTTTCTCCGGTTCGGGATCGAATGGAGCTAAATCCTTTCCACGAGATCTTCGCATACACCTAAAGAGTAGTAGATGTCCTGAAAAGCAAAGACACAAACCAAAAAGAGATCAAAAGCAACAAGAAAGATCTACACTAGAAACAATCACAAAATAGACTCAATCTAGGCCTAGTCCCCGGCAACGGCGCCAAAAACTTGTTACGCTAAGATCGTGATGCGCAAATGGGTTTTAAATTTATAACTCGAACTAAATCCTAACTACCTAGCGAAACCCACAGTGTACGGGACGTTTGTAGAAGGGTTAGTATTCCGAGGTCGAACACAAAGACTAAGGTGAAATTGATTCAAATTTGTGATTGAGTTTAGTAAAGATCTAGGTCGAAGGAAAAGAAAGAAATAAAGAAGCGAAAATCTCAAATGTTTTTAGTCGGTTTTTTGGTGATTAATCAAAGATCACAATTCATGCAAAGTAGACAATCAAACTAGACTAAGAATCAACACGAATGAACAAGCTAACAAGATAATGATCAAGGAAAGAAAAGACGGATTCTAGGGGTCGGAAGTTCCGGTTATGGCATAGAACTCAAGTTATCTATTCATTCTTTGGATTAACTGTGATATGTTGGGATTAAGTGTATCTAATTTGGGATCAATTACCGGGTAGGTCTCATGGTCCAACTAGTCCACACCTAAGTTCTCATTACCGGGTAAGTCTCTAAGAACCTAAGGATAGGAATTCTACACAAACCGGATTGTTAATTAGGGATCTAACCTATCCTTACCGGGTAAGTCTTGGAAAGGGAAGTCCTAAGCAACTATCCTAGCACATCTAATCCAATGGCGGCTAATTAGGCTCACCACTACCTAAGGTTTGCTATTTTTAGATTCTAAGAGCAAGGATTACCGGGTAAGTCTCTCCTAACACTTAGTCACTACACTAGGTCACCCTAGGGTAGGTTAAACTCAACAAACACTTAGGGTTTCAACATTTTTATAGATCTAAGGCAAGATCCTTCGAACCAGGGAAAATCACGGTTTGTTCTACCCAAACCACGGCCGTGGTTCTACAAGAACTACCCGTGATTTCTAACAGCAGCTACGTTCATAAGCAAAAGTCACCCAAAGCAAATCTAAGTCCGTCCTATCATAGCCCTAGCCATAACCATCCTTTCCTTACCCTAGAACCACATCAATTTAGCCTACAACAGTCATAATGGAAATCGAAACAAACAAATATAAAATCATAACATCCATTGCAAGATAATGAAAGAAAAGAGATGAACAAGTGAACTTAATTCAAAACTAAGCTGAAGATTAGAATTAGAGCCACTTACAACCCTTCCAAAAGAAGGTTCAAATGTTCATACAAATTCTAGAAAAGGGAATCCGAAATACAAGAAAGCTATGGTGTGTGTTCTTATCCTCCTCTTCAATGGAGCTCTTCTTCTTCTCTTCGACACTTTCCTTCCTAGAAAAACTTCTCTTTTTTGAGAATATATTTGTTAGAGAGAAATGGGTAATGGATGAGCTGCTCCCAAAATACCCCAGCTGCCTCTCACAATCCATGAAGGACCACTTTTATAACAAACTTGCATGAGCTGGCCATGAGAGTCGTGGCACAGCTGTCACAAGAATCTGGCAAAATCCACGGTTGATTCCACGGCCGTGATTTGTCAGAGAACCGTGATTCTGTGCAGAAACTTCGCCTTGATCATTTGGCTGTGATTTGGTGCATGGCTAGTGTTGGCAAGGTTCCATGAGTCTTTCTTAGCCCTTGATTTGTGTCCCAATGAGTCCGAGGGTGTGTCATCTAGATGAACGATCCTCAACGCATCGTTTTAGCTCTAAATCTCCCGAAATGCCTACAAAACGCGCACAAGTCCGTGTAGACGTCTATCTCGGCAAAATACATGAATTGAGTGCAAAACGTCTCCAACTAATGCTAAACCATGCATGAATGAGTAAGAAATCTACCTAAATGATTACCTAAATCTAGATCATAGATCGTGTTATCACTCTTGTGCAAAGAGAGCTTAATCTTCAACAACCACCACCTCCACCACAACCGCAGCCGGCGGTTAATATTCGGGTTGTGCCCATTGCTATTGAAGAACCACAAACGTTAGGGCAACGTATGGATCCGGCACAAAGAGCACACCGTCCGGGTGTGAACTTAGGAGATCCCACAGCCCATGATTACGAGCTCCGCCCTCAAGTTCTACAAATGATCCGGCATAATTAATTTGGAGGGATGAAAGGAGAGTCTCCTCATCAACACTTGATGAACTATGAGATCTTGATGGAGACTCTAAGGCCGCCTAGATTGGAGAGCAATAACCATAAGCTTAGGGCTTTCTCCTTCTCACTTAAGGATAAAGCCTTGGCTTGGTATCAATCTATTCCACAAGGGCGAGTGAGTACTTGGGAGGAGATGACAACCGAGTTTTTGACAAAGTTCTTCCCACCTTCCAAGACTACCGAGTTAAGAGGGAAGATCAATGCCTTCGTGATGAAGGATAGAGAAAGCCTATTCAAATCTTGGGAGAGGTTTCAAGACCTTCTCCTAGATTGTCCACACTATGGAATACCGAAGATAGAGCTATTGGAGATCTATTTCAAGGGGCTTGATGAGGATAGCCAATTCAAGCTTCAATCACTTTCCGGTGGAACCTTTATGGAGAAGAATATGGATGAGGCTTGGGAGTTTGTAGAGAAACAAGCTTTGGTGATTGAGAAGTACTCCCATAGGAAGAGTGATGGGAGGAAAGCGGGAGCATATGAAGTGAGTGAAGTCACCATGAGTAACTTCAAGCTTGATGCAATCAACAATGAGCTGAAATCTTTAAGGGAGTTGTGTGCTATAACTTTGAAAAATCAAGCAACCCCTCAAGTGCAAGTGCAAGCAAACTTGTCTTCTAAGGAGGAGGATGTGAACTATATGGGAAGGGGAAACTACAACAACTATCAAGGCCCAAGGAACTTCAACAACAACCGGCAATTCAACAATTACCGGCCTAATCACAACCATCCCGGGTTTTCCTATTCTAACCCGGATGATGCCTTGAACCCTCCCGCTTCCACAAGTGCAGCTCCACCACCAAAGGCTTCACAAGAACCTCCACCCGGATTCACTCAACCTCCAAAGGATAGAACCGAGATGATGTTTGAACAATTGCTTGGAAGGTTGAGTGGTCTTGAGAGCACGGTGACTTCCATTTCTAAGGCTCAAAAGGTGTTGGAAGCACAAGTGTTCCAAAAGGCAGGTGAAGCTCATAGAGATCCGGGAAGGCTTCCCGGAAGAACCGAAGACAACCCGAGAGGCCAAGTGTTGGCCATCACAACAAGGAGCGGGTTGAGCATGAAGGATCCCTTACCTAAGGGAAGTGACAAGGGGAAGCAAGTAGTGGTAGAGGAAGAGCCATTGCAAGAAGATGGAGGCAAGAGCAAGGATGATGAGCCAACATATGTGGCACCACCTCCATACAAGCCACCACTACCGTTCCCACAATCACGAGCAAGGGCTCGCTTGGACAAACACTTTGGTAAATTCCTTGAACTTATGTCTAAATTGCATATTAACATTCCGTTCATGGATGCTATTCTAGGTATGCCGGCATATGGCAAGTTTTTGAAGGAGATACTCTCCAACAAAAGGAAGTTGGAGGAGTATGGGGAAGTGAGGATGACAAAGAGGTCCTCGGAATTAATCTAAACCATGAAGGAGGAGATGCCTCCTAAGCTAAGAGATTCGGGATCCTTTTGTGTGCCAATCGGAGTGGGAGAAGTGAAGTATGAAGCCCTATGTGATATTGGGGCAAGTGTAAGCATTATCCCGCTTGCACTTTGCAACAAGGTTGGGCTAGGAGAGCCAAAGCCGGTCAAGATGACCCTTTAAATGGTGGACCGTTCGATCACTCACCCAGTTGGAATCTTGGAGGACATACCGGTGCAACTAGGGAAGTTCTATGTGCCCATAAACTTCATTGTTTTGGACATCCCGGCGGACTATCCGGTTCTTATCATCTTAGGGAGACCTTTCCTAGCCACTTCCGGATGTTTGGTAGATTGTAAGAATGGAATTCTCTCCTTCAACATTGGAGAAGAGAATACCAAGTTCAAGCTGTCCACAATGATGAAGGGGCCAGCCCTTGGTGAAGATGTGTTCAACATTGTCGAGCAAGAGGATTGTAGAGAAGTTGTGAGCTCAATCTTGATCAAGGACCCCTTGGAGAAGGTTCTTAGCTTAAGTTTGATGGAGGAAGGAGATGAGGAGGCTTGCAATGAAGAAATCAAGGCTTTGGATGCATTGGAAAAGGAGACAAGAGCTGAATTTGAGGCACACGAAGGTGTGCTGAATTTCTGCAAGAACCACGGCCTGGGGGGAAGAACCACGCCCGTGGTTTTACCCGTGGAACCTACTGGAGTGCTCCGAAGTGCTAGCTTTGCAAGTTCCACGGCCGTGGTTGTGCCAGAGCCCGTAATTTTGCCCGTGGTTTCTCCAGAAACTGCCTTAGTTGTTGATCAAGCTTCAAGGAGTCTTGAGGAGTCTTCCAAAGCTTTGGATTCATCTCAACCAACATTATATGGATCGTCTCCACTCGATAAAGGTCCTCCTAAACTTGAACTCAAACCCCTCCCCTCTCATTTGAAGTATGCTTTTCTTGGTGAGAATTCTACATATCCGGTTATTGTGAATGCATGCTTGAATGATGATGAACTTGCTAGATTGTTGCATGAGTTGAGATTGCATAGGAAAGCCATTGGCTATACCATTGATGATTTAGTTGGCATAAAACCTTCTTTGTGCATGCATAAGATCTTGATGGAAGATAATCATAAACCTTCAATTGAACCTCAAAGAAGACTAAACCCAATCATGAAAGAAGTAGTAAAGAAAGAGATCCTTAAATTGCTAGATGCGGGAATCATTTTCCCGATTTTGGATAGTAAGTGGGTTAGTCCCGTGCATGTGGTTCCTAAGAAGGGTGGGATGACCGTAGTAACCAATGAGAATAATGAATTAATTCCAACTAGAACGGTTACGTGATGGAGGATGTGCATAGACTATAGAAAACTAAATGTTGCCTCTAGGAAAGATCACTTCCCTCTTCCTTTCATTGACCAAATGCTAGAGAGATTAGCTCAACATTCCCATTTTTGTTACTTAGATGGTTATAGTGGATTCTTCCAAATCCCTATTCACCCCGATGATCAGGAGAAAACCACATTCACGTGTCCTTGGGGTACATTTGCATATAGGAGGATGCCATTTGGGTTGTGTAATGCACCCGCCACCTTTCAAAGGTGTATGATGGCCATCTTTTCTGAGTATATTGAAAACATCATGAAAGTGTTTATGGATGATTTCTCTGTTTATGGATCTTCATTTGATGATTGTTTAGCTAACTTGTCTCTAGCGCTAAAAAGATGTGAGGAGACTAATCTAGTCTTGAATTGGGAAAAATGCCACTTCATGGTAAGTGAAGGTATTGTGTTGGGACACTTGGTGTCCAACCGTGGCATTGAGGTTGATAGGGCTAAGATAGAGACAATATAGAAGTTGCCACCACCTACCTCGGTGAAGGGGGTAAGGAGTTTTTTAGGGCATGCCGGTTTTTACCGGAGATTCATTAAAGATTTCTCTAAGATTTCTAAGCCTCTTACTAACCTACTAATGAAAGATGTTGAGTTTGTTTTCTCCAAGGATTGCCTTAAGGCTTTTTGTAGGTTGAAGAATGCTTTGATTACCGCCCCTATCATGCAACCTCCGGATTGGAGTTTATCGTTTGAGATCATGTGTGATGCGAGTGATGTAGCCGTTGGGGCTGTTTTGGGACAAAGGAAAGATGGGCTTACACATGCCATCTATTATGCTAGCAAGACGCTAGATGACGCCCAACTCAATTATGCTACCACCGAGAAGGAGTTGCTAGCGGTTGTGTATGCATTTGAGAAGTTCCGCTCGTATCTTGTTGGAGTGAAGGTCATTGTGTATACGGATCATGCTGCGATCCGTTATCTCCTTACAAAGAAGGATGCCAAGCCTCGGTTGATTCGGTGGATCCTTCTTCTTCAAGAGTTTGACTTGGAAATCCGGGATAAGAAAGGGTCTGAAAATTTTGTGGCGGATCACCTTAGTAGACTCCCACCATTGGAGCTTGAGAGAGATGACATCCCGATTGATGACTCATTCCGGGATGAGCAATTGCAAATGGTGGAGTGCTTGTTTCAAGTGTCAAGGGGTAATGAGCCATGTTATATGGACATTGTGAACTACCTCGTTTGCGAGGAGGTGCCTCCCGGTTTGTCATATGCCCAGCGGAAAAAGTTCTTCAAGGATGTGAGGCACTACTATTGGAGTGAACCGCTTTTATTCAAAAGAGGGCCGGATGGAGTCTTTAGGAGATGCATACCGGAAGATGAGGTGGAGAGTGTGATCTGCCATTGTCACTCCTTGCCATGTGGAGGCCATGCTAGCTCACACAAGACATGTGCTAAGGTGTTACAATTGGGTTTCTTTTGGCCAAATTTGTTCAAGGATGTATAGAATTTTGTGGTAGCTTGTGATGCTTGCCAAAGGACGGGAAACATCTCAAGGAGGAATGAGATGCCCTTGAACAACATACAAGAGGTGGAGATAATTGATGTGTGGGGTGTGGACTTCATGGGGCCATTCCCCTCTTCATGTGGCAACCTCTACATCTTATTGGCGGTAGACTATGTTTCGAGATGGGTGGAGGCAATCGCCTCCTCCACAAATGATACCAAGGTTGTGGTGCGGTTCTTCAACCGAGTGATCTTCCCTAGGTTTGGAACACCAAGGGTGATCATAAGTGATGGAGGGAAGCACTTCACCAATAGGAGCTTCGGGACACTTTTGGCTAAGTATGGGGTGACTCATAAGGTGGCAACACCCTACCATCCCCAAACTAGTGGCCAAGTGGAGATCTCCAACCGGGAGATAAAGGGAATTCTTAAGAAGAAGGTTTCTAGGACGAGAAAGGATTGGGCTATGAAGCTCGATGACGTTTTGTGGGCTTATAGAACCGCTTCCAAGACACCGATTGGCACCACTCCTTACAAGCTAGTTTATGGCAAGTCTTGCCACCTTCCGATAGAGATGGAGCATAGAGCATATTGGGCTATAAGGTGGCTGAATTTTGATCTCAAGGAGGCCGGAGAGAAGAGATTGCTTGATATGAGCGCTCTTGAGGAGATCCGGTTGGATTCCTATGAAAACGCCCGGATCTACAAAGAAAGGACCAAACATTGGCATGATAAGCGTCTCATCCCGAAAGAGTTGAGTGAAGGCGACCTTGTCCTTCTCTTCAACTCAAGGCTGCGGCTCTTCCCCGGAAAGCTAAAATCAAGATGGACCGGGCCATATGTGGTGAAGAAGATCTTCCCCCATGGAGCTATTGAGATAGGAGGGGAGCATTGTGGAGATTTCAAGGTGAATGGGCACCGGTTGAAGAAGTATATCCCGGGAGCTCCGGTAGATATGATTGCCCCACTTCACCTAGAATGAGACGCCCCCGAGTTTGGTCAAGCTAATGACCTTAAAGAAGCGCTTGATGAGATTAGGCAACCCGGTAGATATGGAAGTTGCCAAGCTTGCTCGTTGGAGCTTTCCAGAGAGTTCTACGGCCGTGGAACACACTCCACGCCCGTGTTTCCTACAGGTGCTCAGCATGCTTTCGTGAACCTCAAATTCAGCTCTTGTCTCCTTTTCTAGTGCTTCCAAGGCCTTGATTTCTTCATTTCAAGCCTCCTCAACACCTTCCTCCATCAAGCTTAAGGTAAGGACCTTCTCCAAGGGGTCCTTGATCAAGATCGAGCTCACAACTTCTCTAAAATCCTCTTGCTCGACAATGTTGAATACATCTTCATCAAGAGTTGACCCTTTCATCATTGTGGACAGCTTGAACTTGATGTTCTCTTCTCCAATGTTGAAGGAGAGAATCCCATTTTTGTAATCCACTAGGCATCCGGAAGTGGCTAGGAAAGGTCTTCCTAAGATGATGGGAACCGGATAGTCCGCCGGAATATCCAAGACAACAAAATCAATCGGCACATAGAACCTTCCTAGTTGCACCGGAATGTCTTCTAAGATCCCAACCGGGTGAGTGATTGAACGGTCCGCCATGTAGAGGGTCATCTTGACCGGTTTTGGCTCTCTTAGCCCAACCTTGTTGCAAAGTGCAAGTGGTATGATGCTTACACTCGCCCCAAGATCATAAAGGGCTTCATACTTCACTTCTCCCACTCCAATTGGCACACAAAAGGATCCGGGATCTCTTAGTTTAGGAGGCATTTCCTCATTCATCGTTTGAATCAATTCCGAGGACCTCTTTGTCATTCTTATTTCCCCATACTCCTCCAACTTCCTTTTGTTGGAGAGTATCTCCTTCAAGAACTTGCCATATGCCGGCATACCTAAGATAGCATCCATGAACGGAATATTAATATGCAATTTAGACATAAGTTCAAGGAATTTACCAAAGTGATTGTCCAAGCGAGCTCTTGCTCGTGATTGTGGGAACGGTAGTGGTGGCTTGTATGGAGGCGGTGCCACATATGTTGGCTCAACATCCTTGCTCTTGCCTCCATCTTCTTGCAATACTTCTTATTCTACCACTACTTGCTTTCCCTTAGCATTTTCCTTGGGCAAAGGATCCTTCATGCTCAACCCACTCCTTGTAGTGATGGCCAACACTTGGCCTCTTGGGTTGTCTTTGTTCCTTCTGGGAAGCTTTCCCGGATCTCTATGAATTTCACCCGCCTTTTGGAACACTTGTGCTTCCAACACCTTTTGAGCTTTGGAAATGGAAGTCACCGTGCTCTCAAGACCACTCAACCTTCCAAGCAATTGCTCAAACATCATTTCGGTTCTATCCTTTGGAGGTTGAGTGAATCCGGGTGGAGGTTCTTGTGAAGCTTTTGGTGGTGGAGTTGTGCTTGTGGAAGCGGGAGGGTTCAAGGCTCCATCCGGGTTAGAATAGGAAAACCCGGGATGGTTGTGGTTGGGACGGTAATTGTTGAATTGCCGGTTGTTGTTGAAGTTCCTTGGGCCTTGGTAGTTGTTGTTGTAGTTGCCCCTTCCCATGTAGTTCACATCTTCCTCCTTGGAAGACAAGTTTGCTTGCACTTGCACTTGAGGAGTTGCTTGGTTCTTCAAAGTTGTAGCACACAACTCCCTCAAAGACTTTAGCTCGTTGTTGATGGCGTCAAGCTTGAAATTGCTCATGGTGACCTCACTCACCTCATATGCTCCCTCCTTTCTCCCTTCACTCTTCCTATGTGAGTATTTCTCAATCACTAGAGCTTGTTTCTCCACAAACTCCAAAGCTTCATCCACATGCTTTTCCATGATAGTCCCACCGGAAAGAGATTGGAGCTTGAATTGGCTATCTTTATCAAGTCCCTTGAAGTAGATCTCCAATAGCTCAATTTTTGGTATACCATGGTGTGGACAATCTAGGAGAAGATCTTTGAACCTCTCCCAAGACTTGAACAAACTCTCTTTATCCTTCATCACGAAGGCATTGATCTTCCCTCTTAACTCGGTAGTCTTGGAAGGTGGGAAGAACTTAGTCAAAAACTCGGTTGTCATCTCCTCCCAAGTACTAACTCGCCCTTGTGGAATAGATTGATACCAAGCTAAGGCTTTGTCCTTAAGTGAGAAGGAGAAAGCCCTAAGCTTATGGTTGTTGCTCTCCAATCTAGGCGGTCTAAGAGTCTCCATCAAAATCTCATAGTTCATCAAGTGTTGAAGAGGAGACTCTCCTTCCATCCCTCCAAATTGATTTTGCCGGATCATTTGTAGAACTTGAGGGCGGAGCTCGTAGTTGTGGGTTGCGGGATCTCCTAAGTTCACACCCGGACGGTGAGCTCTTTGTGCCGGATCCATACGTCGCCCTAATGTTTGTGGCTCCTCAATAGCAATGGGCACAACCCTAACATTCACCGCCGGCTGCGGTTGTGGTGGAGGAGATGGAGGTTGTTGACGATTCCTTGCACAAGGGCTTGCCTAATCTCATCAATCTCCCTCCTAGTTGCTTCTTGCCTCTCATTGGCAAGTCTCATTTCTTCCTCCAAAAGCTCATCTCTTAGCCTAATTTGCTCTAAAGCCTCATCCAATTCAGCAAGGAATTGGATGAGGCTTTAATCACCGGGTAGGTCTCATGGTCTCAAGCTATCTAATCATTCCTTGGATTGACTATGATATGTTGGGAGTGAGTGTTTCTAGGTTGGGATCAATCACCGGGTAGGTCTCATGGTCCACTAGTCCGTTCCTAAGATCTTATCACCGGGTAAGTCTCTAAGAATCTAAGGAATGGAATTCTACACAAAACCGGATTGTCACCTAGGGATCTAACCTTTCTTCACCTGGTAAGTCTCGGAAGGGTAAGTCCTAAACAACTATCCTAGCACACTTAGTCCAATGGCGGCTTATGAGACTCACCACTACCTGGGGTTTGTCATCTTTGAAATCTAAGAGTAAGAATCACCGGGTAGGTCTCTTCTAACACTTAGTTGCTAACACTAGGTCACCCTAGGGTAGATTTAACTCAACAAACACTAGGATTTCAACATTCTAACAATCTAAAACTTAGATCCATCGAACCAGGGAAATCACGGGTTGTTCTACACCTTCCACGGCCGTGGAATGGCAAGAACAAACCGTGGACTCCAACAGAGGCTTCGTTCAAGTAAACAAGTCATCCAAAGGTAAATCTAAGTTCATCCTATCATAGTCCTAGCCATAACCATCCTTTCCTTACCCTAGAATCACATCTACTTAGCCAACAACGTTCATCATAACAATCGAAATCATCAAACATAAAATCATAGCTTCCATTTGCAAGATAATGAAGAGAAAGAGATGAACAAGTGAAGCAAACAAAACCAAGATGAAAGTAAGTTTAGAAAGACTCACAACCCTTCCAAAAGAAGGTTTAATCGATTCTTACAACCCTAGAATTCGATTCCGAAAATCTTCTCTACAAAACTTATCAAAGGTCTAGCTATAGTGTATTCTACCCCTCTTCTCCAATGGAGCTCTTCTCCTTCTTCAATGGTGGCTCTCCTCCTTGAGAGAATCTTCTTGTTGAGAGTATGGGAGAGAATGTGGATTTGGATGGTGGATGGATGATCCTTCTCTCAGCCTTGCAAGACCACTTTTATACTATAACTTTGCTAGAGCTAGCCATGAGATCGTGACACAGCTGTCACAACCGTCTGGCAAAAGCCACGGTTGGTTCCACGGCCGTGGACTTGCCAGCAACCGTGGTTTGGTGCTTCAGCTTCGCCTTGGATCATTAAGCTATGATTTGGTGAATGGCTTGTGTTGACAAGGTTCCATGAGTACTCCTTAGCCTCTAGCTTGCATCCTAATGAGTCCGAGGGTGTGTCATCTTGATGAACGATCTTCAAACGTATCGATTAAGCTCCTAAATCTCCCAAAATACCTACAAAGCAATGCAAAAGTCCGTGTAGACGTCTATCTCGACAAAATACGTGAATTGAGTGCAAACGTCGTGAACTAGTGCTAAACCATGCATGACTGAGTGAGAAATCTATCTAAATGATTACCTAAACCTAAGTCATAAATCGTGTTATCACAAGGATGCGGCTCTTCCCCGGAAAGCTAAAGTCAAGATGGACGGGTTCTTATGTGGTAAAGAAGATCTTTCCCCATGGAGCGGTTGAGATAGGTGAATGGGCATCGGTTGAAGAAGTATATCCCGGGAGCTCCGGTGGATATAATTTCCCCACTTCACCTTGAGTGAGACGCCCCCGAATTTGGTCAAGCTAATGACCTTAAAGAAGCGCTTGATGAGAGGCAACCCATTGGTAGACATCTTTCCCTTTTCGTTTTTATTTTAATTTTGTTTTTGTTTTTTCTGTTTGGTGTGCTTTGTGTGTGTGCTAGAGTCTTGGTAGCATGGAAGCCTTGCATGGCATGCGGATGATGATGATGAGTCCCTCATCAATTATGGGTGGAGCGGATGCGGGACTTGGACGGCTAGCGGCGCTTAGCGCGGGTCCCGATGCCATAACGAACACCTTGAGCTCTCTAACATTGTTGATAGGATCATCCGACATCACTCCACTTAAGTGATCCCAAATACCGAAGCAAACCATTTTTACATTGTGAGAACCCTCTTTCACTCTTCTTTACTTGAATACCACATTGGGGACAATGTGTTTCTAAGTATGGGGCGGGGTTTGCATGATCTTTTGCATGATTAGCATCTAGGGTAGTTTCTTTTAGTCACATGCTTCATTATGTCTTGCATTGTACATACACATTTCGAAAAATCCAAAAAATCAGAAAATTTTAAAAATTTTAGTGCTTCTAAGCTTGGGAATGACCCTTATGATGAGATTGTTATGTGGATTGGCTATGGATGGCCTTATGTGTTGAATAGATGAATGCATATGTGGACTTGAAGTACTTATCTTGAGTCCCATGAATGGAGTGTGATCATGATGTTTGCCTTGATTGGATTGAGGATTGAAAGTCGAAATTACATGCTAGTTCTTGCACATCATCTAGGAATGATTAAGGCAATTCATCTTTCTCTACTTCTCATCTTGATCATGTTGTTTGAGCACCTCAATTGATATAAATTTGACCTCTTTTGACCCATCCGGGAATAGGAGCATGCTAGTGTGTTGGTGTGTGTGAAAAGCAAGTGTGGGGTGAAGTTGTTGATGAATGAATGTTGTGAATGAAGTGCTGAAATTATTGTGAAAGTGTACACAAAAATATAGGTTTGGGGACGTTGGTTTAAATGACGAGTAACTCGGCACCATTCACATAATCGGGTGTTTGTGCCTTGCCAAAGTCAAATAAACCGATAGTCCTAACGAGCTTTGGTATGTGTGCCCGGTGTGGATGCACCTCGAAAAATAAAAAAACCCGAGGACGGCTAATCACCAAGGTTTTGATGCCATTGTCTCAAAAATAAGTGAAAGAAAAAGAAAAGAAAAGAAAGAAAAATGGAGAAAAATATACACTTGTGGGAAGTTGATAAAAAATGTGAAGTTGTGGTTGTTTAGTTCCTTTTCCGGATTAGCATAACATGACCTTAAAAATTCCCACCTAACCACAACGTTTCTTGGCCTTTTATTTCACAAGCCCTTGTGACCTATTTGCATGTGTGTAAGACTTAGTGATCTAGATTGGATATGCTCATGATCATCTTGACTTCTTCATTTTTACATTTCATGCATGCTTTCGAGTTAAGTATAATTGTCTTTCCGTGTCTTCACTTATTTGACACATGATTGCTTGTCCAATGCCATGAAACATGACTATGAAGGTGATCCAATATTAGAAGCACAACTCCAAAAAGATTTTGTTGTTTTTCTGCATGCATAAATCATGTCATCTCTTAGTCTGTAGTTGGGGACTTGCTCGGGGACGAGCAAACCTTAAGTATGGGGTATTTTTGATAACACGATTTATGATGTTAGATTAGGCACTCATTTAGATAGTTTTCCAGTTCATTCATGCATGGTTTAGCACTAGTTCATGACGTTTGCACTCAATTCATGTATTTTGTCGAGATAGACGTCTACACGGACTTTTGCGTGCTTTGTAGGTATTTTGGGAGATTTAGGAGCTTAATCGATACATTTGAAGATCATTCCTCGAGGTGACACACCTTCGGACTCATTGGGAAGCAAGTTAGGAGCTAAGGAGGACACATGGGACCTTGTTGGTGCATGCCATGCACCAAATCGTGGCTTAATGATCCAAAACAAGCCGAGGCACCAAAACCACGGCCACTGGGACTTCCACGGGCATGGAAATGGGCCGTGGTTTTCCCTAGACAGCTGTGGCAGCTGTCCCACGATCTTCATGGCCGACTCTTGCAATTTGTTGAGGATATAAGGTGGTCCTGCAGGCTTTTAGAAACGGACCCCATCACTCCCATTCTCTCCCACACTCTCAATAACACATATTCTCGCATTGGAAGATTGGATTGGAGCTTCACTTGGAGGATAAAAAAAAGGGTCCATTGAAGAAGAAGAGAAGAACATACCATTCTCAGTTTTTCATAGTTTTGACTGAGATTTGTGAAGAGGTTTTGCAAGGATTTGTAAGAAACAATTGAACCTTCTTTTGAAGGGTTGTAAGTCCTTCTTGAACTCATATTCAGCTTGGATTTCTTGTTCCACTTGTTTCATCTCCCTTTCATTTCATCCTCTTGGTATGGATTCCATGATTTTATGCTTGATGACTTTGATTATGACGATGCATGTTGTTGGCTAGATAGATGCGATTCTAGGGTAAGGAAATAATGGTTATGGCATAGTCTATGATAGGATGGACTTAGATATACCTTTGGATGATTCGTTTGCTTCAACCGAGCTACTGTTGGAAACCACAGTTCGTTCTTGCCAATCCTCGGCCGTGGATAGGGATGAACAACCCGTGGTTCTGACTAACTCACTTGTTTTGATGAATCTAAGTGCTAGAATGTTAGATTGTTGAAATCCTAGTGTTTGTTGAGCTAAATCTATCCTAGGGTGACCTAGTGTTAGCAACTAAGTGTTAGAAGAGACCTACCCGGTGATTCTTGCTCTTAGATACCGAAGATGATGAACTCTAGGTAGTAGTGAGCCTCGCAAGCCGCTATTGGACTGAATGTGCTAGGATAAGTGTTTAGGACTTGCCTTCCCGAGACTTACCCGGTAAGGAGAGGTTAGATCCCTAGATAACCATCCGGTTCGTGTAGATATCCCTACCTTAGGCTTCTAGAGACTTACCCGGTAATAGAACCTTAGGAGCGGGATAGTGGATCATGAGACCTACCCGGTAATTGACCCCACTTGAGAAACATTCCTTCCCAACATACCATAGTTAATCCAAAGAATGATTAGAAGCTTGAGTCCAATGCCATAACCGGAATTTCCAACCCCTAGAATCCGCTTTTCTCTCTTTGATCTCATATCTCGTGTGTTGTCTTGTTTGTTTGTGTTGATTTGATAGATTGTTAGTTTGTTTTGCATTCTTATATCGTTGTGATTCTTGATTTATCACCACACAAAACCAAACCCAATAATACTGAGATTTTCATTTATTTGTTTCTTTCATCTTTTCTTAGCCTAGACCAACACTATCCTTAGTCACTATTTGACTCGATTTCACCTTAGTCTTTGTGTTTGACCTCGGAATACTATCCCTACTACAAAACGTCCCGTACGCTGCGGGTTCGCTAGGAGTTAGGAGAAATATATCGAGTATAAATTTAAGACTTTTGCGTGCATAGCATATCTATTCCTAGACGTAACAATTTTGTCGATATAGAGATCTACACAAGCTTTGTTGTGTTTTTAGGTGAATAAAGGCTTCAATTGAGGCATAAATGGAGTATATAAGAGTGGAAAGCTTTCGGAAACAAGAGGATTCATGCATGTTTTGAGCATTCCACGACCTATTTTGACTTTCCATGGTCGTGGTTTTAGAAATTCTTTTAATTCCAACCGTGGGAAATAAGGTCGAGAGCAACAGAGAGGTTCCACGGCTAGTTCCACGGGCATGGAAGTTTACACTAGGCCGTGGTTTGTGTGACGGTCGCCACGTGTCATAATTGCCACGTCAGCAACGGTTATTGGGCTTTCGTAACCCTATTTCCTCCCTATATGAAGGCTGAAGGAAGGAGAAAAATGGACGGCTTGCATCCAGCGCTTTTTGAGGGCATTGCTTAGGTAGATTATATTGCGTACAGGGAAGATTTGGGGAAGGACACATTTGAAGATTGCGTACTTGGAGAAAGATCTTAGGGTTTCGATTGAAGACGGAATGACATCCCGTTCTTCTTTGTTCCTTGATTATTGTGAGAGATTCTTATTCTATTCCCCATACATTGGACACATTGACAGATTATTGGTTTTATTGAGATTAATTTCGGTGTTTTTCGTTAAGTTTTCAAAGTTCTATTCTTTATTCCTTTCTTATTTGATTGTTGATTTTACAATGATGATTATTGGCTAAAAACCTTTTGTGACTCTAAGGTGAAGGGTTGATAGTTGTAGCATAAATGATGGTAGATTGAACCAAAATAGATTGAACCTTGAGAGTTGCGAGAAACCTCGTCGTCGAGGCTTTCCACGGCCTGTTCTTGAGTTCCACGGCCGTGGTTCTTCAAGATCTGACCGTGGTTTCCTCTGTCGTATGTCCTTTGCTTTTGCTTTGATCCAAAGTTAAAGATTTGCTTTAACCTAGCCTTGGCTTACCTTTTCTAGGCAGTAGTGAGACTCAACATCCTCTACTTCGGTTTCGAGTGTCACAAACTTAACCGTTTTGGCTTATCTTTGATTCCCTTGGGTTTGGGTATGGGTATTTGAGAGTAATTCTTATCCTTTGATCCTTTCTATATTGCAGCCTCAACAACCTTTATAGAGAGAGCCTTTGGGTGAGACATATGGGTTTGGAACTTCGCCTTACATAACCTTACATTAGATATACCTTTCCAATTGTTGTTGACGTTCCTGCTTTAATTTCATTCGGTAACCGTTTTGCGCGATTCTTCGGCCTAAATTGAAGCAATTTAGATTCTACGAAGGATTACAACAACAATCTACACTAACAATCAGTGATCGGAAGGGAATTTGGATTTTCTCAAATCCAAAATCTAGGTTTTCTCTCTATCTTCTCCTTGGTTGATTTCACTCATTTTTCTTAAGGATTTTTAGGAGAACTGAACGAAATCAAACTTAGAAGTAGTTTAGGATTGTTGCTGTTGTGATTGTTGATGATTTTTTGAAGTTTTGAGTGAATTCGAACAATTCCACGGGCTGCGGTATAAACCACGGCCGTGGTTTCTGAAGAACAGACTGTGGTTTTTGAATTTTTGTGAAAAAAATGTTCGGAATTAGAAAATCAAGCAGGAACAAGAAGCAAAAGGGTGTTGGATCCTCTTCCCAACCCCTCCTATAGTCCCACCAACCCCTAGAGTCCCTACAATCCATGAGGATTATATTCGAGCTTTTAAGAAAATCCATAAACGAAAGGTGATAGCTCCTAGGTACATTGTTATGGAGGAACTCCAGGAGCTAAATGTGGTTGAGGATTTGACATGGTTGTTGGATAGGGCTGGTTTGATTGTGTTTTCTGGCATAAGGGAAGACACTTATGAGGAGATAACGAGGGAGTTCATTACTTCCTTCGAGCATAGCGCCGTTAACCGAACGGTGTCTTTCCGATTGATGGAGCACAATTATAACTTGTCTATTGCTCAGTTTGGAGTGATGTTTGGATTTGCTGAAACGTTCAATGGAACGTTCCCTAGAGGTGTCAAAGCTAAGGATTTTTGGGGAGAAATTGCTATGATTGTAGGTCATGAAGCCGTTGGCAACCGGCCGACTCAAAGGCCAAGCTCATCTACCACCTTGCCCTTAAGATACATAGGATCCTCTCCGAATGCCTATTTCCGAGGACCGAGACTCCACAGAAGCTCAAGGCTGGTGAGCTCTTTATTTTGTATTGCATGATTGCCGGTCACTCTCCGGATTATGCTACCATGCTCGCCTCTACTTTGAGTAAGGTTAAGAATAAATCTGCAGGGAACATTGGTTATGGAGGGATGGTAACGCACATTGCAAAACAGCTAGGGATCGATTATTCAGCTTGTGAGAGGGCAGCTGTTGCGGGGCCTTTAGGGCTTCAAGGACTTATGACTAGGGGACTCCTGATTCCCCGCCACCGAGGTCCACCTACCGCATCTATGCCTTGGGAAGATAAAGGTGGTAGAGGCATTCCATGGATCGCCGACTATTCTCTTAGACTTAGTCGGCAGAACTAGAAGGCTACTTTTGTCCCTATGCATGCAAACAGGTTAGGAGCTCCACCTTACATTCCTGATGAGGTACCCGTTATAGTTGATGATGATGATGACGAGGAGATGGGTGGAGACGAGTTTCCAGATGTTGGAGGTGGTGAGCAGGACTTTGGAGCATTCCCGGAGCAACCAGCTGATTTTCAAGAGCTAGCTAGGAGGTCCACATACCATCAACAACCTTCCGCTTCTTCCTCCTCACGCCGTGCTAGCGTTAGTGAGCGTCCTTCATGGATGGATGCCCCACCGGACTGGATGGGTGCTCCTCCTGCTTGGATGGGTGCTCCTCCAACTTGGACACAACAACTGCCGGAGTGGATGCAACAACCTCCTGCTTGGATGAACCAGCAACCAGAGTGGGAAACCTCATCGTCGAGGCTTTCAACGGCCTGTTCTTGAGTTCCACGGCCGTGGTTCTTCAAGATCTGACCATGGTTTTCTCTATCGTACGTCCTTTGCTTTTGCTCTAATCCAAAGTTAAAGATTTTCTTTAACGTAGCCTTGGCTTACCTCTTCTAGGTAGTAGTGAGACTCAACATCCTCTACTTCGGTTTCGAGTGTCACAACCTTAACCGTTTTGGATTATCTTTGATTCCCTTGGGTTTGGGATGAGCATTTGAGAGTAATTTTTATCCTTTGATCCTTTCTATATTGCAGCCTCAACAACCTTTATACAGAGAGCCTTTGGGTGATACATATGGGTTTGGAACTTCGCCGTACATAACCTTACATTAGATATACCTTTGGAATCCCGACTCTGTCCTTATATCTGTAGAATATTTTGAATCGATTGCCACAATTGGATATCCGGATCTTTGGAATCGTTGTTTTCCCAATTATTTGCAAAAGCTTCTATTTTTATTGCTCGACAATTTGCGAACTGATTTTGTTCCCCCCAAATTCCTGAGTTCGATACTCTGAAATTCTTTCTTTATTACGCCGATCCATACATTGCGAGTTCGCTTTGCTTTAATTTCAGTTTTATAAATTTAAGATTTGCACGCACACTTTCGAGCGAACACTTTGATAATTGAAACATCTCTCTTGCTTGCTTTATTCCCTTTTCTTGATATTCTTTATATAATTGATATTGCATTGATTATGATGATTGTTGGCTAAATACCCTTGTGATTCTAGGGTGATTAGTTGAAGGTTGTGGTATAGACGATGAAAGAATGAACCTTTATTTGAGTGGTCCCTGAAAGCTTGCGTTAACCCTAATCCGAAACCCATCTCGGGCTGTTTGTTGAGCATCTCGACCGAGATCGATATTTAACAGAACGAGATCGCCCACTGCACTACATATCTTGAGTTCAAGTTTTAGTTTGCCAAATCCTATCCTTGTTTCACTTTTCCTGGTTTATACGCAAGCCAAGGATGAGACTTACCCGGTGATTCCTTTGCTTGTATACCGATGATGATGAGTGTTAGGTAATAAAGGTTTAACCTTTATTAGGGTTTGAGTGTGCCTTTATCCTACCTTTGAGAGTTAACTTGAGAGTTACCCAGTGATGGTTAGTGATAGCATGAAATATGACCATATTTTAGGCACTTAATTTGGTTGCTTTTCCCTTTTAGTTGTGTACATGGATAAGATTTTGAAGCATTTATGAGCACATTCACCTATTTTGTCGATATAGAGATCTACATGAGCTTTGTTGTGTTTTTAGGTGAATAAAGGCTTGGATTGGAGCATATATGAGAGAGTAGGAGTATTTGATCATGCTAGGCATCAAGAGGATGCATTAGAGAAGCTAAGGAAGGAGCATGATTTTAGAGCTTTACGAAACAAAGGCTTTTTCAAGGGAATTGGAGTTTCCACGGCCAGACATGGAGAACCACGACCGTGGTTTAGGCATTGAGGGTGTGGAAAACAAGCTCGAGAGCAACAAAAAGGTTTCACGACCAGTTCCACGGCCGTGGAAGTTTGTACTAGACCGTGGTTTCTATAACGGTCGCCACACGCCATATTTGCCACGTCAACAGCGTTCATTGGGCTTTCGTAACCCTAATTTTCCCTATAAGAAGGCGGAGGCAAGGAGAGAAAAAAGAGATTGCATACATCCCGTACGGAAAGCATTTTGGAAGCATTGCTTAGGGAGATTTCATTGCATACAGGGAAGATTCCGAGAAGGACGCATTTTGAGATTGCGTACTTGGAGAAGATCTTAGAATTCCTTTTGAAGACGGATTGACAACCCGTTCTTCATTGTTCCTGGAGATTATTGTGAAGTTTTTTGTTCCCTATTCCGCATACATTGAACACATATACTCTTTGGATTGAATTGAGATTGATTGTTCCGTTATTATTGAGTTTTCAAAGTTTTACCCTTTTCCCTTTGTAATTTGATTTTTGATTCAATGATGATGATTGTTGGGCTAAAACCCTTTAGAAACCACGGCCAATCGTGCTTTTCCACGGGCGTGGTTTCACCTATTCCAGCAGTGGAAAGTTATGTCGAGAGCAAGGATTTAATTCAAACCACATTCCACGGCCTCCAAGACACAAACCACGGCCGTGGAAGTAATAGTGGCACCGTGGTTTTGGAAAATGCTGAAGACAACTCCGTTCTTTCTACAAACATCCATGATTCTTCTTCCAACACTTCCACACCCTTGGAGACCTCCAAGGAGACATCAGCCAACCCTCAAGACACTCCAAAGGTATCAACAACCTTGGAATTGAAGCCACTTCCTACACATCTTAGGTATCTATTTCTTGGAACTAATTCTACGTTTCCTGTTATTGTTAGCTCCGATTTGAGTGAAGATGAACATGAAAAGCTTATGGCTGTTTTGAGAAAATATAGGAAAGCCTTAGGTTACACAATAGAGGATCTTGTAGCAATCAAACGTTCTTTATGTATGCACAAGATTCTAATGGAAGAGGATTATAAGCCTTCACGCCAACCTCAAAGACGGTTGAATCCGATCATGAAAGAAGTCGTGAAGAAGAAAATCCTTAAACTACTTGATGCAGGTATGATTTATCCTATCTCCGATAGCAAGTGGGTGAGCCCCGTTCAAGTTGTTCCGAAGAAGAGAGGAATGACCGTTGTGGCTAACAAAACAACGAACTCATTCCAACAAGAACCGTGACAAGATGGAGGATATGCATTGACTATCGCAAGCTCAACAATGCGACAAGGAAGGATCACTTCCTGCTGCCATTCATTGATCAAATGCTTAAAAGGTTAGCACAACACTCTTACTTTTGCTATCTTGACGGTTATAGTGGTTTCTTTCAGATTCCGATCCATCCGGACGATTAAGAGAAGACCACATTCACGTGCCCATGGGGTACGTTTGCTTATAGGAGGATTCCATTCGGACTTTGCAATGCTCCAGCCACCTTTCAAAGGTGTATGATGGCCAACTTCTCGGAATACATTCAAGAAATCATGGAGGTTCTTATGGATGACTTTTCTGTTTATGGTTCCTCATTCGATAATTGTCTTGCTAACCTAGATCTTGTATTGAAAAGGTGTGGAGACACGAACCTAGTTCTAAACTGGGGAAAGTGTCACTTTATGGTAAAAGAGGGCATAGTTTTAGGACAGTTGATCTCTAATAGAGGGATTGAGGTTGATAAGGCTAAGATTGAAACAATAGAGAAGCTCCCCTCTCCATCTTCGGTGATGGGAATTAGAAGTTTCCTAGGACACGCTAGATTCTATTGGAGATTCATAAAAGACTTCTCAAAAATTTCTAAACCGCTAACTAATCTTTTGATGAAGGATGCAGTTTTCGAATTTTCGAAAGAATGTTTGGATGCTTTTTACAGGATTTGGAAAGCTCTAATCTCAGCCCCAATTATTCAACATCCGGATTGAAATCTTCCCTTTGAGATCATGTGCGATGCAAGCGACGTAGCTGTTGGAGCGGTGCTTGGGCAAAAGAAGGATGGACGCACTCATGCCATCTACTATGTTAGCAAGACGCTAGATGAAGCACAACTAAAGTATGCTACAACGGAGAAAGAATTTCTTGCTGTCGTTTATGCTTTTGACAAATTTCGTTCTTATCTTTTAGGAGCAAAGGTGATAGTATACACGAATCATTCAGCAATTCGGTATTTGCTCGCCATGAAAGACGCAAAACCAAGGCTGATTAGGTGGATTCTCCTCCTTCAAGAGTTCGATCTTGAGATCCGTGACAAGAAGGGATCGAAAATTCTGTTGCGGATCATTTGAGTCGTCTACCACATGCTACTAGTGACGACTTGCCTATTGATGACTGCTTCCCGGATGAACAATTGCATATAATGGAGGAGTGCATCGATCTTATTTCTAGAGGTAATGAACCTTGGTTTGCTGATTTTGTGAATTATTTGGTTTTTCAAGAAATACCTCCCGAATTATCCTACGCACAAAGAAAGAAGTTCTTTAGGGATGTCCGCCAATACTATTGGAATGAACCTCTACTCTTCAAGAGAGGTCCTGGTGGCATCATTAGAAAATGTGTGTCGGAAGACGAGATGCAAGTGTCATTCGTCATTGTCATTCACTTCCTTGTGGAGGACACGCTAGTTCTAATAAAACTAGCGCTAAGGTATTGCTATCCGGATTCTTTTGGCATACTTTATTTAAGGATGTGCAAACCTTTGTTGCTTGTTGCGATGCTTGTCAAAGAACAGGGAACATTTCTAGGCGGAATGAGATGCCTCTCAACAATATTCAAGAGGTAGAGATCTTTGACGTATGGGGAGTCGATTTTATGGGACCATTCCCATCATCTTGTGGAAACCAATACATACTTCTTGCTGTAGATTATGTTTCGAGATGGGTTGAAGTTATTGCCTCTCCAACTAACGATGTTATGGTGGTTGTCAAGTTCTTTAATAGAACTATTTTCCCAAGGTTTGGGACACCACGAACCATCATTCGTGACGGAGGTTCGCACTTCATAGCCAGACAATTTGAAGCTTTACTAGCTAAGTATGGGGTGACTCAAAAGATCGCAACACACTACCATTCGCAAACAAGTGGACAAGTGGAGATTTCAAATAGGGAAATCAAAGGAATCCTTGAAAAGACGGTTTCAATGACAAGGAAAGATTGGTCATTGAAGCTGGATGACGCATTATGGGCGTATAGGACAGCATACAAGACTCACATCGGCACAACACCATACAACCTTGTGTATGGGAATTCTTGTCATCTTCCGGTAGAGCTGGAACATAAGGCGTATTGGGTAGTTAAATGGTTGAACTTCATCATGAAGGAAGCGGGCGAAAAGAGCCTCTTGGATCTTAACGAGCTAGAAAAACTCCGCTTGAACGCTTGTGAGAACGCCAAGATCTACAAAGAAAGAGCGAAGCGTTGGCATGATAAGCATATCATTCCAAAGGATCTCAAAGAAGGAGACCTTGTTCTTCTCTTCAATTCTAGACTTTGGCTCTTTCCTGGTAAGCTTAAATCTCGTTGGACAGGACCTTATGTAATTAAACGTGTTTTTCCCCATGACGCAGTTGAAGTATGGGGTGAAAAGTGCGGAAGTTTCAAGGTGAACGGACAACGACTCAAGAAGTACTCACCGGAGCTCCAAGCTGAGGAAATCGCTCCGATTTTCCTCACCTAAATACTAAGGAATGGTCTAGCTACGTACCTAAAACAAAGCGCTTCTTGGGAGGCAACCCAAGATTTTGCATTCTTGTTTTTGTTTTTGTTTTCTTTCTTACGTTAGTCTAGTTTAGTTGTTTTTGTTTGCTTTTCGTCGATACCTTCCGGTATGTTTGTGTTTTTCAATGCCAGGGATAAATAACGAGCAAAAGAAGTGAAGAAAGCCAAAAGAACGACGAAACTTGGATTTTTGGCGAGAACAGAGGATTCCACGGCCAAAAAGGCAAAACCACGGTTGTGGTTTGTTAAATTGGACCGTGGAATAGCAGGTCGTAGCTAAAGAAAATAAAAACGCCAAAAACCACGGGTTCCGTACAAAACCACGGCCGTGGAACACCCCGATAGGCCGTGGTTTTCAAGATATTTACGGCCACTATATAAGCTCTTCTTCTTCACAAATCTCTCACAATTTCACCCTTCCATGCCCTAAACCACGCTGGAAGCCTCCTAATCCCGTGATTCTTCATTCGGTGACCAATTCGAGCGATTACTCAGCCCATTGTTAAGCAAATCAAATTCTACACAAGATGACTACAACAAACAACACGAAAAATCAACAATCAAAAGTGAATTTGGATTTTCCCAAATCCAAAACCTAGGTTTTCTCTGTATCCTCTCCTTGGTTGATTTTGCTCGTTTTTCTTGCAAATGTTTAGGAGAACTGGACGGAATTGGACTTAGAATTAGCTTAGGGCTGTTGTTGTTGAAGTTTGTTGTGGTTTTGTTGAATTTTGGGTGAAATCGAAGCTTTCCACGGCCTGCCGTACAAAACCACGGCCGTGGTTTCTGAAGAACTGACTGTGGTTTTAGGTAATTTTGGTGAAAATGTTTGGAACCCGGAAATCAAACAGGAACAAGAAGCAAAAGGGTGATGGATCCTCTTCCCAACCCCCTCCTAACCTCCCACCAATCCCTTGACTTGGATGCTTGATAGGGCTGGTTTGTGGCATAACGAGAGATGTGATTCCTCTACGCCTTTGGGTAGCGTTATGGCCTTGTTTTTTGGACTTGATGATTCCTCCATGTTGATGTTTGAGGATTATAGATTGTTATAGGATGTGATCTTTTGAACGGAGATGTGATACCTCCGATAGAAAGAGTGAGAGTTATACCTCGGCTTATGGGTTTGAGAGACTTTGAGATTTTGCAAGTTTCGGGACGAAACTTGTTTTTAGGGGGGTGAGATGTAAGAGCCTTAGCCTTCTAGAGATCCCGCACATGCGCTTCAGCTGAGACGCAACTGCTTTTCCTTGTTGGAGCTATAGAGGGCCGCCCCTGCGCCCTTGGCTGGCCGCCCCTGCAGTTCTGTGAGCCGCCCCAACGGCCAGGCCAGCCTCCGATAGAAAGAGTGAGAGTTATATTTCCTTCTTCCTTTAGATGAGGGTGTCCTCAATCTCTTTCCTGCTGCATTTCTCTCTCCTTATGTACTTCATCTTCTCTTCTCTTCTCCCTTAGATCATCTTGATCTTCTTTGAGTTGGTGTGTGATTTTGGAAGCTTAAGCTTGGCTTTACTTAAGGATGATGCTTGTGGATGCTGCTATGCTTGTTGTTAGCCAGCCTTGAGGTTGTGATGGTGTTTTGTTGTTGTTTAGGTTTAGCTTGGTGAGATCTCTCTCATTCTCCCCTTTCTTTCTTCTTTTCTTCCTTTCTATGTTCTTTCCTTTCTCCTTAGCTTAAGATCCATAAGAGTGATATTGTGGCAGCCTTGATTGGCTTCTTCTGATGTATATATGTATGTATATATGTGTGTATGGATGCTGGCTGAAAGAGGATTGAAGAGACCGAGTGAAGAAGCAAGGAGGAGCTGAAGTGGTGTGTCTCTACACACCAGCCGCCCCTGCTCCATCTCTGGACCGCCCTTGCGCCAGCAGTGAGCCGCCTCTGCGCCATCTCCTAGCCGCCCCTGCGTCCACCTGCACCAGCTTGGTGTTGCACTTGGTTCTGCAGGTGTGTGTTGCTTCTAGACCTTCCTTAGGATGCATTTGTTCCCTCTTTTACTAGTATGAGTGTATAGGATCATGCTAGATGTGTGAGGATGTGTTTGATTGAGGTTATGATCGGTTTATACCTTGTATGGCTTTAAGGACTTAGGTTGATGGGGATTGAGTTTGTGAGGTTGAGTATGATCCCTATGGATCCCTTTGGGTCTAGATGTGACCCCTTTGATGAATAGAGGTTGATATATCTTTATGCCTTATTATTAGGCAGTGCCCCTCTCTCAGGTTTGGAGGTTGTTGTGGTCGAGCTGTGTACGAGGTTGAGGTAAGTCCGTAGGACTTACTTAGCTACCATCCCTATATTTGAGTGTTTGCATGCGTGGTATGTGCTTATTGTGTTGTTATG
Organism: Fagopyrum esculentum; assembly: GCA_033239045.1. NCBI lineage: Eukaryota > Viridiplantae > Streptophyta > Magnoliopsida > Caryophyllales > Polygonaceae > Fagopyrum > Fagopyrum esculentum. Next base: position 89,746,852 of record BSUD01000003.1, on the reverse strand, counting down.
ATAGCATGAGATGTTGTTTATACCGACCTATGTTTTATATGGTTTGCCCCGTATGCGTGGCTGTGATAACCTTTCCCTTTCATCCCGCCGTGGAGTGTGGGAGGTTCTCTGATGTCATGCCAGACCTGGTATACGGGAAGGGCACAATACCACTCCCATAGGGTACACGGGTTATGTGACCGATTCAACTCCAGATGGCTATCTTGTGTATGTGCTTATGCATTACCTTATATATGTATGGTTAGCTAACGGTTTCATACCGTGTTGTAGATGTTTATAGGTTAGGCGCTGCTGAGTGATCTGGCATGGTGACAGGCCAAGGACTTTCATACATTAGGTGGTTGGTTTGGGGTTTATTGTGTTTCCCTCCTGCGTGAGGATGATCTTTTGTACCTCCTGTGAGGATGTCGTTTTATATACGCGGCTATGTTGTTGTCTTTTACCTTTGGTTACATAGTTTCACTGTTTTATGTATTTGTTTTATATCTATCAATGCCATGTTGTAAGGTCCAGTGAACTTGTTGTCAGGCTAGGGTCAAGATCCACTGTGAGATCCTAGCCCAATGTGGCATCCCGAGTCCCGCGGATTCAGGGTGTTACAATGCCGAAGTTCAACCACGTAATATCCCAATACGCCTTGTGTTCCAGCTCCACCGGAAGATGACAAGACTTCCCATACACAAGATTGTATGGTGTTGTGCCAATGGGAGTCTTGTATGCCGTTCTATACACCCATAATGCGTCATCAAGCTTTAACTCCCAATCTTTCCCTGTCCTAGACACCGTTTTCCCTGGAAATCCTTTGATCTCCCTATTAGAAATCTCCACTTGTCCACATGTTTGCGGATGGTAGGGAGTGGCGATCTTTTGAGTCACCCCATACTTAGCTAGTAGAGCTTCAAATCGACGGGCAATGAAGTGTGATCTTCCATCACTAATGATGGTTCGGGGTGTCCCAAACCTTGGGAAAATAGTTCGATTAAAGAACTTAACAACCACCATCGCATTATTACTTGGAGAAGCAATAACTTCAACCCATCTTGAAACATAATCTACAGCTAGAACTATGTATTGGTTACCACAAGATGATGGGAATGGTCCCATGAAGTCAACTCCCCAAACGTCAAAGATTTCCACTTATTGGATGTTGTTGAGAGGCATTTCATTCCTCCTAGATATGTTCCTTGTTCTTTGACAAGCATCGCAACAAGCAACAAAGGTTTGTACATCCTTAAATAATGTAGGCCAAAAGAATCCGGATTGTAATACCTTAGCGCTAGTCTTGTGAGAGCTAGTGTGTCCTCCACAAGGAAGCAGATTGTAATAGCTTAGCGCTAGTATTGGAAGACATCCTTAAAGAACTTCTTTCTTTGTGCGTAGGATAGTACGAGAGGTATTTTCTGACAAACCAAATAATTCACAAAATCAGCAAACCAAGGTTCATTATCTCTAGAAATATGATCGATGCACTCTTCCATTAGATGCAATTGTTCATCCGGGAAAGAGTCATCAATAGGCAAGTCGTCATTTGTGACATGTGGTAGACGACTCAAGTGATCCGCAACATAATTTTCGGATCCTTTCTTGTCATGAATCTCAAGATCGAACTCTTGAAGGAGGAGAATCCATCTAATCAGCCTTGGCTTTGCATCTTTCTTGGCAAGCAAATACCGGATTGCTGAATGATCCGTGTATACAATCACCTTCGCTCCTACAAGATAACAAAGAAACTTTTCAAATGCATATACAAAAGCAAGAAATTCCTTTTCCGTTGTGGCGTAGTTGAGCTGAGCTTCATCTAGCGTTTTGCTAGGATAATAGATGGCATGAGTGCATCCATCTTTCTTTTTTCCAAGCACCTCTCCCACCGTTACGTCACTTGCATTATCACACATGACCTCAAATAGAAAGACTCCAATCTGGAGGCTGAATTATTGGGGCTGAGATTAGAGCTTTTCGAATCCTGTAGAAAGCATCTAAACACTCTTTCGAAAATTCAAAAACAACATCCTTCATCAATAGATTAGTTAGCGGTTTAGAGATTTTTGAAAAGTCCTTAATGAATCTCCTATAGAATCCAACATGTCCTAGAAAACTTCTAATCCCCTTCACCGAAGATGGAGCAAGAAGCTTCTCTATTATCTCAATCTTAGCCTTGTCAACCTCAATCCCTCTATTAGAGATCAAGTTTCCTAAAACAATGCCTTCCCTAACCATAAAATGACACTTCTCCCAATTTAGAATTAGGTTCGTGTCTTCACACCTTTGTAGAACAAGAGATAGGTTAGCAAGACAATTATCAAATGAGGAACCATAAACAGAAAAGTCATCCATAAAAACCTCCATGATTTCCTCAATGTATTCCGAGAAGATGGCCATCATATACCTTTGAAAGGTGGCTAGAGCGTTGCAAAATCCAAATGGCATCCTTCTATAAGAAAACGTACCCCATGGGCACGTGAATGTGGTCTTTTCTTTATCGTCCGGGTGAATCGGAATCTGAAAGAAACCACTATAACCATCAAGATAGAAAAAGTAAGAATTTTGCGCTAACCTCTCAAGCATTTGATCAATGAAGGGCAGCGGGAAGTGATCCTTCCTCTACGTATTTTTCAGCTTGCGATAGTCTATACACATCCTCCATCATGTCACCGTTCTCGTTGGAATGAGTTCGTTGTTCTTGTTAGCCACAATGGTCATTCCTCCCTTCTTTGGGACAACTTGAACAGGACTTACTCACTTGCTATCGGAAATTGGGAAAATGATACCTACATCAAGCAATTTAAGGATCTCCTTCTTCACGACCTCTTTCATGATCGGGTTTAACCGTCGTTGAGGTTGACGTGAAGGCTTATAATTCTCTTCCATTAGTATCTTGTGGATACATAGAGATGGTTTAATTTCTACAAGATCCTCTATGGTGTAGCCTAAAGCTTTCCTATGTTTCTTCAAAACAATCATAAGCCTATCATGCTCATCTTCACTTAAACTAGAACTAACTATGACGGGAAACGTAGAGTTAGATCCAAGAAAAGCATACCTTAGATGTGCGGGAAGTGGCTTCAATTCCAAAGTTGTAGATGTCTTTGGAGTGTTGTGAGGGTTGTCCGAGGTCTCCTTGGATGTCTCCAAGGGTGTGGAAGTGGTGGTATAAGAAGCAAGAACGTTTGTAGAAAGAATGGAATTTTCCTCAACATTTTCAAGTTCCACGGTGTCACTGTTACTTCCACGGGCGTGGAAGGTGTATTTTGTTGCCGTGATTTTGTGTGTCAATTGAGTGGTTTCTCTCGACATACTTTTCTACGGGTGGAATTGGTAAAACCACGCCCGTGGAAAACACCGTGATTTCTGGTGTTTTCCAAACCATCGTACAATTTTTCGAATTCTTCAACTTGCACTTCTTCTAACTCTTCCAAAGCATCAATCTCAGCGTTACAACCCTCTTTCACTCCCTTTTCCATGATGCTCATAGTTATGACCTTTTGCAACGGATCTTTGAACAAGATCGAACTCACCTCCTCTCTAGATACCTCTTTATCATAAATGTTGAACATATCCTCTCCAAGTGCTGGTTCTTTTGTCAAAGTTGAGAGAAAAAAAATTCAACTTTCTCTTCTCCAATATCGAAGGCTAATCTAGCGTTCTTGCAATCAACCATACAACCGGTAGTTGCAAGAAAAGGTCTCCCAAGTATGATCGGGACCGGACAATCTGCAGGAATATCAAGCACATCAAAGTCTATAGGAATATAGAATTTACCGAGCTTAACCGGGACGTCTTCAATGATTCCAACGGGTCAAGTAATGGATCGATCCGCCATATACAACGTCATCTTTACCGGTTTAGGTTAACCTAAACCAACTTTCTCACGCAAAGAAAGTGGAATGATATTCACACTTGCTCCCAAGTCATAAAGTGTATCATATGTGACTTCTCCCACCCCTATTGGTATGCAAAACGACCCCGGATCTCGCAGCTTTGGGGGCATCTTTTCCGTCATCGTCTTAATGAGTTCCGAAGACTCCAAACTCATCTTAACTTCACCAAAGTCTTCAAGTATCCTCTTGTTAGAGAGGATCTCTTTCAAGAACTTCTCATAAGCGGGCATACCTAAAATCGCATCAACAAAAGGTATGTTAATGTGCAGTTTTCTCATAAGATCAACAAACTTACCGAAATGCTTGTCTAGACGCGCTCTCGCTCTAGATTGCGGTAATGGCAAATGAGGTTTATAAGCCGGATGATGAACATAGACATCTTCCTTCTTCTTTTCTTTCTCCTTCTCAAAGGGGACCTCAACGAATGTGGGATGCGGGTCGGTGGTTGTTACACCACTTCTTGTTGTAATTTCCATCACCCTCCCTTTCGGGTTGTCCTCCGTTTTTCCGGTAAGCTTCCCTTGATCTCTAGGAACTTTTCCGGCCTTGCTGAATACTTGATTTTCCAAAGCTTTATGTGCTTTAGAAATCGAAGTAATGTGACTCTCTATTCCTTCTATCTTCCCCAAGATCGTTTCCATCATCGCATCAAATTTGTCCTTCTCCGGTTGGTTTGAACTATTTGAAGTTTGTCCGTGACTTTTCAAAGGAGTAGAAGAAGAAAAAGGAGAAGTTAGTGCATTTTCAGCGTGGGAATAAGGATTACCGGGATTTTGTGGGTTGGATCTCCAATTGTTGTTGAAGTTCCTGTTGTTGTTGTTCCAATTATTGTTCTGATATGTATTCCTATTCCCTTGATTGTTCTCCCTTCCTAGATAGCCAACATCCTGCTCCTTTTTCGATTGAATGCTGGACTTAAAAACTTCTTTCAACTCCTTAATTTTATTGTTGAGGGAGAAAATTTGAGCTTGGGTTGCTGGATTCAATCTTGCTCCTGGTTCTCCGGAATCTCGATTCCCACTATCAGTCTTCCTATGAGAATACTTCTCAATCACTAGAGTTTGCTTCTCAATAAAATCCCAAGCATCGTCTTCTCTCATATCCATAAAAGTTCCACATGAAAGGGATTAAGTTTGAATTGTGTTTCCACATCTAATCCCTTGTAGTAAATTTCCAATAATTCCAGCTTTAAAATGCCATGGCGTGGGCAATCCAATAGAAAATCTTGAAACCTTTCCCAAGATTTAAACAAACTTTCATTTGGTTTCATAGAAAAAGCATTTATTTTACCTCTCAACTCCGTTGTTTTAGATTGCGGAAAGAACTTGGTGAGGAATTTCGAAGTCAACTCCTCCCATGTATTAAATCTTCCAGTTGGAAGAGCTTGATACCAAGCTAATGCTTTGTCATTCAAAGAGAAGAAGAACGGTCTCAACTTGTAGTTGTTTTTGACAGCTCTTGGAGGCTTCAAAGTCTCCATAAGAATCTCATCATTCTGCAAATGTTGATGCGGAGATTCAGCTTCCATTCCATCAAACTGACTTTGGCGGATCATAGTAATGACTTGAGGGCAAAACCCATAGTCATTCTCATCCGGATCTCCAAGATTCACACCGAAACGGCGCGGTTGCTGAATCGAGTCCATACGTTGCCCAAGAGTTCGTGGTTCAGCCACGACATTAGCAGCTCTCGCATCTCTAACATGAACGTGAGAATCGACATAGACACGAGGGTTAAATGGTGGTATCTCCTCTAGCTCGGGCATAGAATCGTCATCAGATGATTCATCTTTCTTGCTCTTGGCGCCTTTATCCAGTTTTGATTGTAAGAACATGGCCTTAAGCTCATCCATTTGAATTTGTACTCGCTCCCTATCAGCACGAGCTATAGCTTGTTCCTCAATACGTCTTCTTTCACTTGTATTAAGAAGAACTCAAGTTTCATCCAACTCCTCTTGAAGAATATTTTCATTGTGTTCAGACATCTTTTTCTCCCTTAACCGTTTCTTGAGAGTTTTCTCCGGTTCGGGATCAAAAGGAACGAGGTCTTTCACAGTTCGAGACCTTCGCATATACCTACAGAGAAATATGCAAAATCACTAAGGTAGATAGATCAAATAACAAGAGCAAAAGCTCTCAAGCCCGACAACCGAAAACTGAAATTGGTATAGACCAAATCCCCGGCAACTGCGCCAAAAAATTGTTCGCTCAAAAGTGTGCGTCACTAAGTCTTAAATTTATAAAAACTGAAATCAAGCAAAGCGAACCCGCAATGTACGGATCGGTATAGTAAAGCAAGAATTCCAAAGTATCGAACTCAGGGATTTGGGGGATCAAATTCTGTTCGTAAATCGTCAGACAAATAAAAAGCTTTTGTAGAGATTAATGGGAAAAGACCGATTCTAAATATTTGGATATCCAATTGTGGCAATCGATTCAAGATGTTCTAAAGATGTAAGGACAAAGTTAGGATTGCAAAGGTATAGATCTAAGGTAGGGTGTTATACAGTGAAGTTACAAACCCATAAGTCTCACCCAAAGGCTCTCTCAATAAAGGATGTTGAGTCTCGTTATAAAGAGAATCGGAGGATAATATTAAACTCTCAAATACCCATGCCCAAACCCAAGGGAATCAAAGATAATCCAAAAAGGTTAAGTCAAGGCTAGGTTAAAGCAAATCTTTAACTTTGGATGAAAGCAAAAGCAAAGAACATACAACAGAGGAAAACCACGGTCGGATCTTGAAGAACCACGGCCGTGGAACTCAAGAACAAGCCGTGGAAAGCCTCGACAACGAGGTTTCTCGCAACTCTCAGGGTTCAATCTGTTTTCGTTCAATCTATCATCATCTATGCCACAACTATCAACCCTTCACCTCAGAATCTCTTAAGGGTTTTAGCCAACAATCATTGTCATCGAATCAATAATCAAAATTGAAAGAAGGAAAAGATAGAACCTTGAAATCTCAATAGCAAACACAAAACCAATCTCAATCAAACTCAAAATCCGTACTTGTGTTCAATGAATATAGAATAGAGTAAGCAATCTCTCCCAAATCTTAAAGAACAAAGAAGAACGGGATGTCAATCCGCCTTCAAAGTGAAAACCTAAGATCTTCCGACTTTGCAATCTCAAAGTGCTTACTTCTCCAAATCTTCCTTCCAAATCTTCTCGCAATAAGATCTTTTGCAATGATCTCAACTTCTCTTTAGCGTGCTCTCTATTTTCTCCCTTCCTTCAGCCTTCTTATAGGAGAAAATAGGGTTATGAAAAGTCCATAACCGCTATTGACGTGGCAAATATGACACGTGGCAGCCGTTAGAAGAATCACGGCCAAGAACATAATTCCACGCCCGTGGAATACACTGTGGAGTGCTTTTCTTGCTCTCGACGTACATTCCAACGGTCTTAATTAATTTAATTCCCAAAACCACGGACGTGGTTTTTTGTGTTTGACCGTGGAAAGTCCAAAATCTTCGTAAAAGCCTTGTTTCGCAAAGCTTTCTAATTACGCTCCTTCTTTAGCTATTCCAATCCATCCTTTTTATGCCTAGCATGATCAAATACTCCTACATACTCCATTTATGCTCCAATCCAAGCCTTTATCACCTATAATCACAACAAAGCTTGTGTAGATCTCTATACCAACATAATAGGTGAATGTGCTCATAAAAGCTTCAAACTCATATCCATATACACAAAAGAAGGGGAAAAACAACCAAAACATGTGCCTAAAATATCATCATATTTCATGCTATCATGAAGCTCTCCTCCTAGTCTGCAATGCTCTATTTGACACGTTTGACACTAAGCCACAAATCTGGCAACATCGGGCTTCAACCCTCCCCACCAGTATGAACGTGTCACATCCTGATACATCTTACTCGCATCGGGATGTGCAGAGTAAGGTGTGGAGTGAGCCTCCTGTAGAATCCTCTGCCTCAGATCCGCATCAACGGGTACACAGACGCGGTCGCGGCGTCTCATCACTCCATCTGCTCCTATAGAGAACTGTGGTGCCTCACCACGAGACATCCTTTCTCGAATCCTCAATAGAGTCGGGCAGGTCACCTGCTTTTGTTGGATCTCACCCAACAGATCAGGTAAAACCTCTAAAGTATACAACTAGGCATCTTCATCAGGAAATTGTATGTCCATCTCTAGCCATGCTAGATCTCTCTGAAGCTGAGGTTGAACTGTCAATCTCGCAATCGCCTTCTCTCAAGGCGTCTTCCTGCTCACGGTGTCGGCGACAACATTCGCCTTCCTTGGATTGTACAAAATCTCAAGGTCAAAGTCCTTGATCAGCTTAAGCCATCTACGCTGGCGGTTATTCAATTCCTGTGGCGTGAAAATATACTTCAGACTCTTATGGTCTGTGAAGATCTGACATATAGCACCATACAAGTAATGTCTCCAAATCTTGAATCCATGAACTACCGATGCCAACTCCAAATCATGAGTCGGGTAGTTCTCCTCATACGTCTTTAGCTGTCTAGACGCATATGTAATCACTCTGCCACGCTGTATCAGGACGCATCCCAAGCCTAGCTTGGATGCATCATTGTAGACCACAAAGTCCTCTGTGCCCTCCGGCTGCGCTAAGATAGGAGTGGAAGTCAAACATCTCTTCAGCTCCTCAAAACTCTGAGTACACGGCTCAGACCATACAAACCGGGTAGTCTTCCTCAATAGGCTGGTTAGTGGACGGACAATCACAAGGAATCCCTCTACGAATCGTCAATAATAACCGGCTAAGACAAGAAAGCTACGCACTTCCCTGACGTTCGTCGGTGTCGTCCATGCTGCAACTGACTCTATCTTCGCCGGATCAACCTTGATCCCATCGGCAGAGACAACATGACCCAGAAATGCTACCTCTGCCATCCAAAACTCGCACTTAGAGAACTTGGTGTACAATTCTTTATCCCGCAATACCTGCATCACTGTCCGTAGATGTATTGCATGTTCCTCTCTGTTACGAGAGTACACCAGGATGTCGTCTATCAAGACCAACACAAGTTAATCTAGAAAGTCGATGAATATACCATTCATCAACTCCATAAAGACGGAGGGCGCATTCGTGAGCCCGAATGGCATCACTACAAACTCATAGTGTCCATACCGAGTCCGAAATGTTGTCTTATGCACATAATGCTCTCTCACCCTTAGCCGGTGATCACCCGAGCGCAAGTCAATCTTGGAGAGCACATTCGCTCCCTGAAGCTGATCTAACAAGTCATCAATACGAGGCAATGGATACTTGTTCTTGATGGTCACCTTGTTCAACTCTTTGTAGTCAATGCACAGTCTCAATGAGACGTCCTTCTTCCGCACGAAGAGGACAGGTGCTCTCCACGGGGATACACTAGAGTGGATGAAGCCCTTCTCAGCCAACTCCTCGAGTTGCTTCTTCAGCTCTAACAACTCGACGGGTGCCATACGGTATGGGGCCTTCGAGATCGGTCTCGTACCAAGCTCTAACTCGATACCGAAATCTACGCTCCTCTGAGGCGGCAAACTAGATGGCTCAGTAAACACATCCGTAAACTCACAGACCACTGGATGTCCTCTATCGCCCTCCTTCATGGCATAACACAAGAAGGCATCACATCCCTTTGCAATCAGTCTCGCTGCATGCACTACACTGATAACCATACCCGTCTTCCCAAGGTCCTTATCTCGGAAGACCTCTATCTGACCCAACTTGGTAGAGACCGTCACGGTCCTCCTACCCACATCTAGCGCAACATGATGTCTATCCATCCAATCTATACCAAGAATGACTTCCACATGCACTAGTGGCATGACAAAGAAGTCCACAACCAAATCACGATTTCCTAAATGTATAGGACAACCATGTACCTCCCAGGTACCTCTAACCTAACCCCATCTAGTAACCCCATCAAGAAAGGTCTACCCTCTAATGTATCTAAGGTCAGCCTATCCACGCATGCATCAGATATGAAAGAGTGCATTGCACCCGTATCAAACAAAACTCTTACACGTACACCATTGTAACGCCCCAATTTTTGGCGCGTTTGGATATTTATTCTTCTTATTCGACTTATATCAATACTTTAATACTTTAAATATTTTTACGAGTATTTTCAATTGTATAATTGAAGTTTTACGAGTATATAAATATATACTTGATCATATATTTTCCGTTAATTGTGTTCAGAATAGTTTGGAAAGTTTTTCCGTTCCGAAAATCCCGTTCAGAGTATTTTTTTACCGAATTTAATTTAATTACCGCTGTCATGTGATTAATTAATAATTATTATTATTATTATTATTTTTTTTCCTTTATTCTTCTTTTCTTCGCCCTCTCCTTCCATTGTGATGATGGTCTTCTGCAGCCCTACTCTGCAATGACCTCTCGGCCTCCTTTACAACGACCCCTCGCCCTCCTTCAGTCTCTCACTCTCTTCCTCACCTTTGACGAACCCACTGTGATTACCCTCCACCTCCCTGTTCTCTCAACGTTCCCTAATCTCTGTTTCTTCACTCTCGCCTGCAACCATTTCCCCTTCCCATTGTTACCTCTCTGCAGTGCTCACCTTCGAGCCATTTCTGTCACGCCTCACCAACAACACTCTCATCCCTCTCAGTTTGTTTTGTGAGCAGCAACCTCCATGTTCTGGCCACCATCTGGAAGAACAACAACCCCCCCTGCTCCAATGAAATTCGCCGGAGACCGCCTAGGAACCGACGCGCCTCTCCCTGGCCGTTATCAGTCACCTTGAACTCTCCCTGCACCCGCAGAAACCGGAGAAGCCACCTCTGTCTGTCACCTTCCCTTTCGGACTCCACCTCGAGCCACGCCCGTGCTCCCCTGTTCCCCACCGAAGAAGCTTCGCACTCGCCGGTTCGCACTCGCCGGAGAATCCGCCATTGTTGCCTCGCCATTGCCGGAGACCGGAGGCCGACTGCCCTGCTGCTCTCTCTCCCTGCGCCACCGTCTGCCTTGGCGCTGCCTTCGCCTCACCAGGAGCAGCCAATTCGTTGTTGAACCAGCGCCGCCTTCTTGCCCAGCGTGCCTTCCATATCAGTAAAGAAGAAGCCCTTTTTAGGGTTTTAATCAAGTTAACAATGGGCCCCCTTCATTTCAGTTAATTACAGTTTGTGCCTTATAATTTATATTTGCATTTACAGCCCATATTTCTAATTTGCAGATTTGACCCCAAGTTTTAGAAATCTGAATATATATCCCTACAGATTTACTTATGGAATAAGACCCATAAGCGGAAATTGTATAATTTGCCCAGGAAATGTTTTTACGGGTTTTAACCTTGGAGTTTAAATACGAGTTTATTTCATAATTATCAATTATTCCCTTGTTGGATTTATTTCGGATTTATGGTCCGAAGGTTTATTGGCGGATTATGACCAAGTTTCTAAAATTGTATAAATTGTCCCGGAAAGTATTTAAGCGGTTTTAGCCTTGGTTTTGAAAACGAGTTTTACCTTAGATTTTACATAAGTTATATATTCCGTTCAAATTTAGCATATAAGCTAAATTTGTTTAGCTTTGGTGTTAGGACCGGAAGCGCCCCGATAAAGGCCAACGATTCCAATCTCGATATCCGTAGATCGACTTCCGTCTTTTGACGTTGTGTGAGTATTCCTTTCCCTCAATCTAGTTATGTTTAGTAGTATCATGCTAAGTTGGATATAACATAACTTAGAGTGAATACCAAGTAGTGGTTATGAACCTTAGGTGAGTTTTGAGGATTTATGATTGTGCTAAGACTTGAGGTGTTTGGTTATCTTGTGAGGTTGTTATAAGGCTTTATTTTATAGGGTTGATCTTGTGAGCGTTTTGAGGCTCGAGGTTGGGGTTGTATGATCTTGTGTGATTTTGGAGTTTAGGTTTGGCTTATCCTAGCATGTGGTTTGATGGTTATGACCTTGTGAGATCGTGAGGACTAAGAGTTGTTATCCTAGCATGGTTATGGGTTATGATCTTGCGAGATCATTGGGACTAGAAGTCTAAGGACTTCTAGCATGTGAGAGAGATGCTGATCGTGTGCCTTTTTACAGGCGTTGAGTGTCTTCCTGCGGGAAGCTGAGAGCGGGATATAGCGGGATTATCTTTGGGACGAGGTAAGTCTTCGGACTTACTTAGCTCGTATTCTTTGTATTAGCATTATTGTGTGTTGGGTGGTGTGTGTTATTATTTTACTGTTTATAACAACTAAACCGGAAATAGGATTACCGACCTTTATATTATTTGGCCCAAGTGTATGATAACGGGCGGTGACATCACTGCCTGGCTCCCCGTGAGAGCTAGGGGGATCTCGGCGACTGGCCCGTGCTGGTTAGACGGTCGGAGGCATCCGACCGTTCCATTGCCGGAAGAAGGGACCGAGGCGAGTTTCGGAGGATTCTCGTGTCACAAAAGAAGTTGAATTAGAATGGGATACGACTTAATAATAAAAAGATAATAAACCGGACTTGTGTGATTTGGTCTACATTGTGTGTTATGTTTATTTACTTGTGTTTGTGCCTTTCACCTTGATTCTAATGCTTCGAATATTAGCTAACGGTTTTATACCGATTGTTGTAGATTGCCTTGCAGGTTAGGAAAGCGGCCGAGAGATCCGGAAGAGTGGGCAGCCGGGGTTCCGTACATTTTAGGAGTGGGTTTTGGTTGGAGTCGGGTTGTGTTTTATTCTTCGTTTATTATATTGGTATGCCGTGTGTATGGCGTTTTGATCTTTGGTGTTGATTATCGGCTGAAGTCTTTTGTTGTTTTCCTTCGGGTTTCTTATCATTTGCATTAAAAGGAATTTTGGTTTTGCCTTTATTTGTGCCATGTTGAAAGATCCGGTGAAATTGTTGTCAGGCTAAGGGTCGGGACCCATTGTGAGGTCCCAACCCATAGCATCCCGGGTCCCGCGGATTCGGGGTGTTACAACCATGAATCAGAATGGTACCTGTAGTAGTTGGTGCTAGCGGCTCCTCATCACTCCTTAGCTCAAAAACTCGTCCTCGAGCTCCTCTTGTGTCACTAGTACCACCATCTCTACCTTTGCCTCTACTCAGTCCTGGAGCAGAACCCTCAGTAGCAGGACGGTGTAGGACTCTCTGTTGTCCCTAGGTCTAGTGCTGAGTTGGTCTCTGCCCACCTCTTGCTCTACCTATAGGTGAAGAACCCTGTTGTGATGACGCCTTGCTCTGATGGCAAAACGTAGCCTGATGTCTTGGCTTCCAGCAAGAGAAGCAAGTCAATGGTGCTCTCGGGCAATTAGTCTTCATATGTCCATACTCTCCACAATTGTAACACTGCCGGCCTCTCTTAGAATTATGTGCAGACATTGGATAACTCGAGCGACCCTGAGTCTGGCCTTGCCTGTATCCAGATGCTTCTGCACTTGTCTATCCGGTACGTTGTCTCTTCTCAGACCGTTCCGTCTGAGAAGTCCTCCTTTGGCTAGCCCGCTAACGCTCGTAAGCTGAGGCTCTGTCTTGGTAGTCTGTCAAAGACTCGCAATGAAATCCTGCCATATAAGAACGTGTACTCTCCCTCAATCGACGGGAGAACAAATACACGTGCTGATCCTCAAAAGGTGCAACTGGACCCAGTATTGCCAGCTCCATGTGTAAACGACTGATGACATCAGCTATCGGCACATCCTCGAAGCTTGCCTCTACAAAATCCTACAGTTTCTCCCTCCTCGGTGAGGCAGGGCATAAACGCTCTTTGATAGTAGCCCTCATCTGGTCATAGCTAGTGGCTCGGGCTCGCATAGTCCTCCATCACTGATGAGCTAGGTCACGGAATAGAGTTTGTACTACCTCTATCTGTTTGTCCTCTAGACATCTAATAGACTCAAGGGCCGAATCTACATGTCCAATCCAAACCTCAGTCTTCAAGCCCACCTTTCCAAAGAAAGGGGGTACGCCCAACTGATGAAATGCCTTCGTCCAAGTGTCTGTTCGAGGCCCTCTATACTTCTCTAAAGCTCTAGCAACCTCAGTAGCACGTGCCTACGTAATTGGCACCTAGTACAACTCAGAAGATCCCACCTATGTTGGCAGATCCGGGGCACGTCTACCCACTCTAGAAGCCTCCTGGACTTGTCTGATGTAAGGTCGGAACTCTACTCCCCTCATAGAGACATGATCCGAGTCATCTGACTGGACTCGCTGTGATCTCTGTCTCGCAAATCCACCGCTCCTAGTGTCAGGAACGACGCTCTTAGCTACCTCCTCATGTACCTCCTCTGTTATTGGCGGGTCAACAGAGGGAGTTGGTGCCTGACCTATCACTACTAGAGGAAGGGGTGATCTACCTCTACCTCATCCAACTACAAATGTCGCTCTAGTCCGAGCCATCTGCGGGTATGCACATCTAACTTATAAGGCTATATATATGCCATATGTGTATATATATATATATATATATATATATATATATATACAGTGGAGATCCTCAAAAGGGTGATGGCTTCCCTACACACTATCCCAAAACACTATACTCTTTCAAAACCAAAATCCTTTTGAAAAGCTAGACCCCTTTGGGTTCTGTTTATTTATCTACTCCACCTTTATTGCAGATTGCAAGTGCCATTGTTGTCAACCTAACACTTTGATCGCACAATGGATCCTGACCTTAGCTTGACAACAAGTTCACTGGATCTTACAACAAGGCACAAATAGAGTAAAACTAAATACATAAAACTCTACAATATATACATCAAAAGGGTTTACAAGAACACAACCGAGTACAAAACGGCAACCATAAACATCCAAGTACAAAACATCCCATATCTCACGAACAACCTAGTGTACGGAAGCCCTCGGCTGATCACCCATCTGGCTCACTCTGTAGTCTTCCTAACCTACAGATCATCTACAATACGGTGTAAACCGTTAGCTAACAAAAATGAATAAGAACGAAGTAATAGCACATACATAAATCAACACTTCACAATATGCAATGCCACACACACATCTGTTTATTATCTTTACTTAAGTTATTCCATTACTAATTCAACTTATTTTGTGACATGAGGAACCTAAAGAACCCCGGCTCTTCCCCCTTTAACTCAGGTGTTCCATGGGGATCTGCCTCCCCCCTGAGCTACTAGCTTCCGAGCACCTCCTCCACTCTCGGCGAGCTTTGACAGGTGGTCACCAGCCGGTTATAATACACTTGGGCCAATTAAGGTAATGAAGTGGTCAATCCTATTCCGATTTAGGTTATAAATGCAACAACCATATGAGCACACACAACCATTACAACCACTCAAATCCACAACTGCATGCTAAGTAAGTCCTATGGACTTACTTGAAACTCTCGTAAACCTGTACCACGTCACAGTTTCCCCTTGAGGAAACAATCAACGCCTGCATAAGCAAGGCATACACAATCAAACGCTGCAATGGTTAGGAGATGCATCTCCTAGACCTCATAACCATAACCAACCTATAACCCACATCTAAACCTCATAATCCTCAACATACATACAAGTGCCCAAGGCATAAACCCAACATGCAACTCATCAAGCTCATCCTCAACCATACTAGCCTAGCTATATCTAAAGCCAAGACCAAAGGAAAGGAAGAAGGAAACATACCAACTAGGTATGCCTTGGACACGCATCGGCAGAAGCAAGAGGCGCAAGGCACTACAGCAGTGAGCGTAGGTGCGGCTCACACCTAAGCACAAATGCGGTTTAGCTCAGGCACAGGGGCGGCTGGTGTGCAGAGGGTTGGTCTTCGACTTCTCTTCTACCCTTCACTTGCTCTTCCTTACCACTTCATCAACTGGAAACCAAACATACACATATGTATACATGTACGAGCATCAAAATGTCCAGGAAGATCTACACAAGCCTAGCAAAGAAGAAGGATGAAGATGGCGATAAAGAACTCACCAAAAGAAACCTAAGCAGAAGGGAAGGATCAACAACCTACACAACCTCAATTGGCTCTCCACAGCACAACAACACATCCATCATCATCAAATCAAGCTTGAAGCTCAACAACTCTCACAAACTCACACAAAACAAAGAAGATCCAAGAAGTAGATCAAAGGAAGAAGAGAGAATAAGAAGATGAACGTGAGGAGAAGAGGAAGGCTGGAGAAGATGAGGAAACCCTCATCTAGAAGCAAAAGGGAAGCTTATATAGGAAGCCAACCAAAAGCACGGGTCAAGGGTCAACAAAGACGGCTGCAGCCGCACAAATCCACAAGAGCAGATCTTCAGGGCGCAGGGGCGGCCACAGAATGCGTAGGGGCGGCTCCCAGAGCCCACATGGGCGGATCAGCCAAACTCAGCACCACTCAGCACCTAAAAGACTACGACTCTTACAATTATCCTTGGGAGACCATTTCTGGCAACATCCGGTTGCTATATGGATTGCAAGAGTGCCAAGTTGTCTTTCAACATTAGAGAAGAACAGGTTGAATTCATACTGTCAGCCTTGATGGAAGGCGAAGGACTGGATAAAGACATCTATTACATCTATGATGAAGAGGAATCTCGTGAATTGACCGTTGTTACCAATAAGAACAATGAGTTAGTTCCAACAAAGACCGTGACTGGATGGAGAATGTGCATTAACTATCGGAAGCTAAACGTGGCAACAAGGAAGGACCATTTTCCCCTCCCACTCATTGATCAAATGCTTAAAAGGTTAGCACAACATTCCCATTTCTATTATTTGGATGGTTATAGTGGTTTCTTTTAGATCCCCATTTACCCGGACAATCAAGAAAAAACCACCTTCACATGCCCGTGGGGTACGTTTGCCTATCGAAGGATGCCATTTGGATTATGTAACGCTCCAACCACTTTCCAACGTTGTATGATGGATATTTTCTCCGAGTATATCGAAGAGATCATGGAGGTATTCATGGATGATTTTTCTATTTATGGCTCCTCTTTCGATAATTGTTTAGCTAACCTCTCCCTTGTCTTACAAGGTTGTGAGGATTCTAATCTCGTTCTAAACTGGAAAGAATTTCACTTCATGGTTAGTGAGGGAATGGTGCTATGACACCTCGTTTCAAACCGAGGCATAGAGGTCGATCAAGCCAAGATCGAGACTATAAAGAAACTCCCGCCACCGTGTTCTGTAAAAGGTTTGCGGAGTTTTCTAGAACATGCAGGTTTTTACAGGAGGTTCATCAAAGACTTTTCTAAGATCTCTAAACCTCTAACCAATTTGTTGAACAACGATGTTGTTTCCGAGTTTTTGCAGGAATGTCTAGATGCTTTTCACAAGCTAAAGGAAGCATTGATATTATCTCTAATTATTCAACCTTCTGATTGGGACCTACCCTTTGAAGTCATGTGTGACGCAAGTGATGTGGCAGTAGGAGCAGTTCTTGGACAAAAGAAAGATGGGCGAACCTATGTCATCTACTACGCTAGCAAGACGCTAGATGAGGCTCAACTGAATTACGCCACCACCAAAAAGAGCTCTTGGCGGTAGTTTACGCTTTTGAAAAATTTTGTTCTTATCTTATAGGTGCGAAAGTCATTGTCTACACCGACCACGCCGCCATTTGATACTTGCTCACCAAGAAGGACGCAAAGCCGCACCTCATTCACTGGATTATCCTACTTCAGGAATTTGACTTGGAAATCTACGATAAGAAAGGATCCAAAAATTCTGTAGCGGATCGCCTCAGCCGGCTACCTCCCATTGCTTTAGAGGGAGATGACATGCCCATCGATGACTCCTTTCCCGATGAGCAACTTCAGTGGATGGAGCATTACCGTCACCAAATTTCGGAAGGTAACGAACCTTGGTATGCTAATATTGTCAATTATCTTGTTTGTCAGGAAATACCTCCCGAGCTCTCATACGCACAAAGGAAGAAATTCTTTAAAGATGTGCGTCATTACTTTTGGAATGAACCTCTACTCTTCAGTTAGAGGTCCAGATGGGATGTTGCGGAGATGCATTCCGGAAGATGAGACGGAGAGTGTCATGAAGCATTGTCATTCATTTCCATGTGGAGGACATGCTAGCTCACAAAACGTGCACTAAGGTATTACGTTCCGGTTTCTTTTGGCATACATTATTCAAGGATGCGCTAAGGTATTTTGATGACATGAACTATGACATAGTTTAGATGTGCATATAGGTAGTTTTTCCCTTTTGAGTACTTGGACATGACTTGTAGCATTTATCGAGTGTATGCACCTATTATTTTTAGAATCGAGATCTACACAAGCTTTGTTGTGATTTTAGGTGATTTGGAGCGGAAATGGAGTGGAAAGGAGCCATTCACTAAATGTTGGTCAATGAGGATTACATTGGGAAGCATTGGAACGTTATTGGAAGAAGTATGAAGTGAAGCCAATGTGAAAAGCGTCAAAAAGGAAGAACCACGGTCAAGAAAGAAGTTCCACGGCCGGGGTTTTGATAATTAATTGAATTTCACACGTGGAAACGAAGGTCGAGAGTCGCCACAGGAGGAACAATGGCCCTGGTTTTCTTCGGAAAAGTCCGTTACGTTAATTGCCATATCAGCATGAAAGAAAGGAGCCTTTTAACATAATTTTTATTTTATAAAAGGAGGTTGACGGCTGCATTTAGGATATCACGTCATAGAAGGAGATCTCGCTTTGGACGAATATCACGCTTTAGGCCGGAAGGACGGTGCTCTTGGATTCCATTTCCGCACATCGGAAAATATTGCTTCATCATTGGATGAGATTGAAGAAGTTCTTGATTCTACCATAGATATTTGTAAGATTGTTCTGGTCTTTGATTTTTGTCTTTGAGAACACATTATGGGATTATATTGTTTGACTGATTGAGTTATTGATTCTTTAAAGATTGGTTTTATTCACTTTTGTGTTCTTGGTTGCATATCCATCTTGATTTCTTTTCTTAATCTTGATTTTATTTCGATGATGATTGTTGGCTAAACCCTCCTGCAATTCTAGGGTGAAGGGTTGATGGTTGTGGTACAGATGATGAAAGATTGAGCCTTAACAGATCGGACCTTGAGAGTTGTGAGACGAAACCCACGAACGAGGATTTCCACGGGCTGTTCTTAAGGAACCACGACCGTGGTTTCCCATGATCTGGTTGTGGTTTCCTTTATCTTGCACGTTTCGCTTTTGCCTTTATCCAAAGTTCAAGATTGCATAAATGCTACCTTTGTTAACCCTTTCTGGCCTTTGCTTTGCTGATTGTGAGTGTTTACAAGATCTAGATGATCGAGGATTCAAACCCCTCTATTAGGTGAGGAGGAGTGTCATGCCCTTTATCCTTTATCTTTCTTTTCCTTGGGTTTTGGTTGGTATGAGAGTTTAATCCTATCCTTGTGACCTCTTCTTGACGAGATTCAACATCCTTTAAGTAGAATCCTTTGGGTGGGATGAAAGGGAAGTCGGATCTTAAATCGGACGGCATTCATATCGAAGATATAACTCCCTTTATATCCATCTCTGTCCGTACACATCCATAGACATCTTGAATCGAATACCACAACCGGATACTTGGATCTTTAGGATTTGCATTCCCATTATTCTTCCTTCTATATTCTTTATAGTTGTTATTGAATTGTTTGCTACCCAAGTTGGATTACCTTTATTGCTTTGTTCTCACAGATTACTTGAGATCGACTCTGGAATATTAGCTCATACTACGATTGATCCGTACACTGCGGGTTCGCTATCGTTAGGCTTAATTGTTGGATATAAATTTAAAGCTTATTTACGCACACACCTTTTGGAGCGAACAACTACCTTGGATTGATCCATTTTACATTTCTTGAGAAAATCCTTGGTATACTTGCTTTGGTTTAGAAAGTTTACTTTCTTAGCTTGAATAACTTGTAGACCAAGAAAGAAGTTTAACTCTCCCATTATGCTCATTTCAAATTCTCTACACATTATATCTGAAAATTCCTTGCGTAGAGAATCATTAGTACCACCAAGTAATATATCATCAACATAGATTTGTACTACTAATAAATCGTTTCCTCTAGTTTTGAAAAACAAAGGTTTATCAATCAAACCTCTTTGAAAACCGTTTTCTAAAAGATACTTGGACAATTTTTCATATCAAGCTCGAGGAGCTTGTTTAAGGCCATAATGAGCTTTGTCCAATTTAAATACATGATCCGGAAAATCATCGTTTTCAAAACTAGGATGTTGAACAACGTAGACTTCTTCTAATAAGACATATAGAAAAGTACACTTAACATCCATTTAAAAAAGCTTTATGTTCATGAATGATGCAAATGCAAGTAGCATACGTATGGCTTCTAACCTGAAAACCGGAGCAAAAGTCTCCTCATAATCAACACCTTCTTCTTGGTTTTAGCCTTGTGCTACAAGTCGTGTTTTGTTTCGCATAACTTTACCATGTTCATCCAACTTGTTTCGAAACACCCATTTTGTTCCTATGATGCATTGATTCTTGGGTCTTGACATGAGAGTCTAGACTTTATTTCTCTCAAACTCATTTAGTTCATTTTGCATGGAAATAATTCAATATGGTTCTTGTAGTGCTTGAACATGGTTTTTGGGCTCTAAAAGAAATATAATAGCACACAAATCACACAAGTTGTTTCACCTAGATCGAGTTTGCACACCTGATTTAGGATCGGAGATCACGTTCTCTTAAGGATGAGATAATGAATGTTTGAACTTTCTCCTCTTTGTGTTTGGAACATTTAAGGTATATTCTCATGATCCTTGACGCTCGGGAGCTCTACTTGATTCAGGTACTGATGACATGAATTATATACCATTATAATCATGCATATTGTGAATGTTTTACCTCAGTTTCTCATACATCGAAGAGATTTGTGTGCCTTTAAGCTTTGTTTCATATATATTTCAGAAATAGAGGTCTACACGAGTTTTGATTGAATTGCAAGTGAAAACGATGGATTTGGAAGCAATAATGGAGCAAGGAGTAGCTCGAGTTGATAAGGAAGCATAAGAGACCATTGAGGAGTCATGAGGAGCAAGGAAAGTGCATGGAAAAGTAACACAAGGAAGTGGAAAACAAGCCAAAAGACGAACACTCTCAGTGAAGAAAAATCGGTTCCCAGATAGACCGATTTTTCTGTAGAAAAATCGGACAAGCTTTTGGGAAATCGGCCGATTTTTACCTTCAACCGTCTAAAAAATATAACGTTCGAAAGCCCACAACATTGGGCTAGAAGGGGGACATGTCTTGCAGCACATTAGCAATTTTGGGTTATGTTGGAACCCTAGGAGACGGGAAGGTCACGTTGGAACAGATCGGAGATTGACGGTTGACAAAAGAGGATTGGAGATCAATTCTTGGAGAGAAAGAAAGTGGCGGAAAGAAGATAGAGTTCAAGATTCAAGAGAGTTGTGAGATATTCGATTATTGTTCGTTATTGTGGTTTATGAACACATTATATTGAGTGCTTTATGAGATTCTGTTGAAGTTTTGAAGGATTGATTACACATTTTGAAGATTTGTCAAGTTTTATGCAAAGTTTGGTTCTTTATTTGCTTTCTTTAATCAATCTTGATTTTGATTCAAAAATGAAAATGATTGGCTAAAAATCTTTTGATTCTGGGGAGAATAGTTGATGATTGAGGCATAGATGATGATAGATTGAACTCATTTAACCTTTTGGACCCTGATAGTTGAGATTTAACCTTTGCGAGTGCGAAAATCGTGGTGTTCTAACGAAAAATTGGCCGATTTTTCCTTAAGAACAGTCCGATTTTTCTGGGTTGACGTACCTTAATGCTTTATCCTTTAACCAAAGTTAAACCTTGCCTAAATCCTAGCCTTTATTAGTCTTTTTAACCCTTATCCAAGTGTGAAAGGAGATTCATCATTGATTCTTCGCCTTTACCTTCGAGAGTCACATCCTTGGGTTTAAGTGAGCGGTTTGAGTGTTAATCCTTTCTTTGAGTACTCTTCTTGATGAGACTCAACATCCTTCAAGTTGAGAGATTTTGAGTTGGGATAAGTGAGTAGTGGAACTTCGCCATACATTATTCCTTTCTTCAAAACACATGACCTTGGCAAAATCAACTTTGTCTTATGATCTTTGGAATGTCTTGAATCGAAAGCCGCAGTCGGATACTTGAATCCTTGGAATCATATTTCTCTTAACATCTTTACAAAAGCTTCTATTTTATGCGAGACGATATTTGAACTGATTTATACTCTCATCAAATCCCTGAGTTCGACTCTGGAATTTCTTGTCTTACTATAGCTGATCCGTACATTGCGGGTTCGCTTTTGAATTTATGTATATAAATTTAAGACTTTGTCACGCACACTTTTGAGCAAACAAGTTCTTGGCGCCTTTGCCGGGGATTTGGTCAAGACCAAATTCGGTTTTCGGTTGTTTGGCTTGGGAGCTTTTGCTCTTGTTATTTGATCTATCTACTTGAATGATTTTGCAGATTTCTCTTTAGGTATATGAGACGATCTCGATATGAGAAAGATCTCATTCCTTTTGACCCTGAACTTGAGAACACTCTAAAGAAATGGTTAAGAGAAGTTAAAATGGCTGAACACAATGAAAAGAACCTCCAAGCTGAGTTGGATGAGACTCGTGCTCTCCTTAATCTAAGTGAAAGGAAACTTATTGAGGAGAGAGTTGTATCTCGTGCTAATAGAGAGCGATTGCAAGCTGAGGTGAATGAAATATAGACGATGATCCAACAAGTAAACTTAGAAAAACCCTCCAAAGCTAAGAAGGATGAATCATCTGACGATGATATGCCTGAGCTGGAAGAGATAGTGCACAATCCACCACCTAATCCTCGTGTTCCAGTTAGGGATGCCAGAGTTGCTCCTATCGTGGTTGAACCACGAACTCTTAGGCAACATATGGATCCGAATCAGCAGTCACACTATTTGGGCGTGAATCTTGGAGATCCGGATGAGCATGACTATAGGTTTCGCCCTCAAGTCATCACTATGATCCGCCAAACTCAGTTTGGTAGAATGGAAACAAAATCCCCACATCAACATCTTCACAACTATGAGATCCTTATGGAGACCTTGAAGCCTCCAAGAGCAACGAATAACAACTGTAAGTTGAGACCTTTCTTTTTCTCTGTGAAAGATAAGGCCTTAGCTTGATATCAATCTTTTCCAATTGGGAGAGTTAACACATGGCAGGAGATGACTTTGTAATTTCTTACCAAGTTCATTCCACCATCCAAGACGGCGGAGTTGAGAGGTAAAATCAATGTCTTTACCACGAAACCTAATGAAAGTTTGTTTAGGTCTTGGGAAAGGTTCAAGGACCTTCTATTGGATTGCCCTCACCATGGCATTCCAAAACTTGAGTTGTTAGAGATCTACTACAAGGGATTGGATGAAGAGACTCAATTCAATCTTCAATCTCTTCCGGCTGGAACTTTTATGGAAATGAGAGATTATGATGCTTGGGAGTTCATTGAAAATCAAGCTCTAGTGATTGAGAAGTACTCTTATAGGAAGATCGAAGGTGGAGGGCGAATTTCTAGAGATCCGGGACTGAATTTGAATCAAGCAAGTCAAGCTCAAATTTTCTCTCTCAACAATGAGATTAAGGAGTTAAAATCACTTTTGAAACCCAACATTCAAGCACAAAAGGAGCAAGACGTTGACTATCTAGGAAGCGAAAACAATCAAGGGAATAGGAACAACAATAGGAACAACAATAGGAACAACAACTGGAACAATAATAATAACAACCGGAATTTCAACAACAATTGGAGATCCAATCCACAAAATCCCTATAATCACTATTCCCATGATAAAAATGCACTAACACCTCCTTCTTCTTCTTCTACCCCTTTGAAAAGTCAAGGACAAGCTTCATCGAGTTCAAGCCAGCCGGAGAAGGACAAGCTTGAAGCAATGATAAAAGCAATGATGGGGAAGATGCAAGGGTTAGATAATTCCATCACTTCGATTTCTAAAGCACAAAAAGCTTTGGAGAATCAAGTGTTTAGCAAAGCCGGAGAAGTTCCTAGAGATCAAGGGAAGCTTCCCGGAAGAACGGAGGACAATCCGAAGGGGCGTTGTAAGAGCCTTAGTCTTTGGAGCTTAGGAGTCTTGTTGAGCCTTAGTGAGCCCTGCCTTGACCCCTATTAGCCGTCCCTACACACCACCTGGGGCGCCCCAGTGGCTAGGCGCCCTTGCGCCTTGGGCTAGCCACCCCTGCGGCTTTGTGATGGTGCAACCGCTTTCGTTGACTCTTGACTTGTGCTTTGCGGCTGGGTTCTCTTATAAGCCTTGCCTTGCTTCAGATGAGGGGTTTCTTACCATATTCCAGCTTCTTCATCCTCTCTACGTCCTTCATCTTCTCCTCTCTTCTTCCTTGATCTTCTTTGACATCTTCTTGTTCTTGTGAGTGAGTTCTTGAGAGTTTGAGTGTGGTTTTGGCCTGGGTTGATCTTGAGGTTGTTGTTGAGGGTTGTTGTTATTATTGTGTTGAGGTTGTAGACGTGCGGTGTGCTCTATAGTTGCTGCATAGGGTTGCTGTGGTAAGTTCTTCAGCTTCCATCTTCTTTATTTCCTCTTCTTGCTTCTTTCCTCTTCTTTCTAGCTTAGGATCACAAGCTAAGCTTGTTTGGATCCTTTCCTGGCTGTTTTGATGATCATATATATGTATATGTGCATATATGTTGTTGTGGTATGTTGAAGAAGTGAAGAGAGTCGAGAAAGGGATCGAAGAGAAGTCGGGACCAACTTTCTGCACAGTTGGCCGCCCCTGCGCCTGAACCCAGCCACCCCTGCGCCTGCTGTGGACCTCCCCTGCGCCTGCTGTGAGCCGCCCCTGTGCCTCACTGGGTCAGCTTGGAGTTCCTTGCTTCTATTGGTGCATACCTGGTTGGTATGTCTTCCTTCCTTCCTTCCTTTCCTTTGGCATTGGCTTAGTTGATAGCTAGGCTAGTGTGGTTAGGATGAGTAGTATGATAGAGATGTGCCTTAGGCACTCGTGTTGATGTTGAGGTTATGTTGTAGGTATTTGTGAGCTTGTTGTGATCTTGAGGTTTAGATTGAGGTTGTAGGTTGGTTTTGGTTATGGAGACGAGTCTCTTAACCCTTGCAGTGTATGATGTTGTGTGCCTTGCTTTTGTAGGCGTTGGTTTCTTCCCCAAGAGGAAGCTGTGACGCGGTATTGGATACGAGTGTATGAGGTAAGTCCATAGGACTTACTTAGCGTTCAGTTATGGATTGGTGTAATTGTGATGGTTGTGTGTGTTCATATGATTGTGCATTTATAACCTATACCGGACTAGGATGACCATTTTATTACATTTAAATGGCCCAAGTGTATTATAACGGGCGGTAACCACCGGTCTCCGCCTGCGGGTTAGGAGGAGGTGCATGGAAGCCAGTAACACAGGAGGGGACGAGTGATAATCACCCCCATGCAAAACCCCTGTGTTAACTGGGGAAGGGACGAGGTTCTTGAGGCTCCTCGTGTTACAAAAGAAGTTGAATTAGTAATGGAATAACGTAATGAAAGATAATAAATGAATGTGTGTGGCATTGCATGTATGAGATGTTGATGTGTGTTTGTGCTATTACCTTCGTACTTATCTATTGCTGTAGCTAACGGTGTATACCGTGTTGTAGATGATCTGCAGGTTAGGAAGACTGCAGAGTGAGCCAGATGGTGTGACCAGCCGAGGACTTCTGCACATTAGGATGCGTGGGTTGGGATCTTTTGTATCGGATGTTTATGTTTGATGTTTTGTACTCGGCTTTGTGTTGTAAACACTTTTGATGTATCACATACAACTTTTATGTATTTGGTTTTACTCTACTTGTTCCTTGTTGTAAGATCCAGCTAACTTGTTGTCAGGCTAGGGTCAAGATCCATTGTGAGATCCTAGCCCAATGTATCATTCCAAGTCCTGTGGATTTGGGGTGTTACAGAGTTGGTATCAGAGCTTTAGGTTGACAACAATGACACTTGCTATCTGCAATAAAGGTAGAGTGGATAAATAAACAGAACCCACACGGGGTCTGACTTTTCAAAAGGTTTTGGTTTTAAAGCGAGTACAGATGTTTTGGGATAGTATGTACAGAAGCCGTCACCCATATGAGGATCTCGACAGTAAAGATATATATATAGATATCTCTTATATGCTGATGTGTATGCATGTACTATTAAGTATTATATATATATCTATACATATGGCCTATATAGAGCCTTATACATTAGGTGTACATACCCGCGGATGGCTCGGACTAGAGCTACTGCTGTTGTAGAAAGAGGTAGAGGTAGACAACCTCTTCCTCCATGAGGGATAGGACAGGGACCAGCTCCTGCTACAGATCCACCAGCGGTGAAGGAGGCTCTTGAGGAGGTTGCCGAGAGTGTAGTTCCATCTACGAGGAGTGGTGGGTCCAGGAGACAGCAGGCCCATCCAGGCTAGTTTGATGGCTCAGACCATGTCTCTATGGGTGGATTAGAGTTCAGAGAGTATCTTAGGCATTTTGAGGAGGCCATCAGAGCGGGCAGACGAGCCCCAAATCTACCAGGGCATGAGGGATCATCTGAGAGATCCCATGGAGCTACTCAGGTGCCAGCTGCACCGGTTCGTGTTGTTGAGTCAACTCGAGTTGTGGAGGAGATCAGAGGGCCTCGACCAGATACCTGGTTGAAGGCATTTCATCGGCAGGGTGTTCCACACTTCTCTGGGGAGATCGGCCTAGAAACTGAGGTGTGGATTGGGTATGTAGACTCAGCTTTAGAGTCTATTCCCTGCCTAGAGGACATACGGATAGAGCTAGTATAGTCTCTATTCTGTGACCTGGCACACTAGTGGTGGAGGACAGTTAGAGCACGAGTTACCACCTATGAGCAGATGAGGACTATGTTAAGAGAGCAGTTCTGCCTTGCCTCACTAAAGAGGAAGAAACTGCAGGACTTCATGGAGGCGGGTTTTGAGGACATACCCATTAGACACGCTATTCGCCGCTTCCAGACTGAGCTAGGATTGCTGGGTCCAACTGCACCATCTGAGGACCAGCATGTGTACCTTTTTGCCCGTCGTTTGAGGGAGAGCACATGCTCATACATGGCGGGATTTCACTGTGACTCATTGGCAGACTACCAGGATCGTGCCTCTGCGTATGAGAGAGAGAGTGAGCTAGCTAAAGGAGGACTTCTCACACAGGACGATCTGAGAAGAGACAACATACCGTACCGACTGGTGCAAGAGCATCTGGATACGAGCGAGGTCAAACTCAGGGCCGCTCGAGTGTTCCAGTGTCCGCACAGACAATTGAGAGAGGCCGGCAGTGTTACAACTGCGGGGCCTATGGGCATGTGAGGACTGATTGCCCTAGAGCACCACTGACTTGCTTCTCGTATGGGAAGCCAGGACATAGAGCTACGTTTTGCAATCAGGGCAAGGCTTCTTTACAACAGGGTTCTTCCCCTGCAGGTGCAGCTGGAGGTAGGTAGAGACCGCCTCAGCATCAGACACAGGGACAATAGAGAGTCCCAGGCACACCCGCTACTTAGGGGTCAGCTCCAAGACCGAGTAGAGGTAGAGGGAGAGCGGTTGGTACCAGGATGGCCGAGGAGCTCGGGGCAGAGTTTTTGAGCTGAGGAGTGTTGAGGAGCCGTCAACACCAACTGCTACAGGTACCATTCTGTTACATGGTTTACCTGCTAGAGTTTTGTTTGATACGGGTGTTACACATTCATTTATTTATGTTGCTTGTCTTGAGCGTTTGAGTTTGTCTACCATAGAGGGGCACCCTTTACTATAGGGTTACCTGATGGTATTAGGGTCAAAGGTACCCAAGAGATACGTAGTTGTCCCCTATGCTTACGGACAAGTGTATTACTTGTTGACTTCTTAGTCATGCCCCTGATGCATGAAGAAGTCATATTAGGTATGGACTGGATGCGTAGACACCGTACGGTGTTAGATGTGGGTAAGATGACTGTTATAGTTTCTACCGACTTAGGTCCGATAGAGGTCTTTCGGGGTTGGGACCTTGGGAAGACAGGATCTGTCATTAGTGCAGTATGAGCAGCTAGACTGATTGCACAAGGATGTGATGCCTTCTGGTGCTACGCCATGAAGGATGGGGATAGTCCGGCTTTGGAGGACATACCAGTGGTCTGTGACTTTACAGACGTATTTGCATAGCTGTCTAGTCTGCCACCTCAAAGGAGCGTAGATTTTGGCATTGATTTGGAGCTTGGTACGAGACCCATCTCGAAGGCCCCATACCGTATGGCACCTGTCAAGATGTTAGAGCTGAAGAAGCAACTCGAGGAGTTGGCTGAGAAGGGCTTCATACGCCCTAGTGTTTCACAATGGGGTTCACCTGTCCTCTTCGTGCGGAAGAAGGACGGATCATTGAGACTGTGTATAGATTACAGAGAGGTGAACAAGGTGACCATCAAGAACAAGTATCCACTACCTCGTATTGATGATCTACTTGATCAGCTGCAGGGAGCGACAATTTTCTCCCGGATTGACTTGCGTTCAAGATATCACCAGCTGAGGGTGAGAGAGCAGGATGTGCAGAAGACGGCATTTCGTACCCGTTATGGACATTACGAGTTTGTAGTGATGCCATTTGGGCTGACGAATGCCCCAACAGTTTTCATGGAGTTGATGAACAATATCTTCATCGACTTCCTGGATCATTTTGTGGTGGTCTTTATTGATGACATTCTGGTGTACTCTCGTAGCACAGAGGAGCATGCTGGACACTTGAGGACAGTTCTGCAGATTTTGAGGGATAGAGAGTTGTACGCCAAGCTCTCTAAGTGTGAGTTCTGGATGTCTGAGGTTGCATTTCTCGGACACATAGTCTCCTCCGATGGGATCATGGTTGATTTGGTGAAGATCGAGTCTGTTGCTGCATGGACGACACCGACGAACGTCAAGGAAATGCGTAGCTTTCTTGGCTTAGCCGGTTATTACAGACGCTTTGTGGAGGGATTCTCTGTGATTGTCCGTCCACTGACGAGTCTTCTGAGGAAGACTACCAGATTTGTAGGGACTGACCAGTGTGCTTAGAGTTTTGAGGAGTTGAAGAGGCAATTGACTTCTGCTCTTGTTTTGGCACAGCTAGAGGGTTCTGATGATTTTGTGGTCTACAGTGATGCATCCAAGCTAGGCTTGGGATGTGTGTTGATGCAGAGAGGAAGAGTGATTGCATATGCGTCTCGATAGCTGAAGACATATGAGGAGAACTACCCGACTCATGATTTAGAGTTGGCAGCGGTAGTTCATGCTTTGAAGATCTGGAGACATTACCTGTATGGTGCTACATGTCTGATCTTCACACACCATAAGAGTTTGAAGCACATTTTCACGCAGCGGGAATTGAATAACCGCCAGCGTCGATGACTTGAGTTAATCAAGGACTTTGACCTTGAGATTTTGTATCATTCTAGCAAGGCGAATGTAGTAGTTGACGCCTTGAGCAAGAAGACGCCTCGAGAGATGGCGATTGCCAGACTTACTGTACAACCTCAGCTTCAGAGGGATCTAGCCTGGCTAGTGATGGACATCCAGTTTCCTGATGAGGACGCCTAGTTGTTTGATGTAGAGGTTCTACCCGGTATGTTAGATGAGATCCAACAGAAGCAGGGTACCTGCCCGACCTTGACGAGGATCAGAGATAGGATGTCTCGTGGAGAGGCACCCCAGTTCACTATTGGGGCAGATGGAGTTATGAAGCGATATGATCGTATTTGTGTACGTGCTAATGCAGAGCTGAGACAACAGATTTTACAGGAGGCTCATTGTACACCTTACTCAGTAAACCCTAGTACGAGTAAGATGTATCATAATGTGAGATGCTCATATTAGTGGGGAGGTCTGAAGCCCGACGTATCCAGATTTGTGGTTCAGTGTGCGACTTGTCAGCAGGTCAAGATAGAGCATTTCAGGCCTGGAGGTGAGCTTCATCCACTGCCAGTGCCGTAGTGGAAGTGGGAGGACGTCTCCATGGATTTTGTGACTGGGTTGAGGACCAATAGGAGCTTTGATGCTATCTGGGTGATCATTGACAGATTGACGAAGACGAGACGTTTCATTCCTATCAGAGAGACGTGGCCAATGAGCAGATTAGCTGAGGAGTACACTAGACAGATAGTGAGACTCCATGGGGTACCGAGAACGATCGTTTCTGATCATGATGGACGATTCACGTCGAGATTATGGCAACAGATTCAGACTGCTTTGGGGACGAGTCTACACTTTACTACTGCGTTTCACCCCCAGACAGATGGTCAGTAAGAGAGGACCATCTAGACCTTATAGGATATGTTGCGAGCCTGTGTTGGATTGGGGACAGGGATGGTCTGATTACCTTCCATTCATTGAGTTCTCATACACTAACAGCTGGCATGCATCTATAGGGATGTCTCCTTATGAGGCACTATATGGACGTAGATGCCGTACACCTTTATGCTGGGATGAGCCTAGCAGTATCAGTGGGATAGCGCTAGAGCAGATTTTGGATGATATGGCTCGAGTAGCGCTAATCAGAGAGAGGATGTTGGTTGTACAGAGTCACCAGAAGTCGTATGCAGACAAGAGGTGTCGACCTCTAGAGTTCAGGGTAGGAGCTCATGTCTGGTTGAGAGTATCTCCAAAGCGAGGCGTCAGATGTTTTGGCATAAAGGGGAAGCTAAATCCTAGATATGTCGGTCCTTTCGAGATACTGGATAGAGTTGGGCAAGCAGCCTACAGATTAGCATGGCCTCCGAGTTTAGAGGGCATTCATCTTGTGTGTCATGTGTCTCAGCTGAGGGAGTATATACCAGATCCGAGGCATATCGTGTGTTATGATGATCTGGTGGTTCAGTCGGGCAACACGTTTGCAGAGCACCCTATTGCACTCCTAGAGCGAGGTGTGAGACCCCTGCGTTCGAAGGACATTCCTATGCTGAGGATACAGTGGTCGAGACGAGGATTAGATGAGGCTACCTGGGAGATAGAGGATAGTATTCAGAGGAACTATCTAGAGTTCTACGCCGAGATAGATGCACCAGTAGGATCCACGAGTAGATCTTAGTGCCTTTTTGGTGAGTGCTTGTTATGTGCTTATGTGATATGCCGTGTTTTCGTGCTAGCTATGATATTGATAGCATGAATTATAGTCTATATTTTGGGGTTTGTTTGGACGTTTTATCTTCAATAATCTGCATGATTGCATGTATATTATGTGATTACATTACCATTTCATCTACCTTTGCGAGAATCGAGGTCTACACCTAGTTTTGTTGTAATTGTAGGTAAAATGGCACATTTTGCATAGAAAAGGAGCTATGGAGTCATCGGAGCTACGTTGAGGAACATAAGGAACCATCCAGGAAGCATAGCCATGGATTAAAGATTCACTTTGGACCAGTTTTGAGAGATTTCACATTCAGTTGTGACTCACCTCGGTTGACCAGAGATTCATCTCGACCGAGGTGATCCAGAGACACCGACTCGAGCGAGGCGAACACCTAGGACGCGGCGAGAATATTTTATTCTTGGCTGAGATCTTTTATCTTTGGAAAGTGATCTTATATTTTTGGGCTTGGCTCCTGGAAGGAAGAAGATCTTATATTTTACCTATTTTTATGGGAAAAGATCTTTCTAAGATATATTATCTTTGGAGGGTTATTTTCCTATAAAAAGGGTCGGATTTCCCAAAAATCCGTCATCCGCTATCAGCGCAAGAGGACGCTATACTGTCGATTAGGGTTTATAGCACGCATCAGCCATACTCCAGTTGGGAGATTCGAAGAACCTTTTTGAAGGTTGAAGGAAGATTGAAGATCATAGCTTTTATAGCTTTTGGAGGGTTTTGTAAGATTGTCTTTAATTCCCTTCCTTGTTGTCTTGTCTTGTTGGATTGCTATCCAAGGAACGCTTTTGTTGTGATATTTGATTCAGTTATTGAAGTCTTTTTCATTAAATTCTTCTTGTTCAAATATTCACCTTCTTCCCATATATTTAATACTTTCATAATGATGATGAGTGGCTAATTTCCTTGTGTGATTCTAGGGTGATTGGTTGAAGGTTGTGGGAAAAACAATGACAGAATAATCTTAGATTCCAGTAGGACCCTGAAAGTTCGAGTCTTTAACCTTAACCCTAAGCATCTCGTTCAGTCGATGAACATCTCGGCCGGGGTGGAATTTGGCTGACCGAGGTGACTTATCCGATCCTAAACTGAGAGTTAAGTGTTAGAGTTTGCAAAATCCTATTCTTATTACATCTTTCCTGGTTCAAAGCAAGCTTAGGATGAGACTTACCCGGTAATTCCTTAGTTTGTGTATCAACGATCATAAGTGTAGGTAATAAAGGTTTATCCTTTATTAGGGTTTGAGTGTGCTTCCATCCCACCTTTGTGAGTTAGCCTGAGACTTACCCGGTAAAGGTTGATTCTATTCCCTTAGATGGTGTGTTAGTTTGAGGTTATAGTTCTTTATCTTGATTCCTTGAGACTTACCCGGTAATAGGAGTTACGGTTTTGGATTAGCGAGTAGTGAGACTTACCCGGTGATCTACTCCACTTTAGTAACATCTTCCCCTTGCAAAAATCTCAGCTTTGTCCGCTTATCTTTAGATATTGAGTTGGAACCACAACTAGACGCTTTAATCCCTAGAATTGCATGTTTGCTTTATTGACTTCTTATTCATCTTTGATTGTGTTAATTGCTCTTTGTGGTTAGTATTCGCGAAGCTTACCGTTATTGACTTTGTTTCACCGAGTCCCTGTGATCGACCCCTGGAATTCCTTGCTTTTACTACGATTGACCCGTACACTGCGGGTTCGCATCCTTGTTTTAAGCTTAAGTCTAGGGTTATAAATTTAAAGCTTGCACACACCGTTTGGAGCGAACAAGTTTTTGGCGCCGTTGCCGGGGACTTGGTCTAGACCGAGCCGGTACGGTTTGCTCCTGGGGCACTTGCCCCCGTGTCATCTAACCACTCTACTTGAGTGACTTTTGCAGGTTCTTTCTTAGGTATATGCGAAGAACCCGCACTGGGAAGGAAATCGTTCCTTACGATCCCGAACCAGAGAAGACATACAAGCGACGTTTAAGAGAAGCGAAGATGGCCCAACAAGACAACCGCGATCTTGAGGCCGAATTGAAAGAGGCGTTAGAGCTGCTACGCCTCAACAAGGAAGAACTAAGGCGAGAGAAGGAAGAAACTCGCACTAAAACTGAAGCAATCGAAGCAGAAATGGCCGTCATACGAGACCAGATTCTACTTCGACAGAGGGACAATCCAGTTCCCGATGCTGGACCGAGGCAGGTTCCAGTTGCTGACCCTCGACCGAGGCATGTTCCAGTACCAGACGCCCCGGCCGAGATACATCCACCTCGGATGCCAGTCCGAGATATTCTTCTTGCAGGAATCCCACAAACCCTAGGTCAAAGGATGGACCCTAATCAACAATTGAGGCGTCCAGGAGTCAACCTAGGAGATTCAACGGACCATGACTACGAACTTCGACCGCAAGTTCTATCCATGATTCGCCAATGCCAATTCGGAGGGATGGAGAAGGAATCACCACATCAACATCTTCAAAACTACGAGATCTTGATGGAAACCTTGCGACCTTCCAGAATTGAAAATAACAACTACAAGCTAAGACCTTTTTACTTTTCTTTAAAAGATAGAGCTCTTACTTGGTATCAATCTCTTCCTCCAGGAAAAATCAGCACATGGGAGGAGATGACTACGGAATTCTTGACCAAATTCTTTCCCCCTTCAAAGACAGCTGAAATGAGAGGGAAGATCAATGCTTTCATTATGAAGGACAAGGAGAGCTTGTCCAAGTCATGGGAGCGGTTCAAGGACATCCTTTTGGATTGCCCACATCATGGGATTCCAAAAATCGAGTTGTTGGAGATCTACTTCAAAGGATTGGACGGAAGCACCCAGTTCAATCTCCAACTACTCTCCGCCGGTACCTTCATGGACATGGCGATTGACGAGGCTTGGGACTTCATCGAGAAGCAAGCCTTGCACATGGAAAAATACACCCACCAAGGAGCTGAAGGTGGAGTTAAAAGAGTCAACTTTCAAGAGACTCAATCCAACAACAATCAACTCACGTCTTTGAAGAATGACGTGAAGTAATTGAAGGAACTCTTGGTTGCACAAAACAAGAAGGAAGAGCAAGGAAAAAGGAACAACAACAATGGATACCGTAACAACAACAACGGTCCCCGAAACAACAACTACAACAACAACAACAATAGAGGATCCAATAGCAACAATTGGAGGACGAACAATCAAAACAACCAGAATCCTGGTAACAATTATTCTAACTCCAACTCTAATAATTCCTCTAACCCTTTCCTCTCTTCCCCTTCTTCTTCTTCCACTCCGTTAAAGAGCCAAGGGCAAGGATCAAGTTCGTCTCAGCCGGAAAAGAAAGACGCAGTTCTGGAGGCTATCTTGATCAAGCTTAGTGCTATGGAGACTTCTATGACTTCATTTTCAAGGGCCCAAAAGTCCTTCGAACAATAACTTGCAAGTAGGGCGAATGAAGCGCCAAGAGATCCAGGGAAACTTCCAGCAAAGACGGAAAGCAACCCTAAGGGCCAGTGCATGGCCATAACGACGAGGAGTGGACTCAAAACTGCAGATCCAGTACCTCGTTCGACGCAGACCACCTCGGTCCAGATCCAGTCGAAGAACACCTCGACCGAGATACCACCCGAGGCGGAGCAACAGAAAGCGGAGGGGAAAACTGAAACTTATATTCCACCTCCTGCATACAAACCACCACTTCTATTCCCCCAGTCGAGGGCCAGAGCACATCTAGACAAGCACTTTGGTAAGTTCCTTGACTTGATGAATAAGCTGCATATTAACATTCCTTTCCTTGATGCTATTCTAGGAATGCCCGCTTATGGGAAGTTCTTAAAGGAGATCCTTTCAAGGAAAAGGAAATTGGAAGACTTTGGTGAAGTTAGGATGACATCTAAATCCTCGGAGCTTATCAAGATCATGAAGGAGAAGATGCCACCTAAATTAAGAGATCCCGGCTCATTTTGCATTCCCATTCAAGTTGGGGATGTCACTTGTGAAGCCCTTTGTGATCTAGGAGCCAGCGTGAGCATCATCCCGCTGGAGCTATGTATGAAGATCGGACTTGGAGAGCTCAAGCCGGTCAAGATTCGACTTTATATGGCGGATCGCTCCATCACCCATCCCGTGGGCATCTTGGAGGACGTTCCGGTCAAGTTAGGTAACTTCTATCTACCTATAGATTTTGTTGTACTTGACATTCCCGCAGATTATCCTGTTCCTATTATTCTTGGGAGGCCATTTCTAGCAACTTCGGGTTGCAACGTTGATTGTAAAAACGCCAAGTTGAAGTTCAACATTGGTGGTGACCAAGTGGAGTTTGCATTGCTTGCCGCGATGAAGGGAGAGCAACTCAGCGATGATATCTTCAACATCTATGATGAAGAAGAATCACGGGAATTGGTGAGCTCTATCCTTATTAACGATCCACTCGAAAGAGTTATAAGTTTTAGTTTAATAGAGGAAGGTATAGATGCTTCTTGTGATGCAGATACACGGAGCTTGAAAGCCCTGGAAGAAGATCCAGGAGCTAAAACTGAGACACTACTTCAGGAGACGAAGATCTCCAGTTTCGGTTCCAGTTGCAGTACCTCGACCGAGGCACTTCCTGGACTGAGCGAGGCGACTGAAGAACATCTCGGTCAACGCCTCTGCGCCTCGACCGAGATCGATGGCGAGACTGATTCAACTGAGACTTCCGAAAGTCCAATTTCTGAAATCATTCCACAGGAAGGAGGAAGCAAGGATCCCCCTCAGAAAACACCCCCAGTCGTGGAGCTTAAACAACTCCCTAGTCACTTGAGGTATGTCTTTCTTGGACCGGATTCTACTTATCCCGTTATTATTAGTGCTTCCCTTTCCGAATCTGAATTGTCTAAGTTAATGCATGTCCTGAGAAAGCATCGAAAGGCTATAGGTTATACTACGGATGATCTTATTGGCATTAAGCCTTCTTTCTGCATGCATAGAATTCTAATGGAAGATAATCATAAGATTTCACGGGAACCTCAAAGACGGTTAAATCCGATCATGAAAGAGGTTGTGAAGAAGGAAGTTCTTAAGTTGTTGGATGCAGGAATTATTTATCCAATCTCGGACAGCAAGTGGGTTAGCCCGGTACATGTCGTTCCAAAGAAAGGAGGGATGACCGTTGTGACGAATAAGAACAACGAGTTGATCCCAACTAGGACCGTTACGGGCTGGAGGGTTTGCATTGATTATAGGAAGCTGAACACGGCGACTCGGAAGGACCATTTTCCGCTTCCCTTCATCGATCAAATGCTCGAACGGTTGGCCCAGCATTCACACTTTTGCTACTTGGACGGCTACAATGGATTCTTCCAGATTCCTATCCATCCGGATGATCAGGAGAAGACCACTTTCACTTGTCCATGGGGGACATTTGCCTATCGGAGGATGCCATTTGGATTGTGCAATGCACCCGCTACCTTCCAGCGATGCATGATGGCTATCTTTTCCGAGTACATAGAGGAGATCATGGAGGTATTCATGGATGATTTTTCTGTATATGGTTCCTCTTTTGATAATTGCCTATCTAACCTTTCTCTAGTGCTTAAAAGATGTGAAGACACTAACCTTGTTCTGAATTGGGAGAAGTGTCATTTTATGGTTAATGAAGGCATTGTACTAGGACACCTCGTTTCTAATCGAGGTATTGAGGTCGATCGAGACTATTGAGAAACTCCCTCCTCCTTGTTCTGTTAAAGGTGTGAGGAGTTTTCTCGGGCATGCAGGTTTCTACAGGAGATTCATCAAGGACTTCTCTAAAATTTCTAAACCTCTAACTAACCTCTTGAATAAAGATGTTGTTTTTGAGTTTTTGCAGGAGTGTCTTGATGCTTTTTACAAGATTAAGGAAGCATTGATCTCCGCTCCCATTATCAAACCTCCTGATTGGACCTTGCCCTTTTAGGTCATGTGTGACGCTAGTGATGTAGCCGTAGGAGCGGTGCTTGGAAGTAAGAAGGATGGCCGGACCACCGCCATTTACTATGCTAGCAAGACGCTAGATGTAGCCCAGCGCAACTACGCTACCACTGAGAAGGAATTGTTGGCGGTTGTATACGCTTTCGAGAAGTTTCGTTCCTACTTAGTTGGGGCGAAAGTCATTGTCTACACCGACCATGCAGCCATTCGTTACTTGTTGGCTAAGAAAGATGCCAAGCCACGCCTTATTTGATGGATTCTCTTGCTTCAAGAGTTTGACCTAGAGATCCGCGATAAGAAGGGATCCGAGAATTCTGTTGCGGATCACCTCAGCCGGCTACCAACATCTTCACGTGAAAGGGACGACCCGCCCATAGACGATTCATTCCCCCATGAGCACTTACACTTGTTGGAGCGTTTGATAGATTTACTTACTTCACCCCACGATGGAGGTAAAGTATGGGGTGAGGGCACCTCCCATCACATATAGAGACGCATCATGGTCCAGCTAGCGACCTTAAACCAAGCGCTTCTTGGGAGGCAACCCAAGGTATTGTTTTCTTTTCCCGTTTTCTAGTCTAGCTTAGATAGTTTGCTTTTGCTTTGTTTTATTTGTTTTTGGCGTCCTAGACAGATAACAGGAGACACCTAAGGAAGGAGCATAACTGGAAGTACAGAAGTTCGAGAATTCGAGAAGACGAAGTTTGACTGAGATACCTCGGTCCAGTCGAGACCACCTCGACCGAGTTGATTCTTGAGCACCCGAGGCGACTAGAGTTTCTGCAGAACCACCTCGGTCCGTACCACCTCGGTCCAGTCGAGACCATCTCGACCGAGGTAACAGCAGTTCCAGGAACAGTATAAAAAGGAAAAAAAATTCTGTTTTCACTTTTTTACCTTCTTCGACTCGACCGCGGCGCCTTCTCACCTCGCTTCCTCAAATCTTGCTCGTTTTCGAAGATTTCCGCTTCCAAACTGCGATTAAAGGGTAGAGGATCCCATTGCAAGTACAGATCTGCGAAGAAATCGAACGAATCGACCGAAACAAGGTAAAAACAGTCGAAACCCTAACTCGTTCATTCGTTTCGATTTGGGCTTTGGTTGCCCTTGAATCTACTGAGAAAAGGCTTAAGTACCCCATAGGAAGCAATTGTAGTGATTTTTGGGGGAAAAGAACTGGATTTCTGAGAGTTGAATCGCAAACTGTTACGCCTCGGTCCAGTCGAACTGCGCCTCGGCCGAGGTGATTCTTGAGAGCTGTCAGCGACCGAGGTGATCTGACAGTAGCTGAGAAAAAATGAGTTCCGAACGTCGCCTTGCCCTCAGAGATAGATCCTCACCCTCCCCTCCCTCTTCTTCCCGACCTTACCGCCCGGTGATCTACGAGAGATGCCGGGTAGATTATGAGCGTATAGTTAGCCGTCCAGTGATTGCACCACGTTTCGTGGATGTATCCGCTTTTGATTGCCTAGGGGTAGATGGAGACCTTAGGAGGATGATTACTACAGTTGGGCTGGATCAGTTTACTGAGATCCGAGCCCCAGCCTACTTGGAGCCGACCCTAGAGTTCGTTAGCTCCTTCTCCTACCTTCCCACAGAGCAGTCTGTGAAGTACCGGTTGATGAACCGGAACTTCATAGTTCCCTTAGAGGTTTGGAGAGAGATTTTCGGCTTTCCTGAGCCCACCGCCACTGACTTCCCTTCCCGATCTGTAGCTAGGGAGTTCTGGGGGAAAATTTCCCATATTACTGAGCACGCAAATAGATGGCGCCCTGAGATTCCAGGGAGAAGGTCATCTTCCACCTAGCCTTTAGGTTAGCCCATAGGATATTCAGCGAGACACTTCTGGCGCGTACTGAGACGCCCCAGAAGATCCGACAGGGCGAGCTTTTCAGTCTTTACTGTATGGTTACGGGGGGTTTCCCGGACTTTGGCTTGATCTTGGCAGAGGACCTGCACAAGATCAAGGCCAAAGCGAAGGGAGACATCTGCTGCGGAGGTCTTATCACCCACATAGCTGCTTATCATGGCATGGACCTCAGTGCTTGTACGATGGTGGCGGCTCCGAAGCCGCTTGGATTGCAGGAGATGATCACTCGGAGGATTCTGGTTCCCCGAGGTCTGACCACTCCTTATGTTGCTATGCCGTGGGAGCTGACTGCGCCACAGGGCATCAGGTGGTCTGCCCAGTTCACCGTCTACGATCCACATTATTGGCAGACCGCCTGGGCTCCACAGATGGAGGATCATAGGGAGGCAGCAGCTGCCCCAGCTGAGGATGAGGAGGAGGAGGCTGATGACGAGGAGACAGTGGATGAGAGAGATGGTGGAGTCCCGATGGATACAGGGACAGATACTGCAGGTACGAGCGCGCCACCGATCATAGATCTGGATGATGAGGAGGATACTGAGCCTGCACCTACTGCATCACCTGCTAGAGATTCAGAGGCTCATCGTCGGATCGATGATCTGACAGATCAGATGATAGATTCTTATGCTGCCCTCACTGTGGACATGCATGAGAGATTTGCTGCCCAGCACCGACAGATTGATAGCTGAACTCATCAGATGTTAGAGGGGCAGCACTATCAGTGCAGGATGATGGAGATACAGTTCCAGCAGACTATGGGTTATCCATTCGACCCATCCCAGTATCCATACGTGCCACCACCGCCACCACCGGATTGCGACTATTGATGAGCTGCAGGACTTTCTTTATTATATTTTTATGCAGTTCAGCTATTTACCCGGTGAGTACTCTTATTTCTAGACTTATATTGACCCATTGGGACAGTGTGTCCCAAGTATGGGGTATTTGTTGTACTTATTTGATGACGACTCGATGTACCTATTTGATCACTTTGATGTATGACTCGTACTTTATCAGATATTTCATGTTTATGCTTCACTTCTGCATTTATATGTTTATCTGAGATTGCATGCATATTTACAGGTTATTTGATTGAGAAAAACGTCGAAACTGAAAAAAATGGTTTTAAAAAACTTTTTTTGACCTCGACCGAGTCAGTCTTGGCCAAGTGAGGCGTTTCACCTCGGTTGAACCAAGAACACCTCGACCGAGGTGGGTTAACTGAGAGTTTTCGAAAATTATTTTTGTGTTACTTATCTGGATATGATCTCAGTGAAGATCTTGTTTACTGACTGGTTTTAAATTCTTTATGTGTTTGAAAGGTTTTATAATATGTTTAAGTTGCTAAATGCTTTGTTTGGAATTTTTTGGCATGTTTAATACTTTGTTTTTATCTAAATTATGTTGAATTTGAAGGTTGACATCACAAGATAAGTTCTCTCACTTTCTTCCTAGAAAGACCAAGGCAATTCATTTCTCTCTCTTCTTCTTTTTATTCATGCTTAGCCCCTCATATACATTTTGCCTCCCTTTACCTATCCGGGAATTTGGAAGCAAGCGAAGTGGTGAAAGCAAGTGAAGTAAAGTTGAGAAGTGGCTGGAAGTGAAAGTTTTAGAAAGCAATAATAGGTTTGGGGAAGTCAATCATGAAGATGAGTAACTCGGCACCATTCACATAGCCGGGTGTTTGTGTCTTGCCAAAGTCGGATTGAGCGATATTCCTAACGGGTCATGGTATGTGCATCAAGGGTTTGATGCATCTCAAGAAATTGATGATTGCGGATCTCCTAGGCTTCGGTTATTGTGCACCTCTGTCCATGCATCCCAAAAAGTAAAGTAAAAAGAAAAAGTGTGTAATAAGCAAAGCTTATTGGTGGAAGATGTTACAAGTCAAAGTGAAAGTGAAGTTCATCCTTTTCCCGGATTCTAGCACTACATTACCTTACATACATCCCTACCCTACACGTTTCTTGACCTTTTCTTTTGGGAAGCCCTTGAGACCTTGAGCTTGTTGATTGACTTAGTGGTTTAAACTGGATTATACATGATTAATTTTGATAATTATGACTTATTATGCATTCTATGATTTTATGCAAAGATGAACAACTTTCCTATATTTATAAAATGTTTTGATCATGTTTGGATTTTAAATTCCATGAAGTATTCTCTTAGAGTGATCTATGATTGTAACACACCATAAAAATGTTTTTGAAAGACTTTTCATTGATGACTATTAATCCATTCTATCTTGTCTTCTATATGCGGAACTTACTTGGGGACAAGCAAGGGCTAAGTATGGGGTATTTTGATAGCATGAATTATAGTCTATATTTTGGGGTTTGTTTGGACGTTTTATCTTCAATAATCTGCATGATTGCATGTATATTATGTGATTACATTACCATTTCATCTACCTTTGCGAGAATCGAGGTCTACACCTAGTTTTGTTGTAATTGTAGGTAAAATGGCACATTTTGCATAGAAAAGGAGCTATGGAGTCATCGGAGCTACGTTGAGGAACATAAGGAACCATCCAGGAAGCATAGCCATGGATTAAAGATTCACTTTGGACCAGTTTTGAGAGATTTCACATTCAGTTGTGACTCACCTCGGTTGACCAGAGATTCACCTCGACCGAGGTGATCCAGAGACACCGACTCGACCGAGGCGAACACCTAGGACGCGGCGAGAATATTTTATTCTTGGCCGAGATCTTTTATCTTTGGAAAGTGATCTTATATTTTTGGGCTTGGCTCTTGGAAGGAAGAAGATCTTATATTTTACCTATTTTTATGGGAAAAGATCTTTCTAAGATATATTATCTTTGGAGGGTTATTTTCCTATAAAAAGGGTCGGATTTCCCACAAATCCGGCATCCGCTATCAGCGCAAGAGGACGCTATACCGTCGATCAGGGTTTATAGCACGCAGCAGCCATACTCCAGTTGGGAGATTCGAAGAACCTTTTTGAAGGTTGAAGGAAGATTGAAGATCATAGCTTTTATAGCTTTTGGAGGGTTTTGTAAGATTGTCTTTAATTCCCTTCCTTGTTGTCTTGTCTTGTTGGATTGTTATCCAAGGAACGCTTTTGTTGTGATATTTGATTCAGTTATTGAAGTCTTTTTCATTAAATTCTTCTTGTTCAAATATTCACCTTCTTCCCATATATTTAATACTTTCATAATGATGATGAGTGGCTAATTTCCTTGTGTGATTCTAGGGTGATTGGCTGAAGGTTGTGGGAAAAACAATGACAGAATAATCTTAGATTCCAGTAGGACCCTGAAAGTTCGAGTCTTTAACCTTAACCCTAAGCATCTCGTTCAGTCGATGAACATCTCGGCCGGGGTGGAATTTGGCTGACCGAGGTGACTTATCCGATCCTAAACTAAGAGTTAAGTGTTAGAGTTTGCCAAATCCTATTCTTATTACACCTTTCCTGGTTCAAAGCAAGCTTAGGATGAGACTTACCCGGTAATTCCTTAGTTTGTGTATCAACGATCATAAGTGTAGGTAATAAAGGTATATCCTTTATTGGGTTTGAGTGTACTTCCATCCCATCTTTGTGAGTTAGCCTGAGACTTACCCGGTAAAGGTTGATTCTATTCCCTTATATGGTGTGTTAGTTTGAGGTTATAGTTCTTTATCTTGATTCCTTGAGACTTACCCGGTAATAGGAGTTACGGTTTTGGATTAGCGAGTAGTGAGACTTACCCGGTGATCTACTCCACTTTAGTAACATCTTCCCCTTGCAAAAATCTCAGCTTTGTCCGCTTATCTTTAGATCTTGAGTTGGAACCACAACTAGACGCTTTAATCCCTAGAATTGCATGTTTGCTTTATTGACTTCTTATTCATCTTTGATTGTGTTAATTGCTCTTTGTGGTTAGTATTCATGAAGCTTACCGTTATTGACTTTGTTTCACCGAGTCCCTGTGATCGACCCTTGGAATTCCTTGCTTTTACTACGATTGACCCGTACACTGCGGGTTCGCATCCTTGTTTTAAGCTTAAGTCTAGGGTTATAAATTTAAATCTTGCACACACCGTTTGGAGCGAACAGATATATGCATATGATCTGTTAGATCTTGTTTGCTAGTACGAGATAGGTATAGCTGGAGATGGTTTTTCCGCCATGTTGTGGTATGTGTGTTAGGATTAGTTGGAGATGGTTCATTACTCCATGCTACCTTTGATGGATATAGTGTGAGTGGAGATGGTTTTCCTCCACATAGTAGTGATATGTGTACGTTGTGGCTGAAGACGGCTTTCCTTCATGCCAGTGTGATGTGGTTAGTGTTTGGCTAGAGATGATCTTCCTCTAGGCCTTGTATAGAGTTGTTATGCTGGATTTGTGATTCCTCCATGATGTGTTGTGATATAGAATGGTATAGGTTGTGACCTGATATTCTTGAGGAGAGAGTTTACATCGGCTTATGGGTCCGAGAGGATTTGGGATTTTGCAAGTTTCGGGACGAAACTTGTTTTTAGGAGGGTGTGATGTAAGAGCCTTAGTCTTTGGAGCTTAGGAGTCTTGCCGAGCCTTAGTGAGCCCTGCCTTGACCCCTGTTATCCGCCCCTGCGCACCACCTGGGCCGCCCCAGCGGCCAAGCGCCCCTGCGCCTTGGGCTAGCCGCCCCTGCGGCTCTGTGATGGTGCAGCCCTTTCGTTGACTCTTGACTTGTGCTTTGCGGTTGGCTTCTCTTATAAGCCTTGCCTTTCTTCGGATGAGGGGTTTCTTACCTCATTCCAGCTTCTTCATCCTCTTTACGTCCTTCATCTTCTCCTCTCTTCTTCCTTGATCTTCTTTGATCTCTTCTTGTTCTTGTGAGTGAGTTCTTGAGAGTTTGAGTGTGGTTTTGGCCTGGGTTGATCTTGAGGTTATTGTTGAGGGTTGTTGTTGTTGTGTTGATGTTGTAGATGTGCGGTGTGCTCAATAGTTGCTGCCTAGGGTTGCTGTGGTAAGTTCTTCAATTTTCATCTTCTTCCTTTCCTCTTCTTGCTTCTTTCCTCTTCTTTCTAGTTTAGGATCACAAGTTGAGCTTGTATGGATCCTTTCCTGGCTGTTTTGATGATCATATATGTGTATATGTGCATATATGTTGCTTTGGTGTGTTGAAGAAGTGAAGAGAGTCGAGAAAGGAATCGAAGGGAAGTCGGGACCAACTTTTTGCACAGTTGGCCGCCCCTGCGCCTGTTGTGGACCGCCCCTGCGCCTGGTGTAAGCCGCCCCTGCGCCTCATTGGGTCAGCTTGGAGTTCCATGCTTCTGTTGGTACATACCTGGTTGGTATGTCTTCCTTCCTTCCTTTCCTTTGGCCTTGGCTTAGTTGATAGCTAGGCTAGTGTGGTTAGGATGATTTGTATGATAGAGATGTGCCTTAGGCACTCGTGTTGATGTTGAGGTTATGATGTAGGTATTTGTGAGCTTGTTGTGATCTTGAGGTTTAGATTGAGGTTGTAGGTTGGTTTTGGTTATGGAGACGAGTCTCCTAAGCCTTGCAGTGTATGATGTTGTGTGCCTTGCTTTTGCAGGCGTAGATTTCTTCCCCAAGGGGAAGTTGTGACGTGGTATTGGATACGAGTGTATGAGGTAAGTCCATAGGACTTACTTAGCGTTCAGTTATGGATTTGTGTGATTGTGATGGTTGTGTGTGTTCATATGATTGCGCGTTTATAACCTAAACCGGACTAGGATGACAATTTTATTACAGTTAAATGGCCCAAGTGTATTATAACGGGCGGTAACCACCGGTCTCCGTCTACGGGTTAGGAGGAGTAACACAGGGGGGGACGAGTGATGATCACCCCCATGCAAAAAACCCTTGTGTAAACGGGGGAAGGGACGAGGTTCTTGAGGCTCGTCGTGTTACAAAAGAAGTTGAATTAGTAATGAAATAACGTAATGAAAGATAATAAATGAATGTGTGTGGCATTGCATGTATGAGATATTGATGTGTGTTTGTGCTATTACCTTCATACTTATCTATTGCTGTAGCTAACAGTGTATACCATGTTGTAGATGATTTGCCGGTTAGGAAGACTGCAGAGTAAGCCAGATGGTGTGACCAGCCGAGGACTTCTGTACATTAGGATGCGTGGGTTGGGATCTTTTGTATCGGATGTTTATGTTTGATGTTTTGTACTCGGCTTTGTGTTGTAAACACTTTTGATGTATCACATACAACTTTTATGTATTTGGTTTTACTCTACTTTTGCCTTGTTGTAAGATCCAGTGAACTTGT
Source organism: Fagopyrum esculentum (assembly GCA_033239045.1). Taxonomy (NCBI): domain Eukaryota; kingdom Viridiplantae; phylum Streptophyta; class Magnoliopsida; order Caryophyllales; family Polygonaceae; genus Fagopyrum; species Fagopyrum esculentum. Next base: position 89,701,896 of record BSUD01000003.1, on the reverse strand, counting down.
TGTCAGGCTAGGGTCAAGATTCATTGTGAGATCCTAGCCCAATGTAGCATTCCAAGTCTTGTGGATTTGGGGTGTTACAGGCGTGTGATTGCAGTTACTACAAGGAGTGGTGTGACAACCACCGATCCTAAACCCCGCGCGGATGACAACGAGAAAAAGCCCAAGTTCGTTGAGATCCAGGCCGAAGGAGAGAAAAAAAGGAGAAGGACAATGTCTATTTTCCTCCTCTAGCTTACAAGCCCCCATTACCTTTCCCTCAATCCAAGGCGAGAGCACGTCTAGACAAGCATTTCGGTAAGTTTATTGATCTCATGAGCAAGCTTCATATTAACATACCTTTTATGGATGCAATTTTAGGTATTCCAGCTTATGGGAAGTTCTTAAAAGAGATCCTCTCTAACAAGAGGAATCTAGAGGATTTCGGTGAACTTAAGATGAGTTCGGAGTCATGTGAAGTTATCAATACCATGACGGAGAAGATTCCCCCTAAACTACGAGATCCTGGATCATTTTGCATACCCATTGGAGTAGGAGAGATAACATATGATGCACTTTCCGACCTTTGAGCAAGTGTAAGCTTCATTCCACTTGTTTTGTGCAAGAAAGTTGGTTTAGGAGAGCCTAAACCGGTGAAAATGACACTCTACATGGCGGATCGTTCCATCACTAGACTCGTTGGAATCATAGAAGACATTCCCGTGAAACTAAGTAAGTTTTACATTCCTATAGATTTTGTTGTGCTTGACATTCCTGCAGATTATCCGGTTCTCATCATACTTGGGAGACCGTTCCTTGAAACCTCCGGATGCTTGGTGGATTGCAAGAACGATGGATCCTACTTTTACAAGAGTTCGATCTAGAGATCCATGACAAGAAGGGGTCGGAGAACTCGGTGGTTGATCATCTTAGCCGTCTCCCACACCTTGCTTGTGAGACAGATGAGCTCCCTATTGCCGGTTCATTTCCAGACGAGCAGTTGCACGAGATTGAAGAGTGTCTTCATCAGATCTCGAAAGGTAATGACCTATGGTTTACTGATATTGTAAATTACCTTGTTTGTCAGAAAATACCGCCCGGACTGTCATATGCTCAAAGGAAGAAGTTCTTTAAGGAATTCTGACACTTCTATTCGAATGAACCTCTACTCTTCAAGAGAGGTCTTGATGGCATATTCAGAAGATGCATCCCGGAGGACGAAGTAGAGAGCGGCATTCACCATTGTCACTCCTTACCTTGTGGAGAACATGCTAGTTGTCACAAGACATGTGCTAAGGTACTCTAATCTAGCATCTTTTGTCCCTCTTTATTTAAGGATGTATAGATATATGCTGTTGCATGCGATGCTTGTCAAAGGACAATTAACATTTCGAGGAGGAATGAGATGCCCCTCAACAACATCCAAGAAGTGGAGATATTCGATGTATAGGGAGTAGACTTCATGGGACCATTCTCATCATCTTGTGGTAGCCAATATATACTTCTAGCTGTAGACTATGTCTCAAGATGGGTTGAAGTTGTCGCTTCTTCAACTAATGATGCGATGGTAGTGGTGAAGTTCTTCAATATAATGATCTTACCACGGTTCGGGAAACCCCAAACCATTATTAGTGATGGAGGAATACACTTCACATCTCGTCGATTTGAGGCTCTACTAGCTAAGTATGGGGTCACTCATAAGATCGCCACAGGAACAACACCATACAATCTTGTGTATGGGAAGTCTTGTCACCTTCCTGTAGAGTTAGAGCACAAAGCATATTGGGTCGTCAATTGGCTAAACTTCAACATGAAAGAGGCGGGAGAAAAGTGTTTGTTGGACATCAACGAGCTCAAGGATATCCGTCTGAATGCGTACCAGAACGCACGGATCTAAAAGGAAAGAACGAAGAAGTGGTATGGTAAGCATATCATTCCGAAGCACTTAAAGGAAGGAGATCTCGTTCTTCTATTCAATTCGAGACTTCGACTCTTTCCAAGTAAATGTAAGTCTCGTTAGACGGGACATTTTGTTATTAAGCATGTTTTCCCTCATGGTGCAGTTGAAGTATGGGGTGAAAAGTGTGGAAGTTTCAAAGTAAACGGCCAACGACTGAAGAAGTACACACCGGAAGTTCCGGTTTAGGAGATTGCTCCTATTCTCCTCCATTGATGATCAGAGGAGTAACGTCTAGCTAAAGACTTTAAACGAAGCGCTTCTTGGGAGGCAACCCACGGTAGTTCTAGTTTTTTTTCTTTTTCTTTTTCTTTAGCGTGGCTTAGGTAAGTTAGTATAGTTGTTTGCTTTGTTTTTGTTTTTCCTCGATGCGCTCTCGGTTTGTTTGTGTCATATATCACCGGAACTAGGTACAATCTTGAAGAATTGGTGGAGATTTTGATGCAAGTGTACTTAGGGATGTTTTCAAGGAGCAAAAGAACATAAATCGGCTTTACCATGGATAAATCGATCGATTCAGGGGTATGAAGGCTTTAGAGCAAGTCGATTTTACTTCTCTGAGAGAAAAATCGACTCAAAGATCGACTCATACTTAAAAAAAATCGACCGATTTTTCTTGAAGATAAGCAGTTAGAGAAGAAATCGGACCGCCAAAAAAAATCGGCCCCGAAAATCAGCCGATTTTCTTTGAAAAAGACCATCCTATATAAAGTCTTCTCAACTCTTCTTCCTCATTCCACACTTAGAGATTCGATCTCTCTTCTCCTCATTTGGTAATTGTTTAGAACGATTCTTGAGCCTAAATTGAAGCCCTTGCAACGAAAAGGAAGGATCTAGCAACAACAAGTGCAACAAACTACTCATTCGTCCAGAATTTAGGTTTTTCCATCCAAAACCTAAGTATTTCGTTTGATCTTGATTCATACATTTAGGTTGTTGGATTGTTGTGTTTGTTAAGGGGTTTTGCTTAGAAACATCCCTAGGAAGTTGTTTGAGGTGTTGCTTTTGATAGAACTTTACAGATTTGTGAGATTGATTGAAACTGATTGAAAAATCGACTCACTCAGCCTAGAAAAATCGACCGAGTTTTCTCAAGAATAGTCCGATTTTTTCATGCTGAGAATTGAAGCTATGAGAAGAACCACAAGGAACCTCACCAAGAAGAAAAGATCTTCTTCTAAGGCCCCTCCAACACCCTAACTACCACCTCAAGCACGACCAACCCTTCCCCCACCTACTTCCAAGCATAAGAAGAGGTATGAACGCCTCTTGACTCGACCTATTATCCCCCCTCGCTATGTTGTGTTAGATGATTTAGATGCTTTGTGTGTGAGGGAGGGCATCGACTTGATGTTAGAGAGAACATGCTTGAGTCATTTTGTGCGTATTAGAGAAGATGCTTATGTTGAGATCACCTTAGAGTTCCTTAGCACATTTGAACATGATCCAAGAGCTAGGAAGGTGACCTTTAGACTTATGGATACGGATCATGAGATGTTCATCCTTATGTTTGGCCGCATGTTTCGTTTTCCCTCATCTTCTGCAGGCACATTGCCAAGGGGGGTGAGTGCTAGTGCTTTTTGGGATGGTATCGCCGCAATACATACCGGAAAAGACAAATGGAGACCGGGGAACTCGAAAGAGAAAAACATGTATAACTTGTCTTTTAAGATAGCTTATTGCATCCTTAGTGAGTCTTTGTTCGCGAGAATGGAGACACGACAAAAGGTTAAGGCGGATGAGCTCTTCATCATGCACTGCATGACTATTGGCACTATACCGGACACCGCTACTATGCTTGTTGGCTATCTTCCCCTATCTTGGGAGATAGCCAACAAGCAAGAAGGGGATATCTATGTTGGAGGCCTTTTCACTCATGTGGCCAAGGCATTAGAGTTGAGTTTCTCGGATTGTAGTTTAGTTGCTAGTGCATAGCCGTTTGGATCGCATAGAATGGTTTCCCGTCAGGTCTTGGTTCCTAGAGGTATAGGTACTCTCCATGTGGCCATGCCATGGTCGAGAGTACCAACGGAGATAGAGTGAAAATCTGAGTACACTATTAGGAAAAAAAACTACTAGAAAGAGGCATTTGAGCATTACTTTGATGGGGCGGATCAGCCGGTTGAGTATTATGAAGAGGACGAGAAGGATGATGATGATGATGATGATGATGATGATGAGGGAGATGCAACATACCCTCCATCCATGTTAGAGTTCAAGAGTGACACGTTCAACAGCCATGCTACGGATGCCATGGATACAGATACGCATGGCGTTGGACCTAGTGAGGCTGGTGGAGATGATGCGGATATAGAGGATGAGGTACCGGCTAAGGAGATGAGACCTCCACGCCATTCTGTCTCTCACGCACCTAGTCGTGGGAGAGGACGTGGACGCAGCAGTTCTGGACTTCAAAGGCAGATTGGACCATTGGTTTCTGGCATTCAGGGATTACGTACTGACTACCACGGCCTACACACTGATTATCAGGCTCTACACACCGATTACCAGGCGCTGGACACCCAGTTCACTGAGTACCATCAAGCGACAGAGGCGCGGCACTCTTCTTATGATGGGAAAATGAGAGACCTTTACTACCATATATTTAGCGCCTTCTATGATCATGGAGCTCCGAGGTACCCATACCCGCCACCGGCACCACCCGCAGAGGACTGAGTTCCACTCCTTTTTAGATTGTAAGTATTTTGCTTCATCTTGTGCTTGACTTCTCACATTGGGGACAATGTGAAGGTTAATTATGGGATGGGGGTACTTATAATCTCTTTCCTATTATCGCACATTATGTACTTGATAACACTATTTATGACGTAGGTTTAGGCACCCATTTAGATAGTTTTTCCCGTTAATCATGCATGGTTTGACATTAGTTCGTGACGATTTGCACATAATTCATGTATGTTGTCGAGATAGACGTCTATACGGACTTTTGCATGTTTTGTAGGTATTTTGGGAGCTTTTGGGGCTTAATCGATACATTCGAGGATCGTTCCTCGTAATGACACACTTCCGGACTCATTAGAGAGCAGGCTAGGAGTAAAGGAGAACATATAGGACCTTGTTGGTGCATGCCTTGCACCAACTCGTGGATAAATGATCCAATGAAGGCTGAACAAGAGAAATCACGGTCACTGGGACTTCCACAGGCGTGGAACTAGGCCGTGGTTCTCTTTGCACAGTTGTGACAGCTATCCCACGGTCTCCATAACCGACCCTTGCCCTTGATGGAGTATAAGAGGTGGTCCTGCAGGCTATTGCAGGGGGGTTGGACACACAATTCTCTCCCATACTCTCTCATTTCACATCATTGGATTGGAGCTACTCTTGGAAAAGAAGAAACATTCTCATTTGGTGAAGAAGAAGAACAACACACCATCTTAGATATTCATAGTTTTTAGAGTGATTTTGGAGTGAACTTGTTGGAAACGTTTGCAAGGGTTTGTAAGGAACAATTTGAACCTTCTTTTGAAGGGTTGTAAGTCTTTCTCAACATTTATTCAGCTTGTTTTCTTGTTCTACTTGTTCATCTCTCTTTCATTTCATTTTCTTGGTATGGAAGCCATGAATATATGCTTGTTGAGTTGGATTGTTAAGATGCATGTTGTTGGCTAAATAAATGCGATTCTAGGTAAGGAAATGATGGTTATGGCCTGGACTATGATAGGATAGACTTAAAAGTACCTTTGGATGATTTATTTGCTCGAACCTAGCTGTTGTTGTAAACCACGGTCTGTTCCGGCATATCCACGGTCGTGGAATTGGATGAATTGCCCGTGATTTTGTCTGACTTGCTTGAATCGATAAATCTGAGTGATAGGATGTTAGATTGTTGAAATCCTAGTGTTTGTTGAGCTTAATCTAGCCTAGGGTGACCTAATGCTAGCAAACTAAGTGAGAGGAGAGACCTACCCGGTGATTCTTGATCTTAGGTACCGAAGATGATGAAATCTAGGTAGTAGTGAGCCTCACAAGCCGCTATTGGACTGAATGTGCTAGGATTGATGTTTAGGACTTGCCTTCCCAAGACTTACCCGGTAAGAGAGGTTAGATCCCTAGATAGCAACCCGGTTTGTGTAGATTTCCCAACCTTAGGCTCCTAGAGACTTACCCAGTAATAGGACCTTAGGTGCGGGGTTAGTGGATCATGAGACCTACCCGGTAATTGACCCCATTTGAGAAACATTCTTTCCCAACATACCATAGCTAATCCAAAGAATGATTAGAAGCTTGAGTCCAATGCCATAACCGGAATTTCTAACCCCTAGAATCCGCTTTTCTCTCTTTGATCACATATTTCGTATTTACCTTGCTTATTTGTGTTTCTAGCTTGATTTGTTAGTTTGTTTTATAATCTTGCATCATTTGTGATCTTTGTTTGATCACCACAAAACCAAACCCAAAAACATCATGATTTTGATTTCTTTATTTCCTTCTCTTTTCTTAGACTAGATTCACACTATGCTTAATCACCTATTTGATTCAATTTCATCTTAGTCTTTGTGTTCGACCTCGGAATACTATCCTTACTACAAAACGACCCATAAACTGTGGGTTCACTAGGAGTTAGGAAAAATATATCGAGTTATAAATTTAAGACTTTTACGTGCTACAATCTCTAGCGTAACAGTACTCTACATTGCACTTCATGAGCTATGTTTGTAATAACTCTTGCATATCGTTTCCTTTATGACATTTGCATTGTATGTTTTTCTTCAAAAGTTTGTGAAAATTTGAAATTTGTTGTGCTTCTTATGATGGAAATGACCCCTATGATGATGATTGTGATGTGAAAAGGCAAAAGATAACTTATGTATGTTGAGATTTTAATGGTGACATGTATGGATTTGATTGTCTTACTTGAATACATGTATGATTTATATGATGTTGATGCCTTGATAGGAGAATGAATTAATGATCGAAGTTATATTATAAGTTCTTATGCATCATGATGGAATGATTAAGGCAATTCGCTTCTTTTCTTTCACATCTTGTTCATGCTAGCACCTCAATGAATATTTCAGCCTCCTTTTGACCATCCGGGAATTAGAAGAAGTGGTTACGTAAGGCATGTTTGATGTGGGAGGGCTGTGGAAAAGTGTTAAGTGAAAGTTTAGCAAAATAGGTTTGGGGAGTTGAACATGAGGATGAGTAACTCAGCATCATTCACCTACCCGGGTGTTTGTGTCTTGCCAAAGTCCGAATGAACGACAAGTCCTAACGGGATATGGTATGTGCATCAAGGGTTTGAGGCATCTCGAAAATTTAGAATCGCCAATCTCCTAGGCTCCGGTTTTTGTGCACCGTTGTCCATACTCTCAAAAAGTAAAGCAAAAGAAAAGAAATTTTACATGCGAAGCATGTGTTGGTGAAGTTATGTTCTTGTTGTGTTGTTCCTCTTTCCCGGATTAGCACCACATTACCTTAAAATTTCCCACCCTTAACATGTTTATGTGGCCTCTTTATGATTGGAAGACCTTGAGACCTTTGTGCACGTGTTTAAGACTTCTTGGCTTAGATTTGTTTGAGTTTGATTATCTCTACATCTTTATCATGTTTCTTATACATGTCTTTGAGCAAGATATGATGATTTGTCCATGGTACGGATATCATTGATGCATACTTTGTTTCCCTATGTCTTGAAACATTACTTTGAGGGTGATCCAAAAGAAGAAGCACATTTCAAAAATGTTTTGAGTTTTTCGCATCATATAATCCATGACATCTTATGCGCTAGGTCTGAACCTTGATTGGGGACAAGCAAGAGGCAAGTATGGGGTATTTTGATGACATGAATTATATACCATTATAATCATGCATATTGTGAATGTTTTACCTCAGTTTCTCATACATTCGAAGAGATTCGTGTGCCTTTAAGCTTTGTTTCATATATATTTCGGAAATAGAGGTCTACGGGAGTTTTGATTGAATTGCAGGTGAAAACGATGGATTTAGAAGAAATAATGGAGCAAGGAGTAGCTCGAGTTTATAAGGAAGCATAAGAGACCATTGAGGAGTCATGAGGAGCAAGGAAAGTGTGTGGAAGAGTCGCACAAGGAAGTGGAAAACAAGCCAAAAGACGAGCACTCTCAGTAAAGGAAAATCGGGTGATTTATTCCTAGACAGACCATTTTCCTGTAGAAAAATCGGACGAGTTATTGGGAAATCAGCCGATTTTTACCTTCAACCGTCTAATAAATATAATGTTCGAAATCCCAAAGCATTGGGCCAGATGGGGGACATGTCTTGCAGCCCATTAGCGGTTTTGGGTTATGTTGAAACCCTAGGAGACGGGAAGGTCACGTTGGAACAGATCGGAGATTGACGGCTGACAGAAGAGGATTGGAGATCAATTCTTGGAGAGAAAGAAAGTGAACGAAAGAAGATAGAGTTCAAGATTCAAGAAAGTTGTGAGATCTTTTATTATTATTCGTGATTGTGGTTAATGAACCCATTATATTAAGTGCTTTACGAGATTATGTTGAAGTTTTGAAGGATTGATTACACATTTTGAAGATTTGTCAAGTTTTATGCAAAGTTTGGTTATTTATGGGCTTTCTTTATTCAATCTTGATTTTTATTCAAAAATAAAAATGATTAGCTAAAAATCTTGTATTTCTGGGGAGAATAGTTGATTATTGAGGCATAGATGATGATAGATTGAACTCATTTAACCTTTTGGACCCTGAGAGTTGAAATTTAACCTTTGCGAGTGCGAAAAATCGGCCGATTTTTCCTTAAGAACAGTCCGATTTTTCTTGGTTGACGTACCTTAATGCTTTATCCTTTGAAAAAAGTTAAATCTTGCCTAAATCCTAGCCTTGCTTAGTCTTTTTAATCCTTATCCAAGTGTGAGAGTAGACTTCATCATTGATTCTTTGCTTGGTTACAAAAGTTTACAAGATTCGGTTAATAGAGAGATTCAACATCCTCTATATTAAGGTTTGAGTGTGCCCTTCGCCTTTACCTTCAAGAGTCACATCCTTGGGTTTTAGTGAGCGGTTTGAGTGTTAATCCTTTTTTTGAGTACTCTTCTTGATGAGACTCAACATCCTTCAAGTTGAGAGCTTTTGGTTTGGGATACGTGAGTAGTGGAACTTTGCCGTACATTATTCCTTTCTTCGAAACACATGACCTTGGCAACATCAACTCTGTCCTTTGATCTTTTGAATGTCTTGAACCGAAAGTCGCAGTCGGATACTTAAATCCTTGAAATCATATTTCTCTTAACATCTTTACAAAAGCTTCTATTTTGTGCTAGACGATATTTGAATTGATTTTTATTCTCACCAAATCCCAGAGTTCGACTCTAGAATTTCTTGCCTTACTATAGTTAATCCGTACACTATGGGTTCGCTTTTGCTTAAGTTCTGGATATAATTTAAGACTTTTTCACGCATACTTTTGAGCGAACAGGTACCATAGGATTTACATCTATATTGCTTATGTCAAGGCCTTGAAGTTGTTGTTCAAGGCCTTGAGATTGATCACCAGCGGTGTTGATGTTGGTTATTTCAAGGTCTTGAAGGTGTGTTTCAAGGTCTTGAGATTGTTCTTTAGTGTCCTGAATTTGTTCTTGCATGTTCCGATTCTGAGCCTTAGGATTTTCTTCTTCTCCATCAGAATATTGATATCCATGTTGATTCAAATTAAGATCTATAAAGCTATCACTCAAAGTACCATCATTGCTTTAATCAAAAATAATATGAATAATTTCATCAATAATTTTAGTACGTTTATTATAGACCAGATAAGCTATATTATTTGAAGCATATCCAATAAAGATATCTTTATCACTACGGGCATCAAATTTTCCAAGGTTGTCTTTGCCATTTTTATGGGCAAAACATGTACATCCAAAAGGTTTAAAAAAATATTTGGTTTTCTTCATTTGAATAGTTCGTAAGGAGTCTTTTTCAAGATAGGGTGTATCAAACATCTATTTAAGATGTAGTTAGCCGTATTAACCTCTTCAGCCCCCAAAAACGTTTTGGCAAACTATTTTCTAAAATCATAGTCCTAGACATATCCTCTAAGGTGCGGTTCTTACGTTCCACAACCCCGTCTTGTTGAGGTGTTCTAGGAGCTGAAAAGTTGTGTGAAATTCCATATTTTGCACAAAATAAATAAAATTTGAGTTGGTCAAATTCTCTACCATGATCACTTCGAATAGAAACAATAGATAGGTTTTTCAAAGTTTTCAAGTCCTTACAAAGTTTTGAAAACTCATACAAAGCTTCAGATTTTTCTTGTAAGAATGAGATCCATGTAAAATGAGAATAATCATCCACAATGACAAGGATGTAACGTTTACCCTTGAGAGATTTGACACGCATAGGGCCACATAAATCCATATGTAAAAGTTTAATTGGTCGAGAAGAACTTATAACCTTCTTTGGGTTGAATGAACCTCTTGTTTGTTTACCTTGTGTACAAGCTTTACATGATTCATCAACCTTGAAGTTTAAATTTAGTAATCCACATACCAAATCCTTTGAATAAGTTTCTTCATAGTATACATGCTTACGTGACTGAGTCTACTATGCCAAAGCTTGGATCATCTGTCAAGGCCTTGAGACACTTTAAACTAGTTCATGAAACTTGGTTAGTGCTCATAGAATATACGTTATTACATCGAGGAGAAATAAGCACAACATCACCAGATAATCCATTTTGAACTTCACATTTTTCTGAATCAAAGATCACTTTGTTGCCTTTATTACAAATTTGAGAGATAGTTAGCAAATTATACTTTAATCCATCTACAAGATAAACATCATCAATGTAGTTAGAGGAGTTATAACCGATTTTACCTATACCAATGATGTTATACTTTCCTTTATCACCAACAATAATGGCTTCAGTTGATTGCTTCTTTAAAGCTAAATATAGTGAACTTTTTCCACTCATATGTCTTGAACAACCACTATATAATATACATTTATGCTCTTTAATTTTGGTGATATCCTGCAAAACAACAAACTTCAACCTTTCTGGCTAGACCAAATGGCAATTTTTTATCCATATTCAGGGTTAACCATGTTTGGTGATCTAGTCACTTTAGGAACCCAAATTTGTTTAACATGTTCTCTTAAATATAGAGGATAGGTATTCTGAATAATATAAGGGATGTTTCTCCTATAAGGGCAGGTTGACTTGATATGTCCCTTTTTGCAACAATAGAAACATGTGGGTGTACGAGAACTTCCTTTAGCTTTAACAAAAGTGGTCACCTTTTTTCTAGGAAAATTCTTGTCATAACCAAGACCACTCTTGATAATTGAGGATTGTTTTTCACCCATAATTCTTTCAAGGTTGGCCTTATAACGAATGAATTGAATAAGTGCAGTCTTCTGGTCTCTACACTTCACAGTTAGATCAATCTTTTCTCTCTCTAGATAAGTATAATCTTGATGTAGAGAAGAGAGATTTTCCTTAAAATTTGCATTTTCCGATTCCAAGGCCTTGACATTAGTGTCAAGGTCTAACTTTGAAGTGTTGAGATTTTCAACTTTCAAAGGCAATTCACTCTCTCTTTTCTCTTGTTCGATTAGCTTTTCCCTTAAAAGGATTGTTTCAATTCTATGTTCTTCTTCACTAATGATCATATTTTGCAGGAATTCAACATGCTCTTTGCTAGGTTTAGACATTAGGGTTCTTACCATTCCTTCCAGGTATTGTTTGGGATCTTCTTCTTGATGGGCCATTAAGCATAAATTTGCTTGATCATTTTTATCCTATGAATCATTTGAAGACTCTGAGTCACTCCATGATGCTACCATAGCCTTCTTCTTTCGATCATTCTTCCGTTAGTTGTTTCTTTTCTTTTGAGGACAATCCTTCACAAGATGATCTGATTCACCACATTTAAAACAATTTAGTACTTTAGTTATCTTATTAGGGCGAGAAAACTTAACTTTAGGTTTTCGTGGATAGTCTTTGTTAGCAAATTACTTCTTCATTTGTAGAATTCTTGCGAGTCCTCTTGAAATTAGAGCAAATAGATCTTCTTCATCATCTGATGGAATGTTATCCTTATTGGATTTCAAGGCAAGGTTCTTTATGTTTGAGGAAAGTTCTCCATCTTCTTCTCCAAGAACCATTTCGTGAGTGATAAGTTTTCCAAGTAGGTCATCGAGAGGTAATATTGAGAGATTTTGAGCTTCCTTGATGGCGGTTACTTGTGGTCCCCACTTAGCTTTAGGTAAACTCCTTAGCACTTTTCTTACTTTTTCTTCATTTGGAAGACCTTTCCAAGAGAGTCAAGTTGTTCATAATTTCGGTAAATTTTGTAAACATCTCCTTAACCATCTCACTAGATGTCATTTTAAACAACTTGTATTGTCTAAGGAAGATGCTAATCTTGGTCTCCTTGACTTGACTTGTTCCTTCATATGTATCTATTAGCTTATCCCATATTTTCTCTGCACTTCTTGTAAGAGCCTTAGCCTTTACGAGCCTTGAGTCCTTGTTGAGCATTTGTTGGACCCTCGTGGCCGCCCCTGCGGCTAGACGCCCCTGCGGCTAGACGCCCCTGCGCCTCACAATGTCCGCCCCTGCGGCTCTGTGTAGTTGCAGCCGCCTTCGTTGATCCTTTGACTTGTGCTTTGTGGCTGGCTTCCTTCATAAGCCTTCTATTCCTTCAGATGAGGGGTTTATTCATCTCATTCCAACTTCTTCATCCTCCTTACGCTCTTCTTCTTCTTCTTCTTCCTCTTCTCTTCTTTGATCTTCCTTGATCTTGTGAGAGAGTTTTCAGAGTATGTTTGTGGTTTTGGCTTTGGATGATCATGAGGATGATGCGGAGTGTTGTTGTTGTTTTGTTGAGGTTATGGGAGTGCTGATTGCTCTTAGTTGTTGCTTAGGGCTCTACTGAGGTGAGACCTCCTTCTCCATCTTCTTTCCTTGCTTCTTTCTTTCTTCTTTAGCTTAGGATCACAAGCTGAGCTTGTGTGGATCCTTTCTTGAGGTTTGATGTTCATACATGTGTGTATATGTATGTGTGTTGATGTGGTATGATGAAGAAGTGAAGAGAGTCGAGAAGGAGATCGAAGAGAAGTCGGGGCCAACATTCTGCACAAACAGCCGCCCCTGCACCTGAGCTTGGCCGCCCCTGCGCCTGTTGTGGACCGCCCTTGCGCCTTGAGTGAGCCGCCCCTGCGTCTCAGTGGTTCATCCTTTGAGTCCTTTGGTTTTGCTGGTGCATTCACGGCATACCTTGTTGGTATGATTCCTTCCTTCCTTTCCTTTGGCCTTAGCTTAGATGTTGGCTAGACTTGCTTGGTTAGGATGAGTTGTATTATATAGATGTGCCTTAGGCACTTGTGTTTATGTTGAGGATATGCCTTAGGCTTTTGTGAGCATGTTATGATCTAGAGGTTTAGATTGAGGATGTAGGTTGGTTATGGTTATGGACACGAGTCTCCCAACCCTTGCAATATGTGATATTGTGTGCCTTGCTACTGCAGGCATTGATTACTTCCCCAAGGGGAAGCTATGATGTGGTATTAGTTACGAGTATTACAGGTAAGTCCATAGGACTTACTTAGCGTTCAGTTGTGAGTTTGTGTGATTATAATGGTTGTGTATGTTCATATGATTGTGCATTTATAACCTAAACCGGACTAAGATGACCATTTATTACTTTAAATGGCCCAAGTGTATTATAACGGGTCGTGATCACCGGTCTCCGCCTCTTGGTAGGAGGAGGTGCCCTAAAGATGATCTCACAGGGGGGGACAAGTGATGATCACCCCCATGCAAAACACATGTGTTACGTTGGATGGGACGAGGTTCTTGAGGCTCCTCGTGTTACAAAATAAGTTGAATTAGTAATGGAATAACGAAATGGAAAGATAATTAATGAATGTGTGTGGCATTGCATGTATGAGATGTGGATGTGTGTTTATGATATTACCTTCATACTTATTCATTGCTGTAGCTAACGGTGTATACCGTGTTTTAGATGATCTGTTGGTTAGGAAAACTGCAGAGTGAGCCAGATGGGGTGACCAGCCGAGGACTGATGTACATTAGGGTTGCGTGGGATATGGGATCTTTTGTATCTGATATTTTTGGATGTTGTTTTGTACTCGCCTTTGTTGTTTTAAACTCTTTTGATTTATCTTCTACAATTTTATGTATTTAGTTTTAATCTACTTGTGCCTTGTTGTAAGATCCAGTTAACTTGTTGTCAGGCTAGGGTCAGGATCCATTGTGAGATCCTAGCCCAATGTGGCACTCCGAGTCCCGCGGATCCGGGGTGTTACAGAGTTGTTATCAGAGCCTTAGGTTGACAATAATGGCACTTGCTGTCTGCAATAAAGGTAGAGTAGATAAATAAACAGAACCCGAAAGGGGTCTGACTTTTGAAAAGGTTTTGGTTTTAAAGCGAGTACAAATATTTTGGGGATAGTATGTACAAAAGTCGTCACCCTTCTGAGGATCTGCACAATATATATATATATATATATATATATATATATATATATATATATATATATATCTTCTATGTGCTGATGTGTATGCATGTACTATTAAGTATTATATATATATATCTATACATATGGCCTATATAGAGCCTTTTACGTTAGGTGTGCATACCCCGCAGATGGCTCGGACTAGAGCTACTGTTGTTGTAGGCAGAGGTAGAGGTAGACCACCTGTTCCTCTAAGAGGGATAGGACAGGGACCAACTCCCGTTGCTGATCCACTTGTGGTGGAGGAGGCTTCTGAGGAGGTTATTGAGAGTGTTGTCCCAACGACAAGGAGCGGTGGGTCCAGGAGACAGCAGGCCCATCGATCCCAGTCTGATGACTCTGATCGTGTCTCCATGGGAGGACCTGAGTTCAGAGAGTACCTCAGGCATTTTGTGGAGGTCATCAAAGCAGGTAGACGAGCCCTTGATCTACCAGGGCATGAGGGATCATTTGAGAAATCCCATGGAGTCACTTAGGTGCCAGCTATACCAGCACGTGCTACTGAGGTTGCTCGAGCTGTAGAGGAGACCGGAGGGCCTCGACCAGATACCTAGTTGAAGGCATTTCATCAGTAGGGAGTACCACCCTTCTCAGGAGAGATTGGGTTACAAACCGAGGTGTGGATAGGACATGTGGACTCAGCCTTGGAGTGTATTAGGTGTCTTGAGGACAGACGGATAGAGCTAGTTCAGTCTCTATTCCGTGACCTAGCACACCAGTTGTGGAGGACAGTTCGAGCACGAGTTACCAGCTATGAGCAGATGCGGACTTTGCTGAGGGAGTAGTTCTGCCATGCCTCACTGAGGAGGGAGAAGCTGCATGACATCGTGGATGCGGGTTTTGAGGATGTACCCATTACCGATGCTATTCTCCGCTTCCAGACTAAGTTAGCATTGTTGGGTCCAACTACACTATATGAGGACCAGCATGTGTATCTATTCTCCCGTCGTCTAAGGGAGAGCACATGTTCATATATGGCGGGATTCCATTGTGATTTCCTAACAGATTACCAGGATCGGGCCTCTGCCTATAAGAGATAGAGAGAGTTAGCCAAAAAAGGACTTCTCAGGCAGGACGGTGTGAGAAGAGACAGCGCACATGACAGACTGGTGTAGGAGCATCTAGATTCAGGCGAGGTCAACCTTAGGGCCGCTCGAGTGGTCCAGTGTCTGCACAGACGATTGAGAGAGGCCGGCATTGTTACAACTACGGGACATATGGGCATATGAGGGCTGAATGCCGGAGAGCACCACTGACTTGCTTCTCATGTGGGAAGCCAGGACATAGAGCTACATTTTTCCGTCAAGGAAAGGCGTCATCACAACAGGGTTCTTCCCCTGCAGGTGCAGCAAGAAGTGGACAGAGACCGCCTCAACATCAGGTACAGGGACAACAGAGAGTCCCAGACACACCTGCTACTCATGGATCAGCTCCAGGAACGAGTAGAGGTAGAGGTAGAGATATTGGTACTAGTGATGGCCGAGGAGCTCGAGGCCGAGTTTTTGAGGTGAGGAGTGCTGAGGAGCCGCAAGCACCACTTGCTACAGGTACCATTATGTTACATAGTTTACCTGTTATAGTTTTATTTGACATGGGTACTAGGCATTCCTTTATTTTTGCTTCATGTGTTGAGCGTTTGAGTTTACCTACCATAGAGGGGACCCCGTTTACCATAGGGTTACTTGATGGTAGTCGGGTTCGAGGTACCCGTGAGATACGTAGTTATCCCCTTCGTTTAGGGAATCGTGTGTTGCTTGTTGACTTCTTAGTCATGCCCTTGATGCATGAAGAAGTCATCCTAGGTATGGATTGGATGCGTAGACACCGTGCAGTGTTAGATGTGGGTAAGAGAACTGTTACAATCTCTACCGACGTAGGTCCAATAGAGGTCTTTGGGGGTTGGGACCTTGGGAAGACGGGATCTGTTATCAATGCTATACGAGCAGCGAGACTGATATCACAGAGATGTGAGTCCTCCTGGTGCTATGCCATGAAGGAAGGAGATAGCCCAGCTTTGGAGGATATACTAGTGGTCTGCGAGTTTATAGACGTATTTGCAGAGTCGTCTAGCTTGCCGCCTCAGAGGAGCGTAGACTTTGGCATCGAGTTGGAGCCTGGCACGAGACCCATCTAGAAGGCCCCATATTGTATGACACATGTTGAGATGTTGGAGCTGAAGAAGCAACTCGAGGAGTTGGATGAGAAGGGCTTCATACGCCCTAGTGTTTCACCATGGGGTGCACCTGTCCTCTTCGTGCGGAAGAAGGATGGATCATTGAGATTGTGTATAGACTACAGAGAGCAGAAGAAGGTGACCATCAAGAATAGGTATCCATTGCCTCGTATTGATGATCTACTTGATCAGCTTCAGGGAGCGACAATTTTCTCCCAGATCGACTTGCGTTCAGGATATCACCAGCTGAGGGTATGAGAGAAGGACGTGCACAAGACGGCATTCCATACCCGTTATGGACACTACGAGTTTGTAGTGATGCCATTTGGGGTGATGAATGCCCCAACAGTTTTTATGGAGTTGATGAATAGTATCTTGATCGACTTCCTGGATCAGTTTGTGGTATTCTTCATCGATGACATTCTGGTATACTCTTGTAGGAGAGAGGAGCATGTCGGTCATCTGAGGATAGTTTTACAGATTTTGAGGGATGGAGAGATGTATGCCAAGCTCTCTAAGTGCGAGTTCTGGATGTCTGAGGTTGCTTTCCTTGGACATATTGTCTCCGCCGACGGGATTATGGTTAATCCGGCAAAGATCTAGTATGTTGCTGCATGGACGACACCGACGAACGTCAAGGAAGTGTGTAGCTTTCTTGGCCTAGCCGGTTATTACAGACACTTTGTGGAGGGATTTTTTGTGATTGACCGTCCACTGAAGAGTCTTCTGAGGAAGACTATGAGATTTGTATGGACTGACCAGTACGCTCAGAGTTTTGAGGAGTTAAAGAAGCGTTTAACTTTTGCTCCTGTCCTGACACAGTCAGAGGGTTCTGATGACTTTGTGTTTTACAATGATGCATCCAAGCTAGGCTTGGGAATTGTGTTGATGTAGAGAGGCCGAGTGATTGCATATGCATCTCGACAGCTGAAGACGTATGAGGAGAACTACCTGACTGATGATCTGGAGTTGGCAGCGGTAGTTCATGCCTTGAAGATCTGGAGACATTACCTGTATAGTGATACTTGCTAGATCTTCACAGACCATAAGAGTCTAAAGTATATTTTCACGCAGCGGGAATTGAATAATAGCCAGCGCCGATGGCTTGAGTTGATCAAGGACTTTGACCTTGAGATTTTGTATCATCCTGGCAAGGCGAATGTGGTAGTTGACGCCTTGAGCAGGAAGACGCCTCAAGAGAAGGCGATTGCCAAACTGACTGTACAACCTCAACTTCAGAGGGATCTAGCCTGGCTAGAGATGGACATCCAGTTCCCTGATGAGGATGCCCAGTTGTTTTCTTTAGAGGTTCTACCTGATCTGTTGGATGAGATCCAATAGAAGTAGGGGACCTGCCCGACCTTGACGATGATCAGAGAGAGGATGTCTCGTAGAGAGGCACCACAATTCTCTATTGGAGCAGATGGAGTTATGAGGCGTCATGACCATATCTTTGTACCCGTTGATGTAGAGTTGAGACAGCGGATCTTATAGGAGGCTCACTGTACACCTTACTCAATACACCCAAGTACGAGTAAGATGTACCATGATGTGAGACGCTCATATTGGTGGGAAGGGCTGAAGCCCGATGTAGCTAGATTTGTGGCCTAGTGTGCGACCTGTCAGCAGGTCAAGATAGAGCATTTCAGACCTGGAGGTGAGCTCCATCCACTTCTAGTACCGCAGTGGAAGTGGGAGGACGTCTCCATGAATTTTGTGACCGGATTGAGGACCATTAGGAGCTTTGATGCTATAAGGGTGATTGTAGATAGACTGACGAAGACGGCATATTTTATTCCTATCAGAGAGACATGCTAGTGAGCAGATTGGCTGAGAAGTACACTAGATAGATAGTGAGACTTCATGGAGTACCGAAGACGATGGTCTTTGATCGAGATGGACGGTTTACTTCGAGATTCTAGCAGCAGATTTAGACTACTTTGGGAACAAGTCTACACTTTACGACTACGTTTCACCCCCAAACAGATGGTCAGTCAGAGAGGACCATCCAGACCTTAGAGGACATGTTGCGAGCTTGTGTGTTGGATTGGGGACAGGGATGGTCTGATTACCTCCCACTCGTTGAGTTCTCATACAACAACAACTAGCATGCCTCTATTGGGATGGCTCCTTATG
Organism: Fagopyrum esculentum; assembly: GCA_033239045.1. Taxonomy (NCBI): domain Eukaryota; kingdom Viridiplantae; phylum Streptophyta; class Magnoliopsida; order Caryophyllales; family Polygonaceae; genus Fagopyrum; species Fagopyrum esculentum. The sequence continues at coordinate 89,683,160 of BSUD01000003.1, read as the reverse complement.
AGGCACTGTATGGACGTAGGTGCCGTACATATGGCTCGAGTAGCGTTGATTAGAGAGGGGATGCTGGTTGTACATAGTTGCCAGAAGTCATATGCAGACAAGAGGCGTCGACCTCTAGAGTTCAAGGTAGGAGCTCATGTCTGGTTGAGAGTATCTCCGACGCGAGACGTCAGACGTTTTGGCATAAAGGGGAAGTTGAGTCCCCGATATGTCGGTCCTTTCAAGATACTGGATAGAGTTGGGAGGGCAGCCTACAGATTAGCATTGCCTCCGAGGTTAGAGGGTGTTCATCCTATGTTTCATGTGTCTTAGCTGAGGGAGTATATACCAGATCCAAGGCACATTGTGAGTTATGATGATCTAGTGGTTGAGCCAGACCACACCTTTGTAGAGCACCATATTGCAGTCCTAGAGCGAGGTGTGAGACGCCTGCGTTCGAAGGATATTCCTATGATGAGGATACAATGGTCTAGACGAGGACCTGATGAGGCTACCTGGGAGACTGAGGATAGTATCCAGAGGAACTATCCAGATTTCTACGCTGAGTTAGATGCACATGTAGGATCCACGAGTAGATCTTAGTGCCATCTTGGTGAGTGCATGTTATGCTATGTGCTTATGTGATATGCTGTGTTTTCATGCTAGCTGTGATATGTGCATATGATCTGTTAGATATTGTTTGATAGGGCGAGATAGGTATAGCTGGAGATGGTTCTTTCCTCCATACTATGGTGTGTGTGCTAGGATTAGCTAGAGATGGTTCTTTCCTCCATGCTATCTTTGATGGACATAGTGTGAGTGGAGACGGTTTTCCTCCACATAGTAGTGTTATGTGTACGTTTTGGCTGGAGATAAATTTCCTCCATGCCAGTGTGATGTGGTAGGTGTTCGGCTAGAGATGATTTTCCTCTAGGCCTTGTTTAGAGTTTATGATGGTGTTGCTGGAATGATGATTCCTCCATCCTCTGTTTGAGGATATAGAATGTTATAGGTTGTGATATGGCACCTCGAGAGGGAGAGTTATACCTCGGCTTATGGGTCCGAGAGGATTTAGGATCTTGCAAGTTTCGGGACGAAGCTTGTTTTTAGGGGGGGTGTGATGTAAGAGCCTTAGCCTTTAGGAGCCTTGAGTCCTTGTTGAGCCTTTTCTAGACCCTGGTGGCCGCCCCTACGGCTAGGCGCCCCTGCGGCTCTGTGTGGTTGCAGCCGCCTTCGTTGACCCTTTGACTTGTGCTTTGCGGCTGGCTTCCTTCATAAGCCTTCCATTCCTTCAGATGAGGGGTTTCTTTATCTCATTCCAGCTTCTTCATCCACCTAACGCTCTTCTTCTTCTTCCTCTTCTCTTCTTTGATCTTCCTTGATCTTGTGAGAGAGTTTTGAGAATTTGTTGGTGGTTTTGGCTTTGGATAATCACGAGGATGATGCTGAGTGTTGTTGTTATTGTGTTGAGGTTGTGGGAGTGCTAATTGCTCTTAGTTGCTGCTTAGGGCTCTATTGAGCTGAGACCTCCTTCTCCATCTTCTTTCCTTCTCTTTCCTTGCTTCTTTCTTTCTTCTTTAGCTTAGGATCACAAGTTGAGCTTGTGTGGATCCTTTCTTGAGGTTTGATGTTCATACATGTTTATATATGTATGTGTGTTGTTGTGGTATGATGAAGAAGTGAAGAGAGTCGAGAAGGAGATCGAAGAGAAGTCTGAGCCAACATTCCACACAGACAGCCGCCCCTGCGCCTGAGCTTGGCCGCCCCTGCGCCTTGAGTGAGCGGCCCCTGCGCCTCAGTGGTTCAGACTTTGAGTCCTTTGTTTCTGCTGGTGGATTCAAGGCATACCTTGTTGGTATGATTCCTTCCTTTCTTTCCTTTGGCCTTGGCTTAGATGTTGGCTAGGCTAGCTTGGTTAGGATGAGTTGTATGATAGAGATGTGCCTCAAGCACTTGTGTTTATGTTGAGGATATGCCTTAGGCTTTTGTGATCATGTTATGATCTAGAGGTTTAGATTGAGGATGTAGGTTGGTTATGGTTATGGAGACGGGTCTCCTAACCCTTGTAGTATGTGATGTTGTATGCCTTGCTATTGCAGGCGTTGATTACTTCCCCAAGAGGAAGGTGTGACGTGGTATTGGTTACGAGTATTACAGGTAAGTCCATAGGACTTACTTACCATTCAATTGTGAGTTTGTGTGATTGTAATGGTTGTGTGTGTTCATATGATCGTGCATTTATAACCTAAACCGGACTAGGATGACCATTTATTACTTTAAATAGCCCAACTGTATTATAACGGGTCGTGACCACCGGTCTCCGCCTGCGGGTAGGAGGACGTGCCTTGAAGATGATCTCACAAGGGGGGACGAGTGATGATCACCCCTGTGTTACGTTGGATGGGACGAGGTTCTTGAGGCTTCTCGTGTTACAAAATAAGTTGAATTAGTAATGAAATAACGAATTGGAAAGATAATTAATGAATGTGTGTGGGATTGCATGTATGAGATGTGGATGTGTGTTTGTGCTATTACCTTCATACTTATTCATTGTTGTAGCTAACGGTGTATACCGTGTTGTAGATGATCTACAGGTTAGGAAGACTGTAGAATGAGCCAGATGGGGTGACCAGCCGAGGATTGTTGTACATTTGGGTTGCGTGGGATATGGGATCTTTTGTATCTGATATTTATGGATATTGTTTTGTACTCGGCTTTATTGTTGTAAGCTCTTTTGATGTATCTTCTACAGTTTTATGTATTTGGTTTTAATCTACTTGTGCCTTTCTGTAAGATCCAGTGAACTTGTTGTCAAGTTAGGGTCAGGATCCATTGTGAGATCCTAGCCCAATGTGGCACTCCGAGTCCCGCGGATTCGGGGTGTTACACTTTTGCATGATGAGATACGATTGAATTCATTAGTGTGATGTAGTTCTTAGCCACATTCTCCAAGTCAGTTTGATTGAAGTCAGCTTCTTTCTTTGGAACCTCAACTCCCTCAATAGTGGTGATTGATACTTTTGGTCTACTATAAACAATGCTCCATATAAACATTTGTTTTAGTGTTCTCCAATGTCCAAAATTGTTATCACGTAATAGGGGTGGTCGAGTGGTGGATTTTCCTTGAGCGAATCCTCCATCACCTACAGAGTTCATGATTAATCTCACTAATGGTTAAATCGAATATACGTAAGTCTAGCTCTGATACCAATTGAAGAACCGAGTAGGGGATTAATAAGGATAGAAATACTCTAAAGGGGTGGGGGTTGAATAGAGTATGGAGACTTTTTGCAATATCGGATATCAAGGATTTCAAATGAATCTCAAAGCCATGAAGTCGATCTTTGTAACATGTGACAAAACTGTTTCTCAAGGCCTTGAAGTGAATCTCAATGTCTTGACGGAGGATCTTCTCCAACAAGTTCTTTATGCGTCCGATATCTTTTCCATGTTTGAGCCGTTGAGAATCTTCTCATTTAGATCCGATTTCCTATAAAATATATAACAACCATGACAAGATATCTAGAGAATATAAATGATATTTGTTAGCATATTCAACTACATTTAATGTTAAGTCTTCCATCATCCTAATATAACATTTAAATATCAGGTGAAATTATCAAGTTGAACATTGATTTATAATTTCTACTTTCTAGGAGATGGTAATTTGATCTATTCTGATTTATCTCTTATAAGATGGAGTTTTGTAGTTTATATTTTTAAGATATTAAGACAATCCTTCTTCTATTACTGTATTGTTAGCATGAAATATTGTGATATTTTAGGCACGTTTTCTAAACGTATTTGATTCATATTGATAGTCTTTGATTGAACTTTGCTGCATATGTGAGCTAGTATTACCTATATTGTCAATATGGATGTCTACACTAGTTCTATGTTGATTATAGGTGATTTGGAGCTATTTCCGAACGAAATTGAGCAAAAGAGGAGTTGATTGAGTGAGTCCATAGATTAAGGACATTCTTAGGAAGCAAATTGAAGTTTAGCTTGAGGAATGCACGAGGCTAGGGAAGAATCACGTTCTTGCCCTAAACCACGCTCTAAAATACGGCCGTATTACAAACCACGTTCAGTTCCACGGCCGTGGAACCTTGTGTAGAAAAGCGTGATGCATTCCAGTAACTATTACGGTCGTGGAATATATGCTGCAAACCGTGACACTTTCCACACCTAGAATTACGGTCGTGGAATATATGTACAAGGGTTTAGCTTCAACCCTCAAGTTATTACTCTTGTTCGCCAAAACCAGTTTGGCGGTACAAGCGCCGAATCTCCACACCAGCACTTGCAGAACTTTGAGTGTATGATGGAGACGATGAGACCAAAGAGCGCTACTACCAACAGCTACAAGCTTAAACCCTTCTTCTTCTCTTTGAAAGGGAAAGCGTTGTCATGGTATCAAGCTCTTCCTAGTGGGAAACTAGACACGTGGGAAGACCTTTCCGCGGAGTTTCTCACCAAATTCTTTCCGCCTTCCAAAACGGCGGAACTTAGAGGTAAGATTAATGCTTTTTCTATGAGACCTAACGAAAGTTTGTTTCAATCTTGGGAAAGGTTTCAGGATTTGCTCTTGGATTGCCCTCATCATGGCATATCCAAACTTGCCTTGCTGAAGATCTACTACAAGGGGCTGGATGCGGGAACGCAATTCAACCTCCAATCCCTCTCATGTGGAACGTTCATGGACATGAGAGAAGATGACGCTTGGGACTTCATTGAGAAGCAAGCAAGAGTCATAGAGAAGTATTCCCACCGGAAAGTGGAGGGAAATCGTGTGGAGCAAGGAGCAAAGCTCACACATGAAGCTCAAAATCAGATTTTCTCCCTCAACAATGAGATCAAAGAGTTCAAGGAGGCTATCAAGACCAACTTCCCAAAGCAACAAGGGAAGGATGTTGGTTATTTGGGCAACAACAATGGCGGCAACAACAATAACCGGGGCAACAACCGGAATAACAACTGGAATGGAAACAAAAACAACCGGAACAACGATTGGAACAACAATAGGGGTTCAAATAACAACAATTGGCGCCCCAATCAACAAAATTCCGGTAACTCTTATCCTTCCAATTCTAATTCACTAACTCCACCTTCCTCTTCCTCTACTCCTTTGAAAAGCCAGGGGCAATCATCTAATGGAGGAAACACTTCGGGGAAGGAGAAGCCCGATCCCATATTGGAAACGATTTTGGGAAAGCTTCAAGGGTTGGAGAACCGCCTCATCAAGGTTGATGATCAGGTTTCTAAGGTTGATAAAGCTCAAAAGGTTTTAGAAAACCAAATGTTCAACCACGCGGAGGAAGTTCCTAGAAATCAAGGGAAGCTTCCAGGAAAGACGGAAGACAACCCTAAGGGAAGGGTGATGGCGATAACAACTAGGAGCGGAGTGACTACCACCGATCCGCAACCTACATTCGTTGAAGTCTCCGTAGAAAAGGACGAGGAAAAGGGGAAGGAGAAGGAAGACGTCTATGTTCCTCCTCCAGCTTACAAACCTCCCCTACCATTCCCTCAATCTAGAGCGCGAGCGCGCCTAGACAAACAATTCGGTAAGTTCATAGAACTCATGAGTAAGCTGCATATTAATATACCATTCATTGATGCTATTGTAGGTATGCCCGCTTATGGCAAGTTCTTGAAGGAGCTTCTCTCTAACAAGAGGAAGCTAGAAGATTTCGGAGAGGTCAAGATGAGTTCGGATTCTATGGATCTCATCAAGACCATGAAGGAGAAAATGCCCCCAAAGTTGAAAGATCCGGGGTCATTTTACATTCCCATTGGAGTGGGAGATGTCACATATGACGCTTTATGTGACTTAGGAGCAAGTGTGAGCATAATACCACTTGCGTTGTGCAGGAAGATCGGTTTAGGCGAACCTAAACCGGTGAAGATGACGTTATACATGGCGGATCGATCCATCACTCGCCCCGTCGGTATTGTAGAAGACGTCCCGGTCAAGCTAGGTAAATTCTTTGTCCCCATTGATTTTGTCGTGCTTGACATTCCTGCAGATAGTCCGGTCCCGATCATACTCGGAAGACCATTTCTTGCAACTTCCGGCTGCATGGTCGATTGCAAGAATGGAAGACTCGCTTTTGATATTGGAGAAGAGAAAGTAGAGTTCGTTCTTTCCACTCTAGTGAAGGAACCAATCTTTGATGAGGATATTTACGATATCCAAGAAGAAGAAGGTTTATCTAGGGAAGAGGTAAGTGCAATTCTCTTTAACGATCCTTTACAAAAAGTTATTACCATGAGTCTAACAGATGTAGGGGAAGAAGAAGAGTGCAAAGAGGAAATTGAAGCCTTGGAAGCACAAGAAGAGATGCATGAAGAGGAGTTTGAGAAACTCCACGATGAGGCTGCGAATGTTAGAATCCACGGTCATACCCTGTATTCCACGACCGTGGATTTCACAACCAAAATTGACCTCCATTCCAGGGGATTACACGGCCGTGGAACATATGGAGAGCCCGTAATTCTGACCGTGGTAGAGGGTGATCGGCATACTTCTTCAACTTTTTCTGATTCTTCTCCAACTCACTCAACACCCTTAGAAACTTCTAAGGAAACGTCGGATGCTCCTCAAGGATCATTAGAAGCTCCGAAAGTGATGGAACTCAAACCGCTTCCTACTCATCTAAGGTACGCTTTTCTTGGATCTAATTCTACCTTTCCGGTTATTGTTAGCTCCGAATTAAGCATAGATGAACATGAACAGCTCATGATTGTCCTTAAGAAACATAAGAAAGCCATAGGCTATTCTATTGAGGACTTAGTAGGAATTAAACCCTCCCTATGCATGCATAAGATACTAATGGAGGAGGACTTTAGAACTTCAAGACAACCTCAAAGGCGGTTGAATCCGACCATGAAGGAGGTTGTCAAGAAGGAAATTCTTAAACTTCTTGACGCAGGTATCATCTATCCTATCTCCGATAGCAAGTGGGTGAGTCCAGTTCAAGTAGTTCCGAAGAAGGGAGGAATGACGGTCATCACCAACAAGAACAATGAACTCATTCCTACCCGAACCGTGACTGGATGGCGAATGTGCATAGACTACCGCAAGCTCAACAACGCAACGCGGAAGGATCACTTTCCATTGCCATTCATCGATCAAATGCTTGAAAGGTTAGCACAACATTCACATTTTTGCTACCTTGACGGTTATAGTGGTTTCTTTCAGATTCCGATACATCCGGATGATCAAGAGAAGACCACATTCACGTGCCCTTGGGGTATGTTCGCCTATAGGAGAATGCCGTTCGGGCTTTGCAACGCCCCAGCCACCTTTCAACGGTGCATGATGGCCATCTTCTCCGAATACGTGGAGGAAATCATGGAAGTCTTCATGGACGACTTCTCCGTATACGGTTCCTCTTTTAACAATTGCCTTTCTAACCTTTCTCTTGTTTTGCAAAGGTGTGAAGACACTAACCTATTTCTTAATTGGGAGAAGTGTCAATTCATGGTTAGGGAAGGAATTGTATTAGGTCACTTAGTCTCTAACAGAGGGATAGAGGTAGACAAGGCTAAGATTGAGACCATAGAGAAACTTCCTCCCCCAATTTCGGTGAAAGGGATAAGAAGTTTCCTAGGACATGCTGGATATTATAGACGTTTCATTAAGGACTTTTCTAAGATATCAAAACCTCTCACTAATCTATTGATGAAGGATGCGGTTTTTGAGTTTTCGCAGGAATGTTTGGATGCGTTTAACACCATTCGGCAAGCTCTAATTTCAGCACCTATTATCCAACCTCCGGATTGGACTCTCCCCTTCGAGATTATGTGCGATGCTAGTGACGTAGCTATTGGAGCTGTTCTTGGACAACGAAAGGAAGGGCGAACTCATGCCATATACTATGCTAGCAAGACACTAGACGAAGCGCAGCTCAACTACGCCACTACAGAGAAAGAGTTTTTAGCCATTGTCTACGCTATTGACAAGTTTCGCTCTTATCTTGTAGGTGCAAAGGTGATTATCTACACGGATCATGCTGCGATCCGGTACCTCCTTGCGAAGAAAGACGCGAAGCCAAGGCTAATTAGATGGATTCTTCTCCTACAAGAATTCGATCTTGAGATCCGCGACAAGAAAGGTTCAGAAAATTCTGTTGCGGATCATTTGAGTCGTCTAACATATCTAAGGGACGACCATCTACCCATTGATGACTCCTTTCCGGACGAACACCTACACATCATAGAGGAGTGCATCAACGTGATCTCCAAAGGTAACGAACCGTGGTATGCTGATTTTGTCAACTATTTGGTTTGCCAGGAGATACCGCCCGGACTATCCTACGCACAAAGGAAGAAGTTCTTTAAGGACGTCCGGGAATACTATTGGAACGAGCCTCTCCTTTTTAAGAGAGGTCCGGATGGCATCATTCGGCGATGTGTGCCGGAAGATGAGATGCAAAGTGTCATCCGCCATTGTCATTCGCTACCTTGTGGAGGACACGCTAGTTCGAACAAGACTAGCGCAAAGGTATTGCAATCTGGATTCTATTGGCCTACTTTATTTAGAGATGTGCAATCCTTTGTTTCTTGCTGCGATGCTTGTCAAAGAATAGGCAATATTTCTAGGAGGAATGAAATGCCCCTCAATAACATCCAAGAGGTGGAGATTTTCGATGTATGGGGAGTTGATTTCATGGGACCATTCCCATCTTCTTGTGGAAACCAATACATACTATTGGCGGTAGATTATGTTTCTAGATGGGTGGAAGCAATTGCCTCTCCCACAAATGATGCCATGGTGGTGGTTAAGTTCTTCAACAAAACCATTTTCCCGCGATTCGGAACGCCAAGGACGATCATTAGTGATGGAGGTTCTCACTTCATAGCCCGTCGCTTTGAAGCTCTTCTAGCTAAGTATGGGGTTACTCACAAGATCGCTACCCCTTACCATCCACAAACAAGTGGACAAGTTGAGATCTCAAATAGAGAGATCAAAGGAATCTTAGAGAAGACAGTTTCAAGGACTAGGAAGGATTGGTCCTTGAAGCTAGATGATGCATTATGGGCGTACCGGACTGCGTACAAGACTCCCATAGGAACCACACCATACAACCTTGTGTATGGGAAGTCTTGTCACTTGCCGGTGGAGCTGGAGCATAAAGCGTTTTGGGCTATCAAGTGGATGAATTTCGGCATGAAGGAAGCGGGAGAGAAGCGTCTCCTAGACATCAATAAGCTGGATGAACTCCGCTTGAACGCCTATGAAAACGCCAAGATCTACAAGGAAAGAGCAAAGCGTTGGCATGATAAGCATATCATTCCAAAGGACTTCAAAGAAGGAGATCAAGTTCTCCTCTTCAATTCAAGACTTCGCCTCTTTCCAGGTAAGCTTAAATCCCGTTGGACCGGACCCTTTCTAATTAAGCGTATTTTCCCCCATGGTGCAGTTGAAGTATGGGGTGAAGCGAGCGGAAGTTTTAAGGTGAACGGCCAACGACTCAAGAAGTATACGCCGGAACTCCAAGCTGAGGAGTTTGCGCCTACCGCACTCGAATAAGTGCGAGATTGGTCTAGCTACGGACCTTAAACAAAGCGCTTCTTGGGAGGCAACCCAAGGTATTGCATTTTCGTTTTTGTTTTCGATTCATAGATTAGTTTAGAATAGACGTTTTCGCTTTATTTTGCCTCGATTTCTTCCGGTATGTTCGTGTTTTTGGTTGTAGGATCGATGGAAAAGGAAAAAGGAAGAATAATGTCGAAGAAAAGTGACGAAATTTGAACTTTGGAGCTTTACAGGAGGTTCCACGGTCTAAATTACGGTCGTCATAGCTACAGTGCCCGTAATTTCCAAAAGCCTTTGAAAAATCACCAAAACCACGGTTCCGTACACTTCCACGGCCGTGGAACACCCCGACAGACCGTGATTTTCAAAAATTTTGCCTGCAACTATATAAGCCACATTCTTCACAAATTTATCCCAAAAATCCCCCTTTCCACGACCTAAGTGCCGAAACCCCACGACCCCTCTCAAATCTTCGTTTTCTAATCGTTTTCAACGATTCTTCATCCTAAAATGCAGCAAATTCAACCACAAACAAGATCCAAGCGACAAACCGAGCGGAAATCCATCAATAAACGCGCATTTCGGATTTTCCAATCCGAAAAAGAGGTTTATTCTTTCTTCTCGATTCTCGCCAATTTGGGTCGTTTTTGCTATAGATTTTTAGGAAGAACTGATAAAGACTGGAAGGAATTAGACTAGGACTGCTTGTTATGGTGATTGCTTGTGAATTTGCTGAGATTTGTGAAATTCTGAGACGAACCACGGTCACTGGGTAAATTACGGCCGTGGTTTTGGACGAACAGACCGTAATTTTTGTGCAGAATGGATTTCGTAAGGAGAGTGTCGGGAAGGATAAAAGAGAAGAAGGGTGAGCAGAATAAGAAAAGGAAAGGAAATCCCTCCACCTCCTCATCCTCTAGGGAACCACCACCCTCATCTCCTTCACCTCCATCCTCACCTCCTCACCCTAGAATCCCGACCATACATGAGAATCATCTCGTTGCTTTCGAGAAGATCACGAAGAGGCCAGTGATTGGCCCTAGATATTTGTTGTTGGAGGATCTATATCCTCTTAACATTGTTGATGACCTCACTTGGCTCTTGGATAGAGCCGGATTAGTTATCTTCTCGGCTATCCGAGAAGACGCTTATGAGGAGATCACCCGGGAGGTTGTGACGTCCTTCGAGCACAGCCACGTAGATAGGACCGTCTCCTTCCGTCTCATGGAAAGAGACTACCATTTGAGTATCGTTGAGTTTGGGACTATTGTTGGGTTTCATGAGACCTTTAATGGTCGATTTCCGAGTGGCGTTTCCGCCAAGGACTTTTGGAAGGAAATTGCGATGATTTACGCCGACGAGGACCGTTGGCAACCTGCCGATACCAAGGCTAAATTGATGTACTATTTAGCCTTGAAGATAGCTCACCGGGTTCTTTCGGAGTGTCTCTTTCCTAGGACGGAGACGCCCCAAAAGATAAAGACGGATGAGCTATTCTTGCTCTATTGCATGCTTTATGGACGCCGTGCAGATTGTGCTACTCTCTTGGCTGCTACTATGAGCAAGCTCAAGAACAAGTTGAAGGGAAACATCGGATATGGTGGGATAGTTACCCACATTGCTAGGAGTTTTGGTGTGGATTTTTCTGTTTGCACCCGCATACCGGCCGTTCCTTTAGGGTTACATGCTTTCATGGTTAGGGGTCTCATTTTCCCCACACATAGAGGTCCGCCTTATGCGGGCATGCCTTGGGAGAGTAGGACAGGCAGGGGTATAGAGTGGCTGCCGGAGTACTCCATTGTGGCGGGACGCCATAATTGGAAGGAGACGTTCGCTGCGATGCATGCGAACAGGTTAGTAGCTCCCCCTTATGTCTCACCACCGGTTGTCGAGAAGGAGGATATGGGAGATCAGTTTGAGAGTGGAGGAGGAGCGGAGCAGGAGTTTGGCACGTTTCCGGACCAGCCGGAGGCGGCCCCAGATGTACCTAGACGCTCTCCACGTCCAGCTAGAGCATCAGGCTCGTCATCTCGCCGCGCTAGCGTGAGTGAGAGGCCCACGTGGATGACCACACCTCCCACATGGTATGGCGTTCCCCCTCCTTGGTCCACGGAGCAGCCAGCAGCACCACCACCAGCACCAACACCATCCGACGCCCCAGCATGGTACGATCACGCCCCGGGATGGTACGAGCAGATGCCGGATTGGGCTACCGGACTTTCAGAGAGAGTTGGAGCATTGGAGATCCGAGCCGATGCTAGAGATGGACGCCTCGACGACCTCGACCACATGATGAGGGACGTCTACCGCCAGCAGTTTGGGCGGCCCTACGACTCCAGCTTCTCTCCATTCCCACCTCCGCCGGCACCGCAGTGATATGATGCATGACCGTTCGTTTTAGACATTCCCGCCACCACTTTGTGAGTCTCTTTTTCTTTTCTTTCTTTTCTTTCTTTCTTTTGAACATTAGGGACAATGTTAGTCCTAAGTATGGGGTGGGATGTATTAAAAAGTTTGTAATAACTCTACTCTCTATGTTTGCTTTCGTTCGAGACTATCGTTGCATGTTCATTATGTGTTGCACGTTTCATTTTCGCATTGCATGAAAAAGAACTTTAAAAACCCATAAAAATTGAAAAATTTTGAAAATTTTGTGCTTCTAATGAATTGAGATGATTTCCATGATAATCATTACTTGTGAATGGAGTTTGATAACAATTGCATGCTTAAAAGAATAGTGAATCGAAAAGAATTTGAATGAATGAATTTTACCTCTTTTGCAAGTTTTATAATGTGAAAATGTTACCTAAATCATGTTGAAAAATTGAAGTTGAAATCACGTTATAAGTTCCTATACTTCTTGTTGAAATGATTAAGGCAATTCGATACTTTCTTTCTTCTTTCTTTGATCATCTAGCTCCTCATTGAAATATTAGCCTCCTTTACCTATCCGGGAATTTGGAGAAGTGAATGAAAAAGGCATGTTTGATGTGGGAGGGCCATGAGAGCAATTATTTGCAATCAAATGAATAGAAAGAAATTGTAGGTTTGGGGAAGTCAATCATGACGATGAGTAACTCGGCACCATTCACATAGCCGGGTGTTTGTGTCTTGCCAAAGTCGGATTGAGCGATATTCCTAGCGGATTATGGTATGTGCGCTAAGGGTTTGAGGCATCTCTTGAAAAATTGAGAAACGCCGATCTCCTAGGCTTCGGTTATTGTGCACCTCTATCCATAACTCCAAAAGTAAGATCGAAAAAATGAAGAGAAGAGAACGAAGCTCTAAGTTGAAGTGTTGCGGGAACCGCATAAGAAGAAGAAGGTAGTTGTCCACTTTCCCGGATTCATGCACCACTTTCCCTTAAAGTTTCCCTTCCCTTCCGCATTCTAGACCTTTTCTTTGGAAGTCCTTAAGATCGAAAGAGTGTTATATGACTTTGTGATCTAAATTTAAGTTTCTTATGATTGATTTTGATAATGTTTGAAGGTTATGATGCTTGTTTAGAAGTTAAATTGATTCATGAATTTTCTTTGCTTTTTACTCTTTAATTGAGTGTGTGAAAGTTTGATGAACGATTGAAGCAAGGTTTGAGAATATCTATTCTTTAGAAGTCACATTCACCCCAAAGAAGGTACACATATTTCATCCTAACTCTTGTTTAAAGCTTTTTGAAAGACCTTGCTTAGGGACAAGCAAGTGTTAAGTATGGGGTTATTTGTTAGCAAGAAATATTGTGATATTTTAGGCACGTTTTCTAAACGTATTTGATTCATATTGATAGTCTTTGATTGAACTTTGCTGCATATGTGAGCTAGTATTACCTATATTGTCAATATGGATGTCTACACTAGTTCTATGTTGATTATAGGTGATTTGGAGCTATTTCCGAATGGAATCGAGCAAAAGAGGAGTTGATTGAGTGAGTCCATAGATTAAGGACATTCTTAGGAAGCAAATTGAAGTTTAGCTTGAGGAATGCACGAGGCTAGGGAAGAATCACGTTCTTTCCCTAAACCACGCTCTAAAATACGGCCGTATTACAAACCACGTTCAGTTCTACGGCCGTGGAACCTTGTGTAGAAAAGCGTGATGCATTCCAGTAACTATTACGGTCGTGGAATATATGCTGCAAACCGTGACACTTTCCACACCTAGAATTACGGTCGTGGAAACTTCCACGACCGTGATCTTGGCGAATCTTTTTCGCCACACTTTGAAGCCACGATCTTTTGAAGATTGGGCCGGGCCGACGTTTTGCCCTACAACTATAAAAAGACGGACGAAATGAGATTCCATCATCGACGCTTAGGATCGTTTACGCCCGCTACCTCGTTTTACACCGTTACTTGGAAGTATTGATCATCTCATTGGAGATCGAAGTTCGCATCGGGGAATTGCCCAAATCTCGCACTTTTGGCGGAGATTGCTGTTGAGATCTCCGGATTGGCGTAAGATCGAAGCTTTTGGAAGATTTTGCAAGAAGATCTCTCTTCTTGTTTAGGTTTGATTTGGAAAACGGATTGACATCCCGTTTTCCCTTCTTTCCTAAGGTTGTGATTGTTTACTTTAGTTTGAATCCTTTGACAATACTCGTTCTTGATTGTGACTTTGAGATTGGTTTGAAGATTATTGAAAGTTCTTGAAAGTTTTCATCTTTCTATCTTTTAATTCTTGAATTGATATCAACATGACTGTTATTGGCTAAAACCCTTTAGCAATTCTAAGGTGAAGGGTTGATAGTTGTGGCTTAGATGATGATAGATCGATCGCAAACAGATTAGACCCTGAGAGTTCGAGAGAATCGTCGACGAACCCTAAATTACGGGCTGTTCTTGAGTTCCACGACCGTGGAATCTCAAGATCCAACCGTAATTTCCCTCAAGTTTACGAACCTGCTTTTACTTTAAATCAAAAGTTAAAGATTTGCTTTAACTTAGTTTTGACTTGTCTTTTCTAGGTGGTAGTGAAGCCTCAACAACCTCTACCTCGATTGTGAGTGTCACAACCTCGATCGGTTAAGTTAGTCTTGATCTTTGGGTTATAAGTTTGGGTATTTGACACTAATTCTCATCTTTAGAATCTTTCTATATTGAGCCTCAACAACCTGTATAGAGAGTGCCTTGTAGGTGAGTTACATAAGGTTTTTGGAACTTCACCGTACGATTACCTTACATTAGTATACCTTTGCATATCTCAACTCTGTCTTTATATCATTAAAATATCTTGAATCGATTGCCACAACTGGATACTTGGATCTTTAGGATTGTTGTTTTCCCAATATTTGCAAAACTCTCATATTTACTCGCTTGACAATCTAAAATTGAATTCGTTCCCACCCAAATCCCTGTATTCGATACTCTGGAATCCTTGCTTAGCTACGTCGATCCGTACACTTCGGGTTCGCTGCTTGATTCTAGTTTTATAAATTTAAAGCTTATTTGCACACACCTTTAGGGGCGAACATGTATGTATTCAGATATTTGTTTATCACGCATTCTCTATGTACTTGTTACATGAAATATCCATATTAGGAAAGAAAATATATGATTTACTTTAATACAATTTATATAGCAAGGAAAGAAAGGTAAAAAAATATAATATAAAAACTACAAATATTAGAAATATATACAATTTTAAACCGGGTGAATACGGATCAGATGAATGAGTTAGGTGAAGGATGGATGAAACATTCACCCGGATTCTACCCAATCCACCACCCGCTTCATCCATCATCCAATTTCACACATCTTATTATGGGTTTTCACCATTTTTTCGTTGAACCGGGTGATCGGATACCCGTCAGATACGAGTGAAATATCCGAATCTGGATCCTCTCCATATATCCTCTTTCTAATTTTTTTTCCTAATAAATGAATATTAGCCCTTAGATTAGATCAAAGGTTATAATTTGTTTTATTAATTAACATTAATTAACACACTCAGTAATATTCTTTTTTTCACTAAAAATCTTCCTGCTCTGGTGCAACTTTTTAATTTACAACTTCAATAAACGAGTTTCAATTGTAGAATTATTTATGAAACTAGAGGTAATTTCACACACACAAAAAAAGCTAAATTAAATAGACCTAGATTCAACAAAGCTAAACCCTCAAAATATAGCTTATTTCATTCATTTGGTAAGTACTCAGAAACATCGGATTCACCACAAATAGGTCTCAACATGAAGAAACAGACCGGACAACACATGGACGGTTGCATCGCCCAGTTCTTTCACTTCTTTCATCGCAATCATGTAAGCTTTGAGTTAACACTTGAACAAAAAAAGTCCTCTTGCTTACCGTAAGTTAGGGGTGGGCATTTCCGTATATCCGATCTGAAGGCTCGGATATCCGATCCGACAATCTTTAAAAAGTCTGATCCGAATCCGAGAGAACCGGATATCCGACAATTTTATCCGGATGGATATCCGATCTGGGTATTTATTCTTAGACTAGTCGGATATATCCGATCCGACTTTTTCCTCTAAACCCCGATCCGTATCCAATCCGATGATCCGAAAAATATGTCCGGATATGATTGGACTCGAATCTCCAATTGCCGAATATCTTCAAATATTAATTTTTTCGGATCGGATTAGTCGGATCGGATATTTTTGCTCACCCTACCGTAAGTTTTTCTCTTTTATTGATTCTCGTTTCGGATTCCTATGGTTTGGTGTTTAATTGCTAAATTTAATGTGATTCTAGATAATTTGTAGGCGGTTAAATTTGGATGTGCATTATTTGTCGCAACTCTGGCGTTATCCAAGGTGCTTGAAATATCAAAGTCACGAGAACCCGCTAAATCGACAACATCGCCGGAATATACGAGTATGTATCATCAGCTGAGCGCGAAAGTTCTCAAACAACCACCGAAGTTCCGATGAGATTTTCAAAGGTTGTCACTTGATAGCCGGTTCCATCCAAGGGGATCAAAATAACTTCGACTGTGGCGATGAGAGGGTTGTGTTATGCTGGAGGCGACAAAGAGTGTACCTAGTGTGATAGCGAGTCAACAATAATTTCTACCAAAGCTTTAAGTTAACGGTATCCTTAATATATAGAGGTTAAATATAAGATGATTTAGCTTCCCTTGGAAGGAAAAAAAGATTAGTGTATGTCAATTAAATGTTAACTAAACGAATTATAACCATTAATCTAATCTAAAGGCCAACATTCGTTCATTAGGAAAATATTAGGTGGAAGATATATGGAGAGGATCTCAATTCGAAATTTCCATCCCTAGTTAACGGAGGCCACAACTCTACTCTTCGGACCCCCGATTGTTGGTCACTAGATTACTGTTTCCGCATCGAGGGTGATCCTACCCTAACCTGATGTGAAGATATTGCGCACTCTATTCCCTTGAAATTAAGTTACTCTTTTAGTCATGTGAGACGCAGTGCCAATACGGTGTCCGTTCGTTTACCTGTTTTACCAAACTCTACGTGTATATGGCTTGACAATTCTTCAGGTTGGCAGATTTTGATATAATATAGTACAGCTCCTCAATCTCCTTTCAAGAAAAAAATTCAAGAAAGCTGTACATATAATTTATGAAATTACATGAACATATATTATTAGTCACTAGTAATTTGTATCGTATACACATGAAACCAATGAACATATGATTTTCTAAATAAGTGAATACCATGTATGAAACAACAACAGAAAAAGAAGAAGAAAAAAATGTGTATGTTGTATTATCTACAAACCAATAAAAAAGAGCGAAAATGAAAAAATTGAAGACGATCAGCCAAATATGGGAGGCAATTTGACAATATTCTCCAATCCATTCTCCAATGGCGTCAAATTCAAGTCCAAACACAAAAGCCCGGTGGTGTTGTTACTCTGAGCGAGGGGCTTCTTGACAGCCGTGGCGGGACACGAAAGCGAAAGAGAGAGTGTAGTGGAGGGAGGCATGGGGTGACCATAAACCGCCCTATGACGCCTCATGTGGCCTCCAAGGGCCTGTCCGATGGAGAATTCGAGGCCGCAGATGGAGCACTCGTGGGTCTTGGGCTTGGGTGGCGACGAATTAGAGTTGGAATTGGTGGATGTATCGGAGGAATGGGCCGCATCCGACAGCCTGGGTTTCTTGTGGCTGGCCCGGTGGCCGCCGAGGGCTTGGAAGGACGGGAATTGACGGTTGCAGGTCTTGCACTCGAAGACGCGTCTTGTATCGGCAGAGGTGGTGGCGGAGGTGAGCGTTAATGGCCGGGAGAGGAGCATTAGGTAGTTGGCGACGGTTGCGAGGCTGTCGTTCATCTTCTCTTGCTCGTCTGATCTGCTTCTCTTCATCATCTTTGTTTTGGTGTGTTTAGGTGTATTGGGGTAGGGGTGTATTGCGTATATATACAAGGAATCGGTGGAGTTGGATCTGGATGGGTTTGAGTGTTTGACTTTTGGTTTTGGGGTTTGACCTTTTCTTAGTTATAGGGTGAGCTTGGAGAGTAGGAAATTAAGATGAATATTTGAAAATATAGAAAATGACGTCAGAGATACGTATCTGATTGTGCATTGCTACTTATTTTCGACAGAGAATAATTGTTTTTGTTAATATATTTAAATTTGCATGTGAGGAATTTGAGTGGTAAAGGTTTAGGCGGTTGGTATTGGTGGTTACGGAGCAGCTCAAAATATTATTAAAGTAAGTAGTAATAAATATGGTGAATTTGTAGGTGTGTGTTTTGCGTAGGTACGTAAAGAGTGTGAATGAATTGAGCGTGGCAAGTGGGTAACTGGTGCCCCGTGGTGATGTGAATGCAGATTGCAGAATGGTTTGACGCGGTGTACTTGACTTGAGGAACTAACATGGAACTTGTACAACTTGCACACCAATTCAAGAATAGTAAGCATCTATCTCGGTCTAATCCCCATCCACTCTTTTTCTAGAAGCTAACCATATACATTTTACACCTCATGTCGTCTCAATTACGTAATTAAGAAGCTTCTTCCACAAATCCTTCCATTTTATCATACACCCTTCTTATTAATTCTATTAAATCATTCTTTTTTTTACTAAACAACACACTCTTATGTATTTCTATTCATACTAAAAACCTGCCAAACATAGTATAATCATTTTATCATAGAATAATTCTTTTTTTTTTTTTTCAAAAGTAATTAGTTAGACCAAGGTTTGTTTAGTAACACAGAGTTAGGAGTTCTTTTCCAGATTATGGGCGGTCCCCACTATTTAGTAATCCCGTTTAGTTTGAACTTAGGAAATTAGCTTAACTTTTGGGGCGTGTTTCATGAGCTTTGAATATGAGATTTCATAAATCTTTTAGGGCTAGATTCTTGTGGATTTGGGATTCTAGTTTGAAATTCAACTCCTTATCTACCTGAAGAATCGAGTAGGAGATTAATAAGGATATAAATACTCTAGAAGGGGTTGAATAAAATATGAAAACTTTTCGCATTATCGGATATCAAGGCTTTGAAACTAATCTCAAGGCCCTTGAAGTCGATCTCAAGGCCTTGACTTCGAAACCTGCAGAAGATTATTAGTCACAAAATAAGCGATAGAATGTGCGGAAAATAAAAGATCGATATATTTACGAAGTTTGGCCCTAACAACCTACTCTCCGCCTAGGGTTTTTGACCCTAGGATTCTAATATAACTATCTATTATCTGCTTGTTACGAGTTCTAGATACAACCTAGAAGAACTTTCCTTCTTCTCTCGATGTAGCCTCAATGCTATGATGTAGTCAACTCTATTCTAGCAATAATAGCCTAGTTACTCCGCAGAGTAACACACTCGAGTATAACACTAATATCATATGGTAATGTAGCTCTTGTGTTTATCTCACACTAACGTATAAATCTAAGAAAGCTCAAAGAGGAAGATAAACTTTTGAATTGATGAAGATGCTCTTGTATGATAAATTGGAAGGATTGATATCTTTATTTTCAATCGATGTCTCTTTTATAGTCTTCTATTGAGGAACTTCTTCTATCCGTTTTCTCTTAGCCGTTGCGATGTCTTCCTTCCACATAATCCTATGTTTATTGAGCGCGATCTTCGTATGTGTTGTTTGTGTACTAGCCGTTTGAGTAGATCCTTCAAACAAGACCTTCTCTTCAAACGTTCCCTTTGATAGCCGTTTGATCTTCCCCACGATCTTCTCCACAACCATTCAACAAATTTCGTACAAGATCTTCAACAACCTTATTCATAGCCGTTTGAGATCTTCTGCTGAGATCTTCTCTTCAAACGCCTATCTTCTCCAACAAGATCTTTGTAGTTGGTTGGTCGTTTAAGATCTTCTCTCCTAGATCTTCTCGGTTGGTTTGTTTATTGTTGTAATAAGTATTCGTCCCATATATTCCTTTGTAATAACCTCCAAGACCTTCATATATTTAACAAACAAACCAAGACAAGCAATCTAAAAATATAATCACTATTTGTTAGTTTATAAAACCACGTTTATATGTTAAATCTTTTATTATTTAAATAAAACAATTAATATCAAATGTGGAGTTATCAATCTTCCCTTGATGGAAGACAAAACAAATATCTTACTTGCATTTAATGTTAGATATATGCATGCATAAAAATATTAAAAAATAAATGTTGAATCGTATCGCATATTTTTCTCCCCCTTTGTCTTTCAACAAGGGAGAAAAGAAATTAAAGTACAGGAGTTTAGAAATATTACAAACCCAAGTTCAACAAAAACAAGTTTAAAAATGGCCCAGAAACGCATTTCAAGGCCTTGAAAGTAAAACAAAGAAAATTTAAAGCGCATGTCAAGGACTTGATATCCAGTTTCAAGACCTTGAAATCGATTTCAAGGCTTTGAAATCTATTCCTAGTACCACCGAGAATCGCATTGGCCATGAACATCGTCATAACCTTTCTTTTTCCACCGTGCATAAGCTTCATCCAACGTCTTTATTTTCTTGTATTCATCAACCGTGTGTTCATTCTCAGCATCCTTGTACTTTTTCACAACACTAAATTCCTCAATGGTCAGAATGGTTGTCTCTACATGATTAGGCATGTATTTATATAGATTTTCCCATTATTTTGTATGCATAGACATACATTCATAACAATTATGGTTATATTTACCTATATTGTTAGAATAGAGATATACACAGAGTTTTATTGCATTTGTAGGTAAAAGGGCGAATTATGGAGCAAAATGGCACATTTAAGGATTAAGCCTTAATGTGGAGAATAAAGGAGCATAAAAGGGAGCTAGGAAGGAGCTAAAGTATTTTCTGATACCGTCTGACGCGCCAATGTATTCTCGTATACCGTCTGACGGGCCAAAGTATTCTCTTATACCGCTGGTATCAGAGCCCATTCTGGTGCGCGGTATCAGAGATTGGTTTTGCATTCATTATTAAGTTTTCAAGGTTCTATCTTTTCTTTCTTTTAATCTTGATTATTGATTATGATGATTGTTATTGGCTAAGCACCTTAAGCGATTCTAAGGTGAAGGGTTGATAGTTGTGGCATAGATGATGATAGATTGAACCAAAACAGATTGAACCTTGAGAGTTGCGAGAAACCTCGTCGTCGAGCCTTTCCACGGCCTGTTCTTGAGTTCCACTGCCGTGGTTCCTCAAGAACTGACCGTGGTTTTCCCCTGTCGGACGTGTTTTGATTTTGCTTCGATCCAAAGTTAAAGATTTCCTTTAACCTAGCCTTGGCTTACCTTTTCTAGGTAGTAGTGAGACTCAACATCCTCTACTTTGGTTTCAAGTGTCACAACCTTAACCTTTTTGGCTTATCTTTGATTCCCTTGGGTTTGGGCATGGTATTTTAGAGTTTAATCTTGTTCTTAGATCCTCTTTTTAACGAGACTCATCATCCTTTATTGAGAGAGTCTTTGGGTGAGACTTATGGGTTTGGAACTTCACTGTATAACACCCTATCTTAGATCTATACCTTTGCAATCCTAACAATGCCCTTATATCTTTAGAACATCTTGACTCGATTGCCACAATTGGATACCTGAATCTTTAAAATCGTTGTTTTCCCATTAATCTTTACAAAAGCTTCATTATTTTGCTAGACGATTTTACGAACTGAATTTGATCCCCCAAATTCCTTAGTTCGACTATGGAATTCTTACTTTACTATACCGATCCGTAAACTGCGGGTTCGCTTCTTTGCTTGATTCTGGATATAAATTTAAGACTTTGCACGCACACTTTCCAACGAACACCTTCTCCCATGTTTGGTCAGCCGCCTCCTCAGTTAACGACATGATACGTCCTGTGGCATTGAAGGTGAGAGCATTCAAATAGAACATTTGATTGACTTTGGAATGCATGACGGATAGCAGTGCATGTGTGGCATCCAGTTTGTCCGACATATCCGACCTAAAATCAACCATCTCCCGTCAAAAATTATCTAGTCCAAACTCCAATGTGTCCAGTCTATGTTCCGTTGACTCAGGAGTAGAAGATGAAGAAGCTACAACTCGTTCTTTGAGCTTCCATTCTCCAGCCAACGTCTTTTCAATCCCTAGACGTTCAAAGCACTCTTCGTCTATCTTCCCAGTTGACATCTGTTTATCCTCATTTGAAGTGTCAATTGAGAAGTAGGCAAAAATGTTTTGGAGGAAGTTGGTATATGGTAGTGGAATGACTAGGGTGGAGTTAATTGTATGGAGCATATGGTTGAGTATGAGGTTAGGTAGGTCAATGCCAAGTTTGTTTAACACATGGTGGATCAACTCTAGGGTTTGATAAGTCTATAGTTCCATAGAGTTAGATCTGGGTACAACACACCTAACAAGCAAATTAAACACAATTTTTTCTTCAAGATTGAGGGATGTGTGTGTAAGCTAGCGGGATGTGGGGTTAGGGAGGAGAAATTTCACTTTGGCTAAACGAACACTTTCAGCTCTAAAGGGGTGGTAGTAGAAGGTTGAGGTTAGAAGTCCCAAAATTTGAGCAATAAGACTTGGGGTTAGAGAGATCAATTTACCTTTCACCACCGATTCTAGGGTTAGGGTTCCCCTATCCCTCCTAGCCGTGAGATTCACAGAGAGGGGAAATTTCTATAAACGTTTTGTACGAGATTTTTGTAACACTCCGAATCCGCAGGACCCGGAATGCCACATTGGGCTAGGATCTCACAATGGATCCTGACCCTAGTCTGACAACAAGTTCACTGGACCTTACAACATGACATTGACAGATATAAAACAAATACATAAAACACTATAAACTGTAAAACCCAAAGGTAAAACAACATAGCCGAGTATATAAAACAACATCCTACATAGGAGGTACAAAAGATCATTCTCACATAGGAGGGAAACACAACAAACCCAAACCAACCACCTAATGTACAAGAGTCCTCGGCATGTCACCCTGCCAGATCACTTAGCAGCGCGTAACCTGTAAACATTTACAACACGGTATAAAACCGTTAGCTAACCATACATATATGAGGTAATGCATAAGCACAAACACAATCATGAAAGATAAACACATCCGCATGCTATCATATAATGCACACATCACTCATGCAAACACCCAATATAGGGATGGTAGCTAAGTAACTCCTACGAACTTACCTCAACCTCGTACACAACTCAAACACGATCAACCAGAACCAACCTCCAATCCTGAGAGAGGGGCACTGCCTAATAACAAGGCATAAAGATATATCAACCTCTATTCATCAAAGGGGTCACACCTAGACCCAAAGGGATCCATAGGGATCATACTCAACCTCACAACCTCAACCAACAAAAACCTAAGTCCTTAAAGCCATACGAGGCATAAATCGATCATAACCTCAACCAAACACATCATCACACATCTACCATGATCCTATACACTTGTACTAGGAAAGGAGGGAACAAAGGCACCCTAAGTAAGGCCTAGAAGCAACACACACCTGCAGAACCAAGTGCAACACAAAGCGTGTGCAGGTGGCCGCAGGGGCGGCTAGGAGGTGGCGCAGGGGCGGCTCACTGCTGGTGCAGGGGCGGTCCAGAGGTGGCGTAGGGGCGGCTGGTGTACAGAGACACACCTTCAGCTCCTTCTTCACTCCTTCCTTTGATTCCTTCACTTCTTCTTCGTCCAACACACATACATACATAAACATACACATATATATATCAACATAAGCCAATCATGGTTGGAACAAGATCCAAACCTAAGGAATCTAAGCTAGGCTAAGGAAAGAGGGAAAAGAAGAAAGAAAGAGGGGAAGCCATAGAAGCTTACCAAGCTGAGCTTAACTCAAAGCAGAAGACCATCCCAAAACCTCAAGGTTGGCTATCAACAAGCACAACAACAGCAACCATCAATGATAGCAAGCAAAGCCATCAAGGATCTCTCACAAACTCAATCAAGCTCAAAGAAGATCAAGATGATCCAAGGGAGAAGAGAGGAGAAGATGAAGTACGTAGGGATAGAGAGATGGGGCTGAAGATACCTAACCCTCATCAGAAGGAAAGGAGGAGAAGCTTATAAAGGAAAGAGGGGTAAAAAAGCAAAGCTCGGGTCAAAGTAGACGGCTGCAGCCCACCACAAACCGCAGGGGCCGCTAGCCTGGCCGCTAGGGCGGCTCACAGAACCGCGACGCGGCCAGCCAGGGGCGCAGGGGCGGCCCACTGCAGCTCCAAGGAAGAAAGGCATTTGCGCCTCAGCTGAAGCGCAGGTGCAGGATCTCTCGAAGACTAAGGCTCTTACATCTCACCCCCCTAAAAACAAGTTTTGTCCCGAAACTTGCAAAATCCTAAAGTCTCTCGGACCCATAAGCCGAGGTATAACTCTCACTCTCTCTATCAGAGGTATCACATCTCCGCTAAGAAGATCATTACCTATAACAACCTATAACCTCAAACATCAACATGGAGGAATCATCAACTCCAGAAAACAAGGCTATAACACTACCCAAAAGGCGTAGAGGAATCACATCTCTCTCCGTACCATGTCACAAGGCATAAAGGAAGCACATCTCCAGCCAAAACATATCACGGGCATAGAGGAAATACGTCTCTAGCCAAACCATAAACATATATATCACATGGAGGAATCACATCTCCACTGAACTATGTCAATCAAGGTAGCATGGAGGAAAGAACCATCTCCAGCTGAATTCTAATCACACTCAAATAGCATGGAGGAAAGAATCATCTCCAACTATAAATATAAAATATACTCAGATAGCATGGAGGAAATAATCATCTCCAACTATGACATACATCACGCTAGCACATCAAGATCTACTAAGATCATAAATCACATCATAGCTAGCATGAAATAACACATCAAGGCATATAAGCACATAAGCACAACATTCATCAAGATATCACTAAGGTCTACTCGTGCTCCCACAAATGGGTCTGTCCCAACATATACTCGGGATAGTTCCTCATGATACTATCCCCAGTCTCCCACATAGCCTCTTTAGGTCCTCATCTCGACCACTATGTCCTCAATATGGGAATGTCTTTCGAATGCAAGCGTCTCATATATCATTCCAAGAATGTAACCAAATGCTCAACAAAGATGTGGTTCGGCTTAACCACTAGATCATCATAACTCACAAAATGTCTCAAACATGGTATATATTCCCTCAGTTGATGTTTGCCCGAAAACGTGCATGCAAATAAGCTTTATGTTTATAAAACTAGAATAAAAGCAAACGAACCCGCAATGTATGGATCGGTATAGATTAGCAAGTATTCCAGAGTATCGAACACAGGGATTTGGTGAAACAAAATCCAATTTCAATTGTCAAGCAAATAAAAGATGTAAAGCTTTGCAAATATTGGGGAAAAAAAACAACCCTAAAGATCCAGGTGTCTAAATGTGGCTATCGATTCAAGATATACTAAAGAATTAAGGACATAGTCAAGAATTGCGAAGGTATACTAAAGTAAAGTAATGTACGGTGAAGTTCCAAAACCTTATATGACTTACCCAAAGACACTCTCTATAAAGGTTATTGAGGCTGCAGTATAGAAAGGATCTAAGGGCAAGAATTAATCTCAAATACCCAAACTTGTAACCCAAGGATCAAGATAAACTCAAACGGTTAAGGTTGTGACACTCTAAACCGAAATAGATGATGTTGAGTCTCACTACTATCTAGGAAAGGCAAGCCAAGACTAGGTTAAAGCTAATCTTTAATTTTGGATTAAAGTAAAAGCAAAGTTCGTAAACTGTGGTAAATCACGGGTAGATCTTGAGAACCACGGCCGTGGAAACCTAAGAACAGGCCGTGATTTAGGGTGTCAACGATATTTCTCTAACTCTTAGGGTCCAATCAAATTACGATCGATCTATCATCATCTAAGCCACAACTATCAACCCTTCACCTTAGAATTGCTAAAAGGTTTTAGCCAATAACCATTGTCATGATATCAATATTCAATTTAAGAAGAATGAAAGATGAAAACCCTCGAGTACTCAATAAAACTTCAAAACCAATTCTCAAATCCGAAACACAAGAAGCAATGTTAATGGATTCAGAATATATAACACAAAACCTCACAATGATCTAAGGCAAGTACGAAGAATGGAATGTCAATCCGTCTTCAATATCAAAACCTAAGAAAAAGCATAAACTTCCGTTGTAAGCAATTTCCAATCTCCAACAATCCAGCGTTTCCGCAACTCTCGGCGACTTCCAATCAACCCTAAGCAAGAGTGCTGAAAACAAGGGTAAGTGGTCGTCCTCGAAATTCTCTTTTCCAGCCTTTTTATAAGACAAGAAAGAATTACCGTAAAGGCCCAATACGTAAATGACGTGGCAAATAATGAAACGTCAAAAGATTGCCTAAATCACGGTCTCACAGCCTTCCACGACCGTGGCTTAAAGCGTGGAAACAGATTACGGTGCTTTGTGACTTCCACGACCGTAATTTATACCGTGTAACTTACTGGAGTGCTCCAAACTCTCTTCCACGTTCATAATGCCAAGTCCACGGCCGTGGTTTAGAGTGTGGACTTCAAATCATCTTCTCCACGGCCGTAATTCAGGGCGTGGAAGTGCTTATTGCTTGTTGTTGCCTTTGTTTCGTGTCATTCTTCATCCTAGCTCCTTCCTTAGCTTCTTTGATGTATCTCCTAATCCTCAAACATGATCGATTACTCCCTTTTCTCTCTCAAATGCTCCGATTCATGCTCCTATTCACCTATAGTCAACACAAAGCTAGTGTAGACTTCCATATCGACAAAATAGATGAACAAGCTAACATTTGCTTCAAAATCTTATCCATGTACACAATAATAAGGGAAAAACAACCAAAATAAGTGCCTAGAATATCGCCATATTTCATGCTAACAAAATACCCCATACTTGTCACTTGCTTGTCCCCAAGCAAGGTTTTCAAAAGCTTAGAACACAAGTTAGAATGAAATATGCATGCAAATTCAAAACAAAAACTATCCTTTAGGAAAATGTGCTTCTAGTCAATAGATCATCCTCAAACCTTGCTTCAATCATCCTTGAAAATGCTCATATACATAAACCAAAGAATGTAAAGTAAAGAAACATCATAAATCGCTTAAACTTCAAGACAAACATCATAACCTTCAAGTATTGTCAAAATCAAGCATGTGAAACTTCAATTTAGATCACCAAGTCAAATAACACTCTTTTGATCTTAAGGACTTTCAAGTAAGGTCTAGAATGCGGAAAGGAGGGAAACTTGTAAGGGATGTGGTGCATGAATCCGGGAAAAGGAATAACCCAACTCTTTTTCCTTTTATTTTGAATTGCAACACCATCAACTTAGAGCTTTGCTCTTTTCTTTTTCACATTATTTTTCGACTTTACTTTTTGAAATATGGATAGAGGTACACAAAAACCGAAGCCTAGGAGATCGGCGTTTCTCAATTTCGAGATGCCTCAAACCCATGATGCACATACCATAATTCGTTAGGAGTATCGCTCAATCCGAC
Source organism: Fagopyrum esculentum (assembly GCA_033239045.1). Lineage (NCBI taxonomy): Eukaryota > Viridiplantae > Streptophyta > Magnoliopsida > Caryophyllales > Polygonaceae > Fagopyrum > Fagopyrum esculentum. The sequence goes on along the minus strand of BSUD01000003.1, from coordinate 89,655,735 downwards.
TTTGGCAAGACACAAACACCCGGCTATGTGAATGCTGCCGAGTTACTCATCGTCATGACTGACTTCCCTAATCCTATTAGTTCTATTTTTTGAATGCAAAATTTTGCTTTCATGGCCCTCCCACATCAAACATGCCAAATATCAACTCCTCCAAATTCCCGGACAGGTAAGGGAGGCAATTACTTTTATTGAGGGGCTAAATGATCAAAGAAAGAAGAAAGAAAATCGAATTGCCTTAATCATTTCATAAAGAAGTATAAGAACTCATCATGTGATTTCAACCTTAATTTCTCAATATGATTTAGATAAAACTTTCACATTATGAAACTTTCAAGAAAGGATAAACAACACATTTAATTTCTTTTCAATTCATAATTCCGTTTAAGCATACAATTGTCATAAAAAACTCATTCCACAAGTGAGAACTATCATAGAAGTCATCTCTAATCTTAGAAGCACAAAAACGTTTTCAAAATTTTTCAAAATTTTCAAATTTTTATGGGTTTTTCAAAATTTTTCATGCAATACAATAACGAAACGTGTGACTATGGAATGAAACATGCAAAGTGCCATGGATAGAAGCAAGCAAATGTAGTAGAGTTATTACACACATAGTCACACCCCACCCCATACTTAAAACATACATTGTCCTCAATGTTCAAAAAGAAAATAAAGAAAAGAAAGAAAAGCAAAATGAACTCACTAGACGGTGGTGGGGCGGCTGAAACTAGCAATCATCAAACTTGTCACTGCGGAGGAGGCGGTGGTGGAAATGGACGGAAGTCATGGCTATAGAACCGCCCGATCTGCTGGCGGTAATTGTCACTCATCATGCTCCCGGCTCCGTGTCTCCTATGTCTCCCGGTGGATCTCCAAGTCTCCAACTCTCCTAGAAAGGTCGGTGGCCCACGCCGGTAGCTGCTCATACCAAGCTTGTGGCTGGCCATACCATGCTGGTGCGTCCTGGGGAGTCGGTGCTGCTGGTGCTGCGGGTGCCTGATCATACCACGGAGGTGGAGCTCCCATCATGAAGGCTGCTCCCCATACCAAGCGGGAGGAGCGTCCATCCAAGTCAGCCTCTCACTCACGCTAGCACGGCGAGAGGAAGAGGCTCCGAAAGGTCCGGAAGGTCGCAGGGAGCGTCTAGGAGGGTCGGGAAAGTGTGCTCGCTGATCCGGAGAAGTGCCAAAGTCCTGCTCATCACCTCCTCCTATATCCTCTCAACATCCGCAGCCGGGACATCATCCGGCACAAAAGGAGGTGCTGCCAACCTATTCGCATGCATGGCAGCGAAAGTCTGCTTCTAGTTATGGCATCCGACCATAATGGAATACTCGGGGAGCCAAAGGATACCTCTACCTCCTCTCTCCTCCCAAGGCATACTGGCGGTAGGTAGACCGCGGTGTCTAGGGAAGATGATGCCTCTAGTCATAAGGCTATTGAGACCCAAGGGTCTCGCCGCTATCCTAGTACAAGCGGAATAGTCTATCCCTAGCTACGAGGCAATGTGAGTAGTGACCATACCACCATATCCTATATTGCCGGCTCTCTTGTTCTTCAGTTTACTCATGGTGGAGGCTAGGAGGGTAGCACAATCGGCGGGACTACCATGGAGCATAGAGTAAAGGAGGAAAAGCTCATCGGTCTTTTTATTTGAGGGGTCTCGGTCCTAGGGAAAAGGCACTCGGAAAGGACCCTATGAGCTATCTTTAAGGCTAAGTGATAGATGAGCTTAGCCTTGGTGTTGGCCGGTTTCCAACGGTCCTCACTAGCATATATCATAGCGATATCCTCCCAAAAATCCTTAGCGTATACCCCGCTAGGAAACCGACCATCGAAGGTCTCTTGGAACCCAAAAAAGGCTCCAAACTGCAAGATCGAGAACTCATAGTTCTCCTCCATCAACCAAAAAGAAACCGTCTATCGACGGCGCTATGCTCAAAGGAAGTGACGAACTCCCTAGTGATTTACTCATAAGCATCTTCTCTAATAGCGGAGAAGATAATCAAACCGGCTCTATCTAGAAGCCATGTCAAATCATTCACTACGCTCAGCGGTTCAAGCTCCTCAAGCACTAAGTATCGCGGTCCTATGACCGGCCTCTTCTCGATCCTTTCTAAGGCATCGAGGTAATCCTCATGAATGGTTGGAATTCTAGGAGGTGGGGGTGATGGTGGTTCACTAGGGGGACTTGGGAGGAAGAGGAAGTGTCACCTTTCTTCTTCTTGTTCCTACTCGACTTTCTCCTAAATAAATTGTCCATTACAGGGGAAATCACGGTCTGTTCTAGGAAAATCACGGCCGTGGAGCCTACAGAGACCGTGGTTCGGTTCTGTTTCAATCAAATCTCAACCAAATCACACCAAATTCAGCAGACACAGTCCTAGACTAGTTCCAAATCCAATTCCAATCAGTTATCCTAAAAATCTTGCGAAGAATTGAACCAAATTGACAAGCAGAGAAAGAGGAGAAAAACCTAGGTTTTGGATTTTTAAAATCCAAATTCCTTCTTCTACAGGGATTGTTCACTTGAATTGTTGATTGGATCTTGTAGATGATTCAAAATTCTTCACTTTAGGCTCAAGAATCGTTCGAATCGGACTCCGAACGAAGATTTGTGAGAAGGGGAAAGATTTCGGCGATTAGGGCGTGGAAAAGGGTGTGGATTTGTGAAATTGTGGTGTTTTTGTGAAGGAAGGTGGTTTATATAGTGGCCGTAAAAATTTTGGAAAATCACGGTCACTCGGGATGTTCCACGGCCGTGGAATTGTACGGACCCATGGTTTTGGTGATTTTTCTCAGACTTTGGAAGAATTACGGTCACTGTAGCTTCCACGACTGTGGTTTGGGGCGTGAAACTCTCTACAATGTGCCAAAATCCAAGTTTCGTCAATTCCTTCCAACTTATCCTCCTTCCATTGCTTATTCCATTGCTCCTACATCCAAAAACACGACATACCGGGAGGTATCAAGGGCAAAACAAAGCAAAAACGACTAAACTAATCTAAGAATGAAAAACAAAAGCATAAGTGCAATACCTTGGGTTGCCTCCCAAGAAGCGCTTGTGTTAGGTCCGTAGCTAGACCGTACCTGCATCTATTCGAGTGTGGTGGGTGCGAACTCCTCAGCTTGGAGCTCCGGTGTATACTTCTTAAGTCGTTGACCGTTCACCTTGAAACTTCCGCTCTTTTGACCCCATACTTCAACTGCGCCATGGGAAAAAACATGTTTGATTAGATAAGGTCCAGTCCAACGAGATTTAAGCTTACCTGGAAAGAGCCGAAGTCTCGAATTGAAGAGGAGAACTTGATCTCCTTCTTTGAGGTCCTTTGGAATGATATGCTTATCATGCCAATGCTTCGCTCTTTCCTTATAGATCTTGACGTTCTCATAAGCGTTTAAGCGGAGTTCTTAAAGCTCATTAAGGTCCAAGAGGCGCTTCTCGCCTGCTTCCTTCATGTTGAAGTTCAACTACTTTACCGCCCAATACGCTTTATGTTCCAGCTCCACCGGCAAGTGACAAGACTTCCCATACACAAGGTTGTATGGTGTTGTTCCTATGGGAGTCTTGTACGCAGTCCTATATGCCCACAATGCGTCATCTAGTTTCAAAGATCAATCCTTCCTTGTCTTCGAAATTGTTTTCTCTAGGATGCCCTTGATCTCTCTATTCAAAATCTCCACTTGTACACTCGTTTGTGGATGGTAGGGAGTGGCAATCTTGTGAGTCACCCCATACTTAGCTAGTAGAGCTTCGAATCGTCGGGCAATGAAGTGAGAGTCTTCGTCACTAATGATGGTCCATGGTGTCCCAAACCTTGGGAAAATAGTTCTATTAAAGAACTTAACTACAACCATGGCATCGTTAGTTGGAGAGGCTATAGCTTCAACCCATCTCGAAACATAATCTACAACTAGAAGTATGTATTGGTTTCCACAAGATGATGGGAAAGGTCCCATGAAGTCTACTCCCCAAACATCAAACATTTCCACCTCCTGAATGTTGTTAAGAGGCATCTCGTTCCTCCTAGAGATGTTCCCTGTTCTTTGACAAGCACCACAATAAGAAACAAAGGTTTGCACATCTTTAAATAAAGTAGGCTAAAAGAAACCGGACTGCAATACCTTAGCGCTAGTTTTGTTTGAACTAGCGTGTCCTCCATAAGGTAGTGAATGACAATGACGGATGACGCTTTGCATCTCGTCTTTCGGCACACATCTTCAAATGATGCCGTCGGGACCTCTCTTGAAGAGTAGAGGTTCATTCCAAAAGTATTGCCGGACATCCTTAAAGAACTTCTTCCTTTGTGCGTAGGATAGTCCGAGAGGTATTTCCTGACAAACCAAATAGTTAACAAAATCAGCAAACCATGGTTCGTTACGTTTAGTTATCTTGTCGATGCACTCCTCTATGATGTGTAAATGCTCGTCCGGAAAGGAGTCAACTATAGGTAGGTTGTCGTTTTCAATGTGTGGTAGACAACTCAAATGATCCGCAACAGAATTTTCCGAACCTTTCTTGTCACGGATATCTAGATAGAATTCTTGTAGGAGAAGAATCCATCTAATCAGCCTTGGTTTCGCATCCTTCTTGTCAAGTAAATACCGGATCGCAGCATGATTCGTGTATACAATCACCTTTGCACCTACAAGATAAGAACGGAACTTTTCAAAGGCATATACAATAGCTAAGAATTCTTTTTCAGTTGTGGCGTAGTTAAGCTGCGCTTCATCTAGCGTCTTGCTAGCATAATAGATAGCATGGGTTTGGTCCTCCTTCTTTTTCCCAAGCACAGCTCCAATAGCTAATTCACTTGCATCACACATAACCTCGAACAGGAGATTCCAGTCCGGAGGTTGGATGATCGGGGCCGAGATTAGAGCTTCCCGGATCTTATGAAATGCGTCTAAACAATCATGCGAGAAATAAAAAACTGCATCCTTCATCAATAGATTAGTAAGTGGTTTTGATATCTTAGAAAAGTCCTTGATAAAACGTCTATAAAATCCAGCATGTCCTAGAAAGCTTCTTATCCCCTTCACCGAAGATGGAGGAGGGAGCTTTTCTATGGTCTCTATCTTAGCCTTATCTACCTCAATCCCTCTATTAGAGATCAAGTGTCCGAGTACAATGCCTTCCCTCACCATGAATTGACACTTCTCCCAATTAAGAACTAGGTTAGTGTCTTCGCACCTTTATAACACAAGAGAAAGGTTAGAAAGAAAATTATCAAAAGAGGAACCATGAACAGAAAAGTCATCCATGAAACCTCCATGATCTCCTCTATGTACTCCGAGAAGATAGCCATCACGCACCTTTGGAAGGTGGCTGGGGCGTTTCAAAGCCCAAACGGCATTCTCCTATAAGCGAACGTACCTTACGGGCACGTGAATGTGGTCTTCTCTTGATCGTCCGGATGGATCGGAATCTGGAAGAAGCCACTATAACCGTCAAGATAGCAAAAATGAGAATTTTGTGCTTACCTCTCAAGCATTTGATCAATGAAGGGTAATGGGAAATGATCCTTCCTAGTTGCATTGTTTAACTTCCGGTAATCAATGCACATCCTCCATCCAGTCACGGTTCTTGTAGGAATGAACTCATTGTTCTTGTTGGTGATAATAGTCATTCCTCCTTTCTTTTTGAACAACTTGTACGGGGCTCACCCACTTACTATCGGAGATAGGATAGATGATACCTACATCAAGTAGCTTAAGAATCTCCTTCTTGACAACCTCCTTCATGATCGGATTTAACCGTCGTTGAGGTTGTCGCGAAGGCTTAAAATCTTCTTCCATTAGGATGTTGTGCATGCATAATGAAGGTTTAATTCCTACAAGATCCTCTATAGTGTAACCTAAGGCTTTCCTCTGTTTCCTTAGAACAACCATTAGTTTACTATGTTCATCTTCACTTAAATCGGAACTAACAATTACCGGAAAAGTAGAATTAGTTCCTAGAAATGCGTACCTAAGATGTGTGGGAAGTGGCTTCAATTCCATCACCATTGTAGTCTCTAATGGCTCTTGAGGAGTGTCCAATGCTTCCTTAGAAGTCTCTAAGGGTGTAGGAGTTGTTGAAGAAGACTCAAGAGCATTGGTGGAAAGAACGTAATTGTTCTCAGAATTTCCCGAAATCACGGCACCACTGTTACTTCCATGGCCGTGGTTTAGGGCGTGGAAGTCAATTACGGCACCACTGGTAGTTTCACGGTCGTGGTTTTGGCCGTGTAACTTACTGGAGTCCTCTGAATAGGTGATTACGGTCATCATGGGGGAAACCACGGCCGTGGAATAACACGACTGACCGTGATTCCTCACATTCTCTGACCCATCGTAGAGTTTGTCAAACTCTTCTTCATGCACTTCATTTAGCTCCTCCAAGGCTTCAATTTCCTCATTACAATCCTCTTCTTCTTCTTTCTCCATGATAATCATGGTGATAACCTTTTCCAATGGATCCTTGAGTAGAATCGAGCTTACTTTCTCTCTAGATGCCTTCTCGTCATAGATATTGAACATGTCTTCTCCAAGAGCCGGCTCTTTCACCAAGGTTGAAAGAACAAACTCTACCTTCTCTTCTCCTATATTGAAGGCAAGTCTAGCATTCTTGCAATCCACCATACAACCGGATGTTGTAAGAAACGGTATTCCGAGTATAATCGGGACCGGACTATCTGCAGGAATGTCAAGCACAACAAAGTCTATTGGAACATAGAACTGACCAAGCTTGACCGGGACGTCTTCAATGATACCGACGGGAAGAGTTATGGATCGATCCGCCATGTATAACGTCATCTTCACCGGTTTAGGTTCACCTAAATCGATCTTCCTGCACAAGGCAAGCGGGATGATGCTAACGCTTGCTCCCAAGTCACATAATGCATCATAAGTGACTTCCCCCGCTCCAATTAGAATACAAAATTACCCCGGATCCTTCAGCTTTGAGGGCATCTTTTCCTTCATCGTTTTGATGAGTTCCGATGATTCCGAACTCATCTTGACTTCTCCGAAGTCTTCTAGCTTCCTCTTGTTAGAGAGGATATCCTTTAAGAACTTCCCATAAGCGGGCATACCTACAATTGCATCAATGAAAGGTACATTAATGTGCAGTTTGCTCATGAGTTCAATGAACTTACCGAACTGTTTGTCTAGGCGTGCTCTCGCTCTAGATTGTGGGAATGGTAAGGGGGGTTTGTAAGCTGGAGGAGCAATGTAGATGTCTTCCTTCTCCTTCCCTTTTTCCTTCTCCTTTTCGGCGGGAACTTCAACAAACTTAGGCTGCGGGTCGGTAGTTGTTGCTCCGCTCCTAGTTGTGATAGCCATCACCCTTCCCTTTGGGTTGTCCTCCATTTTTCCGGGAAGCTTTCCTTGGTTTCTAGGAACTTCCACGGAATTGCTGAACATTTGGTTTTCTAAAGCCTTTTGAGCTTTATCAACTTTAGTGATGTGGTTCTCCAGTCCTTGAAGCTTTCCCAAAATCGTTTCCAACATGGGATCGGGCTTCTCCTTTCCCGAGTTGCTTCCGCTATTGGATGTTTGCCCCTAGCTTTTCAAAGGAATGGAAGAAGAAGATGGTGGTATTAGTGAATTTCCTGAATTGGGATAAGAATTACCGGAATTTTGCTGTTGGTTGGAACGCCAATTGTTGTTTGAATTCCGATTGTTGTTCCAATTATTGTTCCGGTTGTTGTTGTTTCAATTGTTCCGGTTGTTGTTCCGGTTGTTGCGGTTGGTGTTCTCATTCCCTTGATGGTTGTTGTTGTTTCCTAAATATCTAACATCTTGCTCCTTAGGCTTTTGAAGGCCAGCTCTAATGACTTCCTTCAACTCCTTAATTTCGGTGTTGAGGGAAAAAATTTGAGTTTGCGCAGCTTATGTTAGCTTTGCTCCTTGCTCTACTCGGTTAGCTTCCGCCTTCCGGTGGGAATATTTCTCAATTACTCGGGCTTGCTTCTCAATGAAGTCCCAAGCGTCATCTTCCCTCATGTCCATGAATGTGCCACATGAAAGGGATTGGAGCTTGAATTGTGTTTCCACATCCAGCCCCTTGTAATATATCTCCAACAACTCTAACTTGGAAATGTCATGGTGTGGGCAATCCAATAATAGATCCTGAAACCTTTCCCAAGATTGAAACAAACTTTCGTTAGATTTCATAGAAAAAGCATTGATTTTACCTCTCAATTCTGCTGTCTTGGATGGAGGAAAGAATTGTGTTAGGAACTCCAAAGATGGATCCTTCCATGTGTTGAGTCTTCCATTTGGAAGAGCTTGATACCAAGATAAAGCCTTCCCTTTCAAAGAAAAAAAGAATGGTTTGATCTTGTAGTTGTTGGTGGTTGCATTCTTCGGTTTCATTGTCTCCATTAGAATCTCAAAGTTCTATAAATGTTGGTGTGGAGATTCAGCACTCGTTCCTCCAAATTGGCTTTGGCGAACGATGGTAATAACTTGCGGGTTAAAGCTAAACCCTTGAATATCTTCAGCTTCGAAGTTCACACCTAGACGGTGCGGTTGCTGAATCGGATCCATCCTTTGTCCAAGAGTTCTTGGCTCCTCATCTACACGAGCGGCTCTCGCACCCCCAGCTGGGATACGAGGATTGGCGGCCGGTCTGGGATCACTCCGGACTGGATTGATCGTTGGATTAATTTCCTCTAGTGGTGGCATGTCATCATCATCCTCCTCATCGGATGATTCCACTCTAATGGACTTAATTGACTTAGCTTTCTTCTTTTTCTTGGAGGCATTCATCTCCAACTTCATGTCTATCATCATAGCTTTGAGCTCATCAATTTGGAATTGATGACGCTCCGCTTCTTCCTTACGAGTTTTCTCACTCAACCTAAATTGAGCTTGAGACTCCTCTAACTTCGCTTGGAGATCCCTCTCTCTATTTTCAGCCATCTTTCGTTCCTTAATTTTCTTCCTCAAAGTCTTTTCAAGTTCCGGATCAAGAGGTATGAGGTCCTTGTTGGATCTAGACCTGCACATATACCTAAGAGAACCTGCAAATAGCACTCAAAAGAGATATCAAATAACAAGAGCAAAGCTCCCAAGCTCGACAACTGAGAACCAAAATTTGGTCTAGACCAAATCCCCGGCAACGGCGCCAAAAATTTGTTCGCCCGAAAACGTGTGTCCAAATAAGCTTTATATTTATAAAACTAGAATAAAAGCAAGTGAACCTGCAGTGTACGGACAAGCGTAGATTAGCAAGTATTCTAGAGTATCGAACATAGGGATTTGGTGAAACAAAATCAAATTTCAGTTGTCAAGCAAATAAAAGATGTAAAGCTTTGCCAATATTGGGGAAAACAGCAACCCTAAAGATCCAGGTGTGTAATTGTGGCAATCGATTCAAGATATACTAAAGAATTAAGGATAGAGTCATGAACTGCGAAGGTATACTAAAGAAAAGTAATGTACGGTGAAGTTCCAAAACCTTATATGACTTACCCAAAGACACTCTATATAAAGGTTGTTGAGGCTGCAGTATAGAAAGGATCTAAGGGCAAGAATTAATCTCAAATACCCAAACTTGTAACCCAAAGATCAAGATAAACTCAAACGGTTAAGGTTGTGACACTCGAAACCGAAATAGAGTATGTTGAGTCTCACTACTACCTAGGAAAGGCAAGCCAAGACTAGGTTAAAGATAATCTTTTAATTTTGGATTAAAGTAAAAGCAAAGTTCGTAAAATGGGGTAAATCACGGATAGATCTTGAGAACCACGGCCGTGGAAACCTAAGAACAGGCCGTGATTTAGGGTGTCGACGATATTTCTCTACCTCTCAGGGTCCAATCAAATTACGATCGATCTATCATCATCTAAGCCACAACTATCAACCCTTCATCTTAGAATTGCTAAAGGGTTTTAGCCAATAACCATTGTCATGATATCAATATTCAATTTAAGAAGAATGAAAGATGAAAACCCTCGAATACTCAATAAAACTTCAAAACCGATTCTCAAATCCGAAACACAAGAAGCAATGTTAATGGATTCAGAATATATAGCACAAAACGTCACAATGATCTATGATAAGTATGAAGAACGGGATGTCAATCCGTCTTCAATATCAAAACCTAAGAAAAAGGTTAAACTTCCGCTGTAAGCAATCTCCAATCTCCAACAATCCGGCGTTTCTGCAACTCTCGGCAACTTCCAATCAACCCTAAGCAAGAGTGCTGAAAACAAGGGTAGGCGGCCGTCCTCGAAATTCTCTTTTCCAGCCTTTTTATAAGACGAGAAAGAATTACCGTCAAGGCCCAATACGTAAATGACGTGGCAAATAATGACACGTCAAAAGATTGCCTAAATCACGGTCTTACAGTCTTCCACGACCGTGGTTTAGAGCGTGGAAACAAATTACGGTGCTTTGTGACTTCCTCGACCATAATTTAGACCGTGTAACTTACTGGAGTGCTCCAAACTCTCTTCCACGTTCATAATGCCAAGTCCACGGCCGTGGTTTAGAGTGTGGACTTCAAATCATCTTCTCCACGGCCGTAATTCAGGGCGTGGAAGTGCTTATTGCTTGTTGTTGCCTTTGTTTCGTGTCATTCTTCATCCTAGCTCCTTCCTTAGCTTCTTTGATGTATCTCCTAATCCTCAAACATGATCGATTACTCCCTTTTCTCTCTCAAATGCTCCGATTTCAGCTCCTATTCACCTATAATCAACACAAAGCTAGTGTAGACTTCCATATCGACAAAATAGATGAACAAGCTAACATTTGCTTCAAAACCTTATCCATGTACAAAATAATAAGGGAAAAACAACCAAAATAAGTGCCTAGAATATCGCCATATTTCATGCTAACAGTTGAGACACAAGAAACACGGGATGAACATCCTCTAACCCAGAGGCAAAGCTAATCATCATGCTACCTTCACAATACTGGTCAAAATCTCAAATAAACCGACATATTAGGAACTCGGTTTCCCTTCTATGTCAACACCTATGACATCTCCCATCGGAGATACTTTCAGCTAATCATGAGCTCTCACTTGAACTTTAGAGGTCCACGTCTCTTGTCTACATATGATATCTGGCGACTCTGTACAGCCATCATTCTTCTTCCAATCAGGATTACTTGAACTATAAAATCTTGAATCTGATCAGGTGTTATTCCACTAATATTGCTAGGTCACTTCTGGTATAAAGATATACGACAACTATGTCTATATATTGCCTCATAGGGCCATCCCGAAAAGATGTACATCCATCATTGTCATATAATAAACTCATTAATGGGAGGTAATCTAACCATCCATGCTTCTAATCCAAAAGACAAGCTTATACTTACTCAAGGGTCTAGATGGTCCTCTATGACTGACCATTTGTCAAGGGTGAAGCGTAGTCATGAAGTATAGACTTGTCCCCAAAGCAGTCTAAATCAGCTGTCCAAATCTCGAGGTAAACCTGTTCATCACGATCAGAGACGATCGTCCTCGGTGCACCATAAAGTCTCACTATCTGTTTAGTGTACTCCTCCACTAGTTCATTCTCTGGCCACGTCTTTCTGATAGGAATGAAACGTGCCGGTTTCATTAATCTGTCACCAACAATCCAAATAACATCAATAACTCTTCTGGCCTCAATCCCGTCACCAAGTCCATAGAGATGTATTCCCATTTCCACTACTGCACTAGTAGTGGATGAAGCTCATCTCTAGGTCGGAAATGCTCTATCTGGACCTGGATGTACTGAATAAGGTGCACAGTGAGTGTACTGTAAGATTCTCTATTTCCACTCTACATCGGCAGGTACACAAAAGCGGTCATGGCACTCCATCTGCTCTACTAGAGAACTGTGGTGCCTCATTACGAGACATCTTCTCTCTAAACCTCATCAAGGCCGGGCAGGTCCCTTGCTTCTGCTGGACCTCATCCAACAGACCAGGTAGAACCTCTAGGTATAATTGGGTATCTTCATCAAGGAACTGATTGTCCAACTCTAGCAAAGCTAGATCTCTTTGAAGCTGAGGCTGAACTATCAGTCTCACAATTGTCTTCTCTCGAGACGTCTTTCCGTTCAAGTTGTCAGTGACAACGTTCAACTTCTCTAAATGATATGAAATCTTCAGTTTAAAGTCTTGATCCACTCGAGTCCTTAACGCTAGTGGTTATTCAACTCCCACGGCGTTAAAACGTACCTCAGAATCCTATGGTCTATGGAAACCTGACATGAAACATCATCCAGGTATTATCTTCAAATCTTCAAGGCTTGAAGTACCATTGCTACTCTAGATCATACGTCAAGTAGTCCTCCGCATACGGTTTCAGCTGTACACACACATATCAATAACTCCACTCCTTGGTATTAACACACGTCTCAAACTTAGCTGGGATGTATCACCGTAAATCATGGGATCCCAAGAATCTTCTGACTATGACAAAATGGAAGAAGAGGCCAAATGCCTCTTCAATTCTTCAAAGTTCTGGTATACTGCTTAACAACGCAATTCTGGTGGTCTTCCTCAGAATACTCGTAAATAGATGCACATTCACAAAACTCTTCCTCAAAGCATTGGCAGTAATCGGCTAAGCCAAGAAAACTATGCATTCCTTAATGTTCATCAGTATCTTCCATGTTACAACATACTTAATCCTCGCCAGGTCAACCACGATCCCACTGGTGGAAACAACATGGCCTAAGAAGGCTACCACTGGCATCTCAACTCACATTTAGATAGCGTAGCATACAACCCTCTATCTCTCAAAATCTGCAGAACGGTCCTTAGACGATCGGTCTGCTACTCTCTACTATGAGAGTATACCGACATGTCATCAATGAAGATCACCACAACAAGATCAAGGAAATTGATAAAGATGCTATTCATTAACTCTCTAAAGACTCTTAAGGCATCCATCAGCCCAAATGGCATCACTACAACTCATACTGTCCATAACGGGTACAAAAGGCTATCCTATGCACATCCTGCTCTCTCACCCTCAATTAGTGATATCCCGAGTGCAAGGGAATCCTGAAAACACAATTGCTTCTTGAAGCTAACTCATCAGGTCGTCAGTACGGAACATGGAACACACTAGGGCAAAAGAAACCCGTCTCAGTCAACTCTTCAAGTTGTCAGTTACAACGTCTCAACAAGCACCATATAATATGGGCCTTCCCAATCAGTCTCTTATCATACTTCAACTTGATAACAATGTCCACACTCCGCTGAGGTGGCAACTAGACGATTCAGTAACACGTATATAAGCTCATAAACCACTGGAATATCTTCCAACGTGGAACTATCTTCTTCATGGCATAACATCAGAAAACATCACTTCCTTGTGTTATCATCTTCACTGCTCATATGGCACTAATGACAAGACTCATCTCTCCAAAGGTCGTAGCCTTGGAAGACCTCTATCTCACAATCTCAACGGAGCTAGAACAATCTTCCAACTGATGTCTAACATGACATGATATCTACTCGTCCACACCACACACATAATGACTTCCTCATGCACCTAAGGCATGGCAAAGAAGTCTCTAAACCATACACAAGTCCTTGAATGAATGGGACAATCATATATCTCGCGGGTACCTCAGACCCCAAATTGGTAATCCTGTAAAGAAAATTCTACCTTCACTGTTTCCACAATCCACAACTAACGCATCCATTGAAAGACAAGAAGTGCATAGCACTCATAACAAATAAAACTCCACTAGGTAAACCATTAACAAGAATGGTACCTGTACAACTAATGCCAGAAGCTCCACTGTATATCATCATTCAATCTCGGATCCATGCTCCTCAGGTATAACTTAGGTCATTGCCATAGCCTCCACTTCCACTCTTTCTGCACCGGAAAGAGGAAGGTCTTGTTGAGAAGAAACTTTACCTTGCTGACAAAAAGGGGCCAGATGGCCGAGTTCACCACAGGTGAAACAAGCTATCGGTGTCAAAGGGCACTCAGAATGCAAATGATCTGGATAACCAAAGTTGAAACATAATAGTCCCATCCTTGCACCCTGTGCAACTAAAGGGTATCTCGATCTTCGTCGTCCACCTCTAATAATGTTACTCCGGGAAGGAACTGGTAAAGGCAACGCCTTGCCTTGTCGACAAAACTTCGCTCTATGCCCTGCTTTACCACATGTAAAGCATAGTATGGGCATCTTTGGGCACACAACTCGCCGGTGTCCAAACTTCGCACAATTAAAACACTGTAGTTCCTTGCCAATCGTCTTCATGGCTAAAGGATCGCTTGATTGTCATGACATCTGACTTGGTTCACCATTCATCATCTTTGCTTCTCCACTAACTGATCCAGTCCATTGCTTCTTCTCTGATCCGGAAGCTTCTATTGGTCCCACCGACATTGGTGAATCTAGTGTAGGTCTTCCCGCTATCACAACCTCATAAACTTGCTGCATATATTCTTGAAACTCGAGTCTACTCATGGAGACATGATCAGCTGGCGAAACAACAACGGAAACTGGTCCCTGACTTGACGTTACTGGAGGAAGAGGGGGCGTACTCCTACCTTGTCCCACTATAGATACTGCTATAGTCTGAGCCATCTGTAGGATATACGCACCTAAACATACAAGGCTATATATATGCCATATGTATCGATATATATATATATATATATATATACATATATAGTATAGATCCTATGAGAACACCCCCTAACGTGAGAACATGAGAACATATTCGTAATTATTATTAGTTTTGTTACAAATGTGACATATCGTTTAATGTATTATCCGTAGTTATTGTTGGTTGAGTGGATTATTCGTAGTTATTGTTAGGTTCCTAATTATTATTATTCGTAATTATTATTATTTTTGATATCTACTCTAAATCTAACCCTTAATACTCACATCCAATGGTGTACGATTGTTTTCATGTTCTCACGTTAGGGGTGTTCTCATGGGAACCACACCCTATACATATATATATACATATATACATACATACATATATATATATATATATATATATATATATATATATATATATATATATATATATATATATATTACATCCACATAATCCATAATACACACACACACACACACACACACACACACATATATATATATATATATATATATATATATACATATCTACGCTGCAGAGATTCATGGAAGAGGTGACGACTTATCGTACATTCTAACCCAAAACCATACTTAAAACCAAAAACGTTTTAAAACGTCAGATCCCTTTCGGGTTCTGTTTATTTTACCTATAAGACCTTATTGTAGGTAGCAAGTGCCATTGTTGTCAACCTGGCTCTGATACCAACTCTGTAACACCCCAAATCCGCAGGACCCGGAGTGCCACATTGGGCTAGGATCTCACAATGGATCCTGACCCTAGCCTGACAACAAGTTCACTGGACCTTACTACATGGCACTGACAGATATAAAACAAATACATAAAACACTATAAACTGTACGACCCAAACGTAAAACAACAACATAGCCGAGTATATAAAACAACATCCTCACACAGGAGGTACAAAAGATCATCCTCACGCAGGATGAAAACACAACAAACTCAAACAAACCACCTAATGTATGAGACTCCCTGGCCTGCCACCCTGCCAGATCACTCAGCAACGCCTAACTTGTAAACATCTACAACACGGTATAAAACCGTTTGCTAACGATACATATATGAGGTAATGCATAAGCACAAACACAATCATGAAATATAAACACATCAACATGCTATCACACATTTACCCGTTTTATCATCTTTATATAGTGGTCATTCACTCAAATTGTATATATATACCCACAGATGAAAATATGTGACATGAGGACCGATACAACCTCGCCTCTGAGCCTGCTAGCCATTTGGAGTGGAATCGGTCACACAACCTTTGTACCCTATGGGAGTGGTGTTGTGCCCTCCCCGTATACCAGGTCTGGCTTGACTCAAGAGAACCTCCCAGACTCCACGACAGGATAAAAGGGAAAGGTTATCACAACCACGCATACGGGGCAATCAATAAAACATAGGTCGGTATAAATGACATCTCATGCTATCATAACAACATATAATGCACATATTACTCATGCAAACACCCAATATAAAGATGGTAGCTAAGTAAGTCCTACGGACTTACCTCAACCTCGTACACAACTCAAACACTATCAACCAGAACCAACCTCCAATCCTGAGAGAGGGGCACTGCCTAATAACAAGGCATAAAGATATATCAACCTCTATTCATCAAAGGGGTCACACCTAGACCCAAAGGGATCCATAGGGATCATACTTAACCTCACAACCTCAACCAACGACAACCTAAGTCCTTGAAGCCGTACGAGGCATAAACCGATCATAACCTTAACCAAACAAATCCTCACACATCTAGCATGATCCTATACACTCGTACTAGGAAAGGAAGGAACAAAGGCACCCTAAGAAAGGCCTAGAAGCAACACACACCTGCAGAACCAAATGAAACACCAAGCTGGTACAGGTGGCCGTAGGGGCGGCTAGGAGGTGGCGCAGGGGCAGTCCAGAGGTGGCGCAGGGGCGGCTGGTGTGCACAAACACACCTTCAACTCCTTCTTCACTCCTTCCTTTGATTCCTTCACTTCTTCTTCATCCAACACACATACATACAGAAACATACACATATATATATATCAACATAAGCCAATCATGGATGGAACCAGATCCAAACCTAAGGAATCTAAGCTAGGCTAAGGAAAGTGGGAAAATAAGAAAGAAAGAGGAGAAGCCATAGAAGCTTACCAAGCTGAGCGTAACTCAGAGCAGAACACCAACCCAAAACCTCAAGGCTGGCTATCAACAAGCATCGCAACAACAACCATCAACAACAACAAGAAAAGCCATCAAGGATCTCTCACAAACTCAATCAAGCTCAAAGAAGATCAAGCTGATCCAAGGGAAAAGAGAGAAGAAGATGAAGTACGTAGGGAGAGAGAGAGATGGGGCTGAAGATACCTAACCCTCATCAGAAGGAAAGGAGGAGAAGCTTATAAAGGAAAGAGGGGTCAAAAAGCAAATCTCGGGTCAAAGAAGACGGTTGCAGTCCACCACAAACCGCAGGGGCGGCTAGCCTGGCCGCTGGGGCGGCTCACAGAACTGTAGGGGAGGCCAACCAGGGGCGCAGGGGCGGCCAAACAGGGGCGTAGGGGCGGCCCACTACAGCTCCAAGGAAGAAAGACAGCTGCACCTTAACTGAAGCACAAGTGCGGAATCTCTCGAAGACTAAGGCTCTTATAATTTTAGTACCATTGCAGCACCCCTCACGTCTCTCACGAAGAAGCAAGAACAATTTGAGTGGGAAGATGCACAAGAGAAGGCATTTAAGGAGTTGAAGTGGCAATTATCACATGCACCTCTTCTAGCACTTCCGGACTTCACTAAACCATTTGAGTTTGAGTGTGACACATCATGAATTGACATTTGAGGGGCTCTTATGCAAGAAGGTAAGTCACTTGCATTCTTTAGTGAGAAATTGAAAAGAGCATGCTTAAATTATTCAACCTTTGATAAGGAATTATATGCTTTATTTTGAGTTTTCAAGACATGAGAACATTACCTTTGGCCTATTGAATTCATCCTTAGAACTGATCATGAGTCCTTAAAGCATTTTTAGAGTCAATATAAGTTGGATAGGAGGCATGGTAGATGGATGGAGTTTATAGAAACTTCTCCATATATCATTAAGTATAAGAAAGAAAAGGATAATGTTGTTGTTGATGCCCTTTCTAGGAGACATTCTTTGATCACTATTATAGATTCTAAGGTTTTAGGTTTCTATTACAATAAGGATCTATATGTTGATGATATTGATGTTGGTGAAATATATAAGCTTTGCCTTACACGAAATTCCCATGATAAATTTTATTTATTTGAAGGATCTTTGTTTCGTATGGATAAAGTGTGCATTCCTAGATGTTCCGTTAGACTTTTGCTTGTTGAGGAAGCTCATATGGGAGGTTTAATGGGAAATTTTGGAAGGGATAATACATTTAAAATGTTGCATTTACATGTTTATTGGCCTCATATGCTTAAAGATGTAGAAAGCATGATTAAGAGATGTCTTGTATGTTTGACAACTAAGGCTAGATTGAAGCCTCGTGGTTTGTACACCCGTCTTCGTACACCTACTTCACCATGGATAGACATTAGTGTGGACTTTGTTGTAGGATGACGTAGGACTAAGAAGGGGAGAGAGTCGATATTTGTGGTAGTAGATCGCTTCTCTAAGATGACCTATTTATTGTTTGTCATAAGACCGATGATTCTTATAATGTTGCTAACTTGTTCTTTAGGGAACTTGTTAGATTACATGGAATACCTAGGACTATTGCGAGTGATAGAGATGTTGTATTCCTTAGATTCTTTTAGAAGACTCTTTGGAAAAGCTATGAACTAGGCTGTTATTTTCAACCTCTAGTCATCCTCAAACGGATGGTCAAACGGAGATTACAAATAAGATCTTAACTACCATATTGCAGGCTATTTTGAAGGATAATTTGAATTCTTGGGAAGATGTCTTACCACATGTTGAGTTAACACATAATCGTACCATGCATTCGTCTACCAACCTAACGCCTTTTGAGTGTGCCTATGGGTTGTATCCTTTGACCCCTTTTGATCTTATACCGTCACCTACAGTATATTTTAAATGCAGGAAAATAGGTAGAGTTTATCAAGGAGTTGTATTAGAAGACACGCATAAGGCTAGAGGAGAAAGGAAAGCAAGTTGCAGCCAAGGCTAATAAAAATCGTAAGGAATTGCTATACAAGCCCGGAGATCTAGTTTGGTTGCATCAGAAAGGAACAATTTCCGGAGCAGAGGAAGTCGAAGTTGTCTCCAAGAGGAGACAGGCCATTTAAAGTGCTACTTAAGGTTGGCAACAACGCTTAGGTATTGTAGCTTTTGAAGGATTATGGCGTTAGCCCTACCTTCAATGTAAGAGACTTGAGTCCTTATGAGACTAGTGATGACCATGGTGATGATTCGAGGATGAATCCTTTTCAAGAAGGGGAGTATGATTTAATACCTTCTATACAAGCACCAATAACTAAAGCTAGAGCAAGAGCATTGAAGGAGAAGGAGTCTACTTCATCTTCACATTCTATCATGGAAGGATCTCACTAAATCAAGGTCAAGATCCATCTAAGAAGAAGTTTCTAGCTTATTGGCATCAAGTACATCTATGGAGACTCTACTTTTCTAAGTCTTCTTTAGTTACATTGATATATATTTTGGAGGAGCCATACAAGAGTGAATATGATCAAGGAAGCAAGAGTGTGCAACTGGAGATATCGGCCCCATCTAGGTCTATCCAAGATATTGACAAATCTCAGCCGAGATTACCATGAATCTTATCGAGATTTAGATAAAACTATAGTTAGTTATTTTTATACCTATAAAGCTCTAAACATTTAAAGGTTTTATTTTTCTATCCTATATTTTGTAGGATTATTTTAGTCTTTTATATTTTAGGGACTTCTCGCCTATATATACCTTATAAGGTCGAGATTTACAGGGAGATTAGATTAATTGTTGATTTCCACATTATTGTGGGATACTCATTGCTTGATTTACAAAGTGTACGTTTTATTCATTCCTATTCAATCAAAAAGAGAGCCTTTGATTGAATCATTGTGAGTCCTTGCTAGGTTGTTCTTGTGTATGTTAATCTTCTTAAAGATTTGTTCTACTAGCCAAACTAGTCCCTTCTTGTGCTTGTCATTATAGAAGGCTTGTGTAAGGTAGAAGGAAGGGTAAGGGTAACTTTTTATTTTGGGTTTTGATCCAATTGGTCAAGGTTCTTTGTAAGTTTTTATCTTGGTTCTGTCTTTCTATATTTTCATCAATTTTAGTCCATTATCAACTTCTATAATGTTTCCATAATCATCCAAAACATTCACATTCTTTTTCTTTGAGTTTTCAAGAATCTCGGCCTAAACATTACTAATTCTCACCCAAGATTTTCCACCGAGATTCCTTTTGTTGTCAATTTTGGGGACATCAATCTAGATCGGGAAACTGCGGCATCAACCCCACATCAGGTTCACTCACCACAAGATTGAGATGAACATGTTTACAATCGTGTGGAATCTCCGTAGGGACAAAGGAATTACCAATAATTTGAGCCTAACGAGCTCAGCCTTCCCACACTTGTCATGAAGGTTCTGCAACACGGCCTGGGAGACCCCTATCTTTCGCCACATTCACCCTCTGCCTCAATACCATACCCATCCTTATCAACCTCCTTGGCTTCGAATCGTCGATGGTGAGCTCGACCAATGTTGGTACCTTCCCCGTCCTCTTCTTCCTCATCTGGCCATCTCCTTACGTCTCCTCTTGCCGGTTCTCTGCTCTTTTCCATGGCAACAACCTATCATATTCGTCATCATCCTTGACCAACATCATATCGGGCCCCAACCAATCCTTCATTAGAAAATCTCAAGCTTCTCCTTGTTAGCATGAAATATTGTGACATTTTAGGCACGTTTTCTAAGTGTATTTCATCCATATTAGTGTTCATTGATAAAGCATTGAAGCAATTGTGAGCTAGTTTATCTATATTGTCGATATAGAGGTCTACATAAGCTTTGTGTTGATAGTAGGCAAATAAGAGCTAAAACCGAACGAAATAAGAGAGAATGGAGGTAGATTGAGCATATCCAAGGATTGAGGACACCACAAAGAAGATAAGGAAGATGCTAGGATGAAGAATGGCACAAAACAAAGGGGATTACGAGCAACCTATGCTTCCACGCTCTAAAATACGGCCGTAATGAAGTCCATGCTCTAAACCACGGCCGTGGAACTTGGCAACATGAGCGTGGAGCATTCCAGAGAGTTACACGGTATAAATTACGGTCGTGGAAGTTGTGAAGAACCGTGATGGAATCCACGCTCTAAACCACGGGCGTGGAACCCTCTATGACCGTGATTTAGGCGATCTTTTGACGTACTAATTAAAGCCACGATCTTTTACACAATGGGCCGGAGAGAGACATTTTATCTTGCCCTATAAAAGGATTGAAGGAAGGAGAATTCAGTACCTCCGCTTAGACCGCGCTTAGACTTCGCTTACACCCTCGCATAGAGCATCATCGCTTGGAGATTCACTTCCGCACATTGAGGGTATTATTGGACGTACGGAGATTACGTCTTTTGTCCTTAGGTTTGATTAGAAGACAGATTGACATCCCGTTCTTCGTTCTTATCAAGGATTGTGATTGTTTGTGTTATTCCAAATCTAATATACATCATTACTCTTGTTTGTGGATTTGAGATTGATTTGAAGTTTATTGAAGGTTTTCGAAGGTTTTCGAAGGTTTTCATCTTTCATTCTTCTTAATCTTGAATTTGATATTATAATGACTGTTGTTGGCTAAAACCCTTTAGCAATTCTAAGGTGAAGGGTTGATAGTTGTGGCTTAGATGATGATAGATCGATCGTAAACAGATTGAACCCTGAAAGTTAGAGAGATTTCGCCGATGAAGCCAGAATCACGGTGTGTTCTTGAGTTCCACGGCCGTGGAATCTCAAGATCCACCCGTAATTTTCCTTAGTTTACGAACCTTGCTTTTACTTTAATCCAAAGTTAAAGATTTGCTTTAACTTAGTCTTGGCTTGCCTTTTCTAGGTGGTAGTGAAGCCTCAACAACCTCTACTTTGATTTCGAGTGTCACAACCTTAATCGGTTTAGTTAGTCTTGATCCTTGGGTTACAAGTTTGGGTATTTGATATTAATTCTTGTCTTTTGATCCTTTCTATACTGAAGCCTCAACAACCTTTATAGAGAGTGTCTTTAGATAAGTCATATAAAGCCTTGGAACTTCACCGTACATTGCTTTACCTTAGTCTACCTTTGCAACTCTTAACTCTGTCCTTATATCTTTAGTATATCTTGAATCGATTGCCATAACTGGATTCCTGGATCTTTAGGATTGTTGTTTTCCCAATATTTACTAAGCTCATACATTTACTTGCTTGACAATTCTATAATTGGATTTAACCCCCCAAATCCATGTGTTCGATACTCTAGAATTCTTGCTTAACTACGTCGATCCGTACACTGCGGGTTCGCTTGCTTGATTTCTAGTTTTATAAATTTAAGACTTATTTGCACGCACGCTAAGTGGCGAACAAGTTTTTGGCGCCGTTGCCGGGGATTTGGTCTAGGCCGAATTCGGTTATCGGTTGTTAAGCTTGGGAGCTCTTCCCTTGTTATTTGATATCTTTTCGAGTGTATGCGCAGGTCTAGGAACAACGAAGACCTCTTACCTCTTGATCAAGAGCTTGAGAGGACTTTGAGGAGAAAGATCAAGGAAAGAAAGATGGCTGAAGAAAGAGAACGTGATTACCAAACGGAGATAGCGGAATCCGAAGCTCAACTTCGATGGAGCGAGAAAACTCGCAAGGAGGAATCGGAGCGTCATCAAACGAAGGTTGATGATCTAACGGACATGATGTTTCAAATGAGGCTGGAAATAAATGACCTCAAGAAGAAAAAGAGAAGAAGGAGACCGGGAAGATCAGTTAGAACCAACTCATCCAATGAGGATAGCGACTCTTCCATGCCACCACTAGAGGACATTGATCCAACGATCAATGTGAACCTGTTCGTTCCACGAGCAGCTGCCAATCGTCGTGCCCCAGCTGGAGGTGCGAGAGTCGATCGTGTAGATGAGGAGCCAAGAACTCTTGGCCAAAGGATGGATCCAACGCAGCAACCACGCCGTTTGGGTGTGAACTTTGATGCTGATGATGCACAAGGGTTTAGCTTCAACCCGCAAGTTATTACCATTGTCCGCCAAAATCAATTTGGGGGAACAAGCGCTGAATCTCCGCATCAACATCTACAAAATTTTGAGATCATGATGGAGACAATGAAGCCAAAGAATGCAACTACCAACATCTATAAACTCAAGCCTTTCTTTTTCTCCTTGAAAGGGAAATCATTGTCTTGGTATCAAACTCTTCCAAGTGGGAAACTCGACACATGGGAAGACCTTTCTTCGGAATTCCTCACTAAGTTCTTTCCGCCATCCAAGACGGCGGAGTTGAGAGGTAAGATTAATGCATTTTCTATGAGATTTAACGAAAGTTTGTTTCAATCTTGGGAAATATTTCAGGATTTGCTATTGGATTGCCCACATCATGGCATATCCAAATTGGCGCTATTGGAGATATACTATAAGGGGCTGGATGTGGAGACACAATTCAAGCTCCAATCCCTTTCATGTGGTACATTCATGGACATGAGGGAAGATGATGCTTGGGACTTCATTGAGAAGCAAGCGCGAGTCATTGAGAAGTATTCTAACCGGAAAGTAGAGGCGAATCATGTGGAACAAGGAGCAAAGCTATCACAAGCAGCTCAAACTCAAATCTTTTCTCTCAATACGGAGATTAAAGAGTTGAAGGAAGCCATCAAAACCAACTTTCCAAAGCAAAAGGAACAAGATATAGGTTATTTGGGCAACAACAATAACCACAACGGGAATGAGAATACAAACCGCAACAGCCGGAACAACAACCGGAATAATTGGAACAACAACAACAACAACCGGAACAATAATTGGAACAACAATAGGGGTTCAAACAACAACAATTGGCGTCCCAACCAACAAAATTCCGGTAATTCTTATTCCAATTCAGGAAATTCACTAACTCCACCTTCCTCTTCTTCCACTCCTTTGAAAAGCCAGGGGCAAACATCTAATGGTGGAAGTACTTCGGGGAAAGAGAAGCTCGATCCCATGTTGGAGACAATTTTGGGCAAGCTTCAAGGATTGGAGACTCGCATCATCAAGGTCGATGATCACATTACTAAGGTTGATAAAGCCCAAAAGGTTTTAGAGAACCAAATGTTTAGCCATGCGGAGGAAGTCCCTAGGAATCAAGGAAAACTTCCAGGAAAGACGGAGGATAACCCAAAGGGAAGGGTGATGGCAATCACAACTAGGAGCGGAGTAACAACTACCGACCCGCAGCCTAAGTTTGTAGAAGTTCCCGTTGAGAAGGAGAAAGAAAAGGGGAAGGAGAAGGAAGATGTCTACGTTCCTCCTCCAGCTTACAAACCTCCCCTACCGTTTCCGCAATCTAGAGCAAGAGCGCGTCTAGACAAGCAATTCGGTAAGTTTATTGAACTCATGAGCAAACTGCATATTAATATACCTTTCATTGATGCAATTGTAGGTATGCCAGCTTATGGGAAGTTCCTAAAGGAGATCCTCTCTAACAAAAGAAAGTTAGAAGACTTTGGAGAGGTTAAGATGAGTTCGGATTCATCGGATCTCATCAAGACAATGAAGGAGAAGATGCCCCCTAAGCTGAAAGATCCGGGGTCATTTTGTATTCCCATAGGAGTGGGAGATGTCACATATGATGCATTATGTGATTTAGGAGCAAGCGTGAGCATCATTCCGTTTGCCTTATGCAGGAAGATCGGTTTAGGCGATCCTAAACCGGTAAAGATGACGTTGTACATGGCGGATCGATCTATAACTCGTCCCGTCGGTATAGTTGAAGACGTCCCGGTCAAGCTTGGTAAGTTCTATGTTCCTATAGACTTTGTTGTGCTTGACATTCCTGCAGATAGTCCGGTCCCGATCATACTCGGAAGACCGTTCCTTGCAACATCCGGTTGCGTAGTTGATTGTAAGAATGCTTGACTCGCCTTCGACATAGGAGAAGAGAAGGTAGAGTTCGTCCTTTCCACTTTAGTGAAGGAACCAGCCTTCGATGAGGATATATTCAATACCCATGACGAAGAGCTATCTAAAGAGGAGGTAAGTTCTATTCTCTTCAAAGATCCCTTGCAAAAAGTTCTTTCTATGAGCATTTTGGATATAGGGGAAGAAGAGGATTGAAATGAGGCAATTGAAGCCTTAGAGAAACAAAAAGAAGTGTATGAAGAAGAGTTCGAGAAACTCCACGATGAGTCAGAAAACGTACGGATCCACGGTCAGACAGCCTATTCCACGGTCGTGGAATTCACCAACACAAGCGTGGAGCATTCCAGTAAGTTACACGGCCAAAACCACGGCCGTGGAGAAAACAGAGGCACCGTAATTACATTCCACGCCCAAAATCACGGCCGTGGAGAAGGCAGGGGTGCTGTAATTTTGGGTGAATCTGAAGGAAATTGTGTTTCCTCCACAACTTCTCTTGATTCTTCTCCAACACCTTCTACTTCCTTAGACACTTCTAAGGTACCATCGGATACTCCTCAAGAGCCATTGGAGACTCCTATAGTGATGGAATTGAAACCACTTCCTACACATCTAAGGTACGCATTTCTAGGATCTAATTTTACCTTTCCGGTAATTGTTAGTTCAGATTTAAGCATAGATGAACATAGTAAGCTTATGGTTGTCCTTAAGAAACATAGGAAAGCCTTAGGATATACTATAGAGGATTTAGTAGGAATCAAACCTTCCCTATGCATGCATAAGATCTTAATGGAAGAGGACTTTAGAACTTCGCGACAACCTCAAAGGCGGTTAAATCCGATCATGGAGGTTGTCAAGAAGGAAATTCGTAAACTACTCTATGCAGGTATCATCTACCCTATCTCCGATAGCAAGTGGGTGAGTCCAGTACAAGTGGTTCCGAAGAAGGGAGGAATGACGGTCATCACCAACAAAAACAATGAACTCATTCCTACACGAACCGTAACAGGATGGCGGATGTGTTTAGACTACCGCAAGCTAAACAACGCAACGAGGAAGGATCACTTCCCACTACCCTTCATCGACCAAATGCTTGAAAGGTTAGCACAACACTCACATTTCTGTTATCTTGACGGTTATAGTGGTTTCTTTCAGATCCCGATACACCCGGATGATCAAGAGAAGACCACGTTCACGTGCCCGTGGGGTACGTTTGCCTATAGGAGGATGCCGTTCGGGCTTTGCAACGCCCCAACCACCTTTCAAAGGTGCATGATGGCCATCTTCTCGGAATATATAGAGGAAATCATGGAGGTTTTTATGGATGACTTCTCCGTTTATGGTTCCTCTTTTAACAATTGTCTTTCTAACCTTGCTCTTGTGTTACAATGGTGTGAAGACACTAACCTAGTTCTTAATTGGGAGAAGTGTCAATTTATGGTAAAGGAGGGCATTGTATTAGGACACTTGATCTCTAGTAGAGGGATTGAAGTGGATAAGGCTAAGATAGAGACTATAGAAAAGCTTCCTCCCCCAAATTTGGTGAAAGGGATAAGAAGTTTTCTAGGACATGCTGGATTTTATAGACGTTTCATAAAGGATTTCTCTAAAATATCAAAACCGCTTACTAATCTATTAATGAAGGATGCAGTTTTTGATTTCTCGCAAGAATGCTTAGATGCGTTTAATATGATTCGGGAAGCTCTAATCTCAGCCCCGATTATTCAACCTCCGGATTAGAATCTTCCGTTTGAGGTTATGTGTGACGCAAGTGACGTAGCCATAGGGGCTGTGCTTGGGCAAAGAAAGGAAGGGCGAACCCATGCTATCTATTACGCTAGCAAGACGCTAGATGAAGCGCAGCTCAACTACGCCACTACAGAAAAAGAATTCTTAGCAATTGTATATGCAATTGACAAATTTCGCTCTTATCTTGTAGGTGCAAAGGTGATTGTATACACGGATCATGCTGCGATCCGGTATTTACTTGCAAAGAAGGATGCAAAGCCAAGGCTAATTAGATGGATTCTTCTCTTACAAGAATTCGATCTAGAGATCCGCGACAAGAAGGGTTCGGAAAATTCTGTTGTGGATCATTTGAGTCGTCTAACACATCTAGAGGACGACCATCTACCTATAGATGACTCCTTTCCGGACGAGCATTTACATATCATAGAGGAGTGCATCGACGTGATCACCAAAGGTAACGAACCATGGTTTGCTGATTTGGTTAACTATTTGGTTTGTCAGGAATTACCACCCGGATTATCCTACGCACAAAGAAAGAAGTTCATTAAGGATGTTCGGGAATACTTTTGGAATGAACCTCTCCTCTTTAAGAGAGGTCCGGACGGCATTATTCGGCGATGTATGCCGGAAGATGAGATGCAAAGTGTCATCCGTCATTGTCATTCACTACCTTGTGGAGGACACGCTAGTTCGAACAAGACTAGCGCTAAGGTATTGCAATCTGGATTCTTTTGGCCTACTTTGTTTAAAGATGTGCAAACCTTTGTTTCCTTCTGCGATGCTTGTCAAAGAACAGGAAATATATCTAGGAGGAATGAGATGCCTCTTAACAACATCCAAGAGGTGGAGATCTTTGACGTTTGGGGAGTAGACTTCATGGGACCTTTCCCATCATCTTGTGGAAACCAATACATACTTTTAGCGGTGGATTATGTTTCGAGATGGGTTGAAGCAATTGCCTCTCCCACCAATGATGCCATGGTAGTGGTTAAGTTCTTTAACAAGACCATCTTCCCACGATTCGGGACACCACGGACTATCATTAGTGATGGAGGTTCTCACTTCATTGCCCGACGCTTTGAAGCTCTTTTAGCTAAGTATGGGGTGACTCACAAGATCGCCACCCCTTATCATCCACAAACTAGTGGACAAGTGGAGATCTCAAACCGGGAGATTAAAGGGATCCGAGAGAAGACGGTTTCAAGGACAAGGAAGGATTGGTCTTTGAAGCTAGATGACGCATTATGGGCGTACAGGACTGCATATAAGACTCCCATCGGAACAACACCATATAACCTTGTGTATGGGAAGTCTTGCCACTTACCGGTAGAGTTGGAGCACAAGGCGTATTGGGCAATAAAGTGGTTGAACTTAAGCATGAAGGAAGCGGGAGAGAAGCGTCTCTTGGACCTCAATGAGCTTGAAGAACTTCGCTTGAACGCCTATGAAAACTCCAAGATCTATAAAGAAAGAGCGAAGCGTTGGCATGATAAGCATATCATCCCAAAGGACCTCAAAGAAGGAGATCAAGTTCTCCTCTTCAATTCAAGGCTTCGTCTCTTTCCAGGTAAGCTTAAATCTCGTTGGACTGGACCTTTTCTAATCAAACGTGTTTTTCCCCATGGTGCAATTGAAGTATGGGGTGAAAAGGGCGGAAGCTTTAAGGTGAACGGTCAACGACTCAAGAAGTATACACCGGAACTCCAAGCTGAAGAGTTCTCGCCCACCGCACTCGAATAAGTGCAAATATGGTCTAGCTATGGACCTTAAACAAAGCGCTTCTTTGGAGGCAACCCAAGGTATTGCATTTACATTTTTGTTTTTGATTCATAGCTTAGAGTAGTTTAGACGTTTTTGTTTTGTTTTGCCTTCGATACCTTCCGGTATGTTCATGTTTTTGGATGTAGGATCAGTGGAAAAGGAAAAGGGAAGAAAAGGTTGAAGAAAATTGATGAAACTTGGACTTTGGCACATTACAGAGAGTTCCACGGCCAAAACCACGGCCGTGACAGCTATAGTGACCGTAATTTGCAAAAGCCTTTGTAAAATCACCAAAACCACGGGTCCTTACAAAACCACGGCCGTGAAAACCCCCGATAGACCGTGATTTTCAAAAAATTTTACGGCCACTATATAAACCACCTTCTCTTCACAAACACCACCAAAATCCCAAAATTCACGCCCAAAACGCCCAAATCAGCCCCTTTCCCCTAAATTCTCGTTCGTTAATCGTTTTTAACGATTCTTTGACCAAAGTTGAAGCAATTTCCGTCACTTACAAGATCCAAGCAACGATTCGAGCGGCAAATCACCGGAGAAGACAAAATTCGGATTTCAAAATCCGAAAACCTAGGTTTTTCATTCCTTCTTTCTCTTTGTCGATTTGGCTCCGTTTTTGCTAGAATTTTTAGGAGAACTGACTGGAATTGGACTGAAATTAGTCTAGGGCTGCTTGTTGTTGAGTTTGGTGTTAATCTACTGAGTTTTGAGAAATTACAAACCGAATCACGGTCTCTGGGCATTCCACGGCCGTGGAACCTGAAGAACAGACCGTGGTTTCTAACAGAAATGGATTTTGTAAGGAGAATGTCTGAGAGAAATAAAAGAGGAAAGGCAATACTTCTTCCTCTTCTAGAGCACCACCTGCTGAGCCCTCATCACCCCCATCACCACCATCACCACCTTCCCCTAGAATCCCTCCTATCCATGAGGATTACCTCGATGCTTTAGAGAGGATCCATAAGCGAGCGGTCATAGGACCTATGTATTTGCTACTTGAGGAGTTAGAGCCTTTGCATATGGTAGGGGATCTCACTTGGCTACTAGATAGAGCCGGATTGGTCATCTTCTCCGCTATTCGAGAAGATGCATATGAGGAGATCACTAGGGAGTTCGTGGTCTCGTTTGAGCATAGCCACGTTGACAGGACCGTTTCTTTCCGGCTGATGGAGAGAAACTATGAGTTTTCTATTAGAGAGTTTAGAGCCTTCTTTGGGTTCCATGAGACCTTCAATGGTCGATTCCGTAGTGGCGTGTACGCCAAGG
This sequence comes from Fagopyrum esculentum, assembly GCA_033239045.1. Taxonomy (NCBI): domain Eukaryota; kingdom Viridiplantae; phylum Streptophyta; class Magnoliopsida; order Caryophyllales; family Polygonaceae; genus Fagopyrum; species Fagopyrum esculentum. The sequence continues at coordinate 89,626,274 of BSUD01000003.1, read as the reverse complement.
ATTTCTGGGAGGAGATAACTATGATATACGCCAGCGAGGACCGCTGGCAACCTGTTGATACCAAGGCTAGGTTGATCTATCACTTAGCCTTGAAGATTGCCCATAGAGTGCTTTCTGAGTGTCTCTTCCCTAGGACGGAGACACCTCAGAAGATCAAGACGGATGAGTTGTTTTTGCTTTACTGTATATGGTACGGTAGGCCAGCTGGCTGTGCCACCCTCTTAGCTTCTACTATGAGCAAGCTAAAGAACAAGAGGGCCGGCAACATTGGATACGGTGGGATGGTCACCCACCTTGCTAGGCAGTTAGGGATAGACTTCTCCGCGTGCACCCGCATTGCAGCTAGACCTCTAGGACTTCAGAGCCTCATGACTAGAGGCATCCTCTTCCCTAGACATAGAGGTCCACCTACAGCTGTCATGCCTTGGGAGAGTAGGACATGTAGAGGGATTGCATGGCTTCCTAAGTATTCCATTATGGCTGGACGCCATAACTGGAAGGAGACATTCGCTGCTATGCATGCGAATAGACTAGTAGCACCGCCCTACGTCCCCCCTGAGCCACCAGTTATAGAGGAGGAGGAGATCTGAGGAGGTGATGAGTATGAGGGAGGAGGAGGAGAGCATGACTTTGGTACCTTTCCGGATCAGCCGGATGCAGTTCCTGACCTTCCTAGACACTCTCCCCGCCCCGCTAGAGCTTCTGACTCTTCCTCTCGTCGTGCTAGTGTGAGCGAGAGACGTACATGGATGGCAGATCCTCCTTCATGGTATAGCACTCAGCCGGAGTGGATGGGAGCTCCACCACCTTGGCATGCCCAGCCACCACCTGCACCAACACCGTCAGACGCACCGGCATGGTACAGCCAGCCGCCCGGATGGTATGAGCAGCTACCGGAGTGGGCCACCAATCTTTCCATCAAGGTTGGAGCCTTGGAGATCCGTGCAGATGCTAGGGATGCACGAGCCGACGCGCATGATCGCATGATGAGAGACATTTACCGCCAGCAGTTTGGGCGGAACTATGATTCCGGCTTCTTCCCATTCCCACCTCCACCGGCACCTCAGTGAGGATGATTGATGATCCACCGTTCTGGCCACTCCACCACCGTCTTGTGAGTTCATTTTCTTTCTTTCTTTTCTTTATTTTCTTTTTTAACATTAGGGACAATGTTTGTTCCAAGTATGGGGTGGGGTGTGACTAATCTTTTGTAATAACTCTTACTCACTTTTGCTTGCTATGATCGAGAACACCGTGCATGTTTCATTCCATTGTTACACGTTTCATTATCGCATTGCATGAAAAACCTTTTGAAAAACCCATAAAAATTGAAAAATTTTGAAAATTTTGTGCTTCTAAAGATAGAGATGACTTCTATGATAATCACTACTTGTGAATTGAGTTTTGATGACAATCGCATGCTTAAACAAATAGTAAATTGAAAAGAAATTGAATGAGTTAATTATTCCTCTTTTGCAAGTTTCATAATGTGAAGAATGTTATCTAAATCATATTGAGAAATCAAGGTTGAAATCACATAATAAGTTCTTATACTTCTTGTTGAAATGATTAAGGCAATTCGATTTTCTTTCTTCTTTCTTTGATCATCTAGCCCCTCAATGAAATAATGACCTCCTTTACCTATCCGGGAATTTGGAGGAGTTGATAAATGGCATGTTTGATGTGGGAGGGCCATGAAAGAAATTAATTGCATTCAAAAGAATAGAAAGAAATTATAGGTTTGGGGAAGTCAATCATGACGATGAGTAACTCGGCACCATTCACATAGCCGGGTGTTTGTGTCTTGCCAAAGTCGGATTGAGCGATATTCCTAGCGGATTATGGTATGTGCATCAAGGGTTTGAGGCATCTCGCAAAATTGAGAAACGCCAATCTCCTAGGCTTCGGTTTTTGTGCACCTCTGTCCATAACTCCAAAAGTAAAGTCGAAAAATGAATTGAAAAGAAGAGAGCGAAGCTCTAAGTTGAAAGTGTTGCAAAACCGCAAGAGAAAAAGAAAAGAGTTAGTTATCCACTTTCCCGGATTCATGCACCACATTCCTTAAAGTCTTCCTTCCCTTTCCGCATTCTAGACCTTGTTTGAAAGTCCTTAAGATCAAGAGAAAGATATATGACTTGGTGATCTAAATTGAAGTTTGTTATGATTGATTTTGATAATGTTTGAAGGTTATGATGTTTAGATGGAAGTTTGATCAATTCATGAGTTTTCTTTACTCTTTACTCTTTGATTATGTATATGAGAGTCTTATGAATGAATGAAGCAAGATTTGAGAATGATCTATTGACTAGGAAGCACATTCATCTAAAAGAAGTTTTGTTTTTGAGAGTGCATCCATATTTCATCCTAACTTGAGTTCTAAGCTTTTGAAGGACCTTTCTTGGGGACAAGCAAGTGGCAAGTATGGGGTATTTTGTTAGCATGAAATATTGTGACATTTTAGGCACGTTTTCTAAGTGTATTTCATCCATATTAGTGTTCATTGATAAAGCATTGAAGCAATTGTGAGCTAGTTTATCTATATTGTCGATATAGAGGTCTACATAAGCTTTGTGTTGATAGTAGGCGAATAAGAGCTAAAACCGAACGAAATAAGAGAGAATGGAGGTAGATTGAGCATATCCAAGGATTGAGGACACCACAAAGAAGATAAGGAAGATGCTAGGATGAAGAATGGCACAAAACAAAGGGGATTACGAGCAACCTATGCTTCCACGCTCTAAAATACGGCCGTAATGAAGTCCACGCTCTAAACCACGGCCGTGGAACTTGGCAACATGAGCGTGGAGCATTCCAGAGAGTTACACGGTATAAATTACGGTCGTGGAAGTTGTGAAGAACCGTGATGGAATCCACGCTCTAAACCACGGGCGTGGAACCCTCTATGACCGTGATTTAGGCGATCTTTTGACGTACTAATTAAAGCCACGATCTTTTACACAATGGGCCGGAGAGAGACATTTTATCTTGTCCTATAAAAGGACTGAAGGAAGGAGAATTCAGTACCTCCGCTTAGACCGCGCTTAGACTTCGCTTACACCCTCGCATAGAGCATCATCGCTTGGAGATTCGCTTCCGCACATTGAGGGTATTATTGGACGTACGGAGATTATGTCTTTTGTCCTTAGGTTTGATTAGAAGACGGATTGACATCCCGTTCTTCGTTCTTATCAAGGATTGTGATTGTTTGTGTTATTCCAAATCTAATATACATCATTACTCTTGTTTGTGGATTTGAGATTGATTTGAAGTTGATTGAAGGTTTTCGAAGGTTTACGAAGGTTTTCATCTTTAATTCTTCTTAATCTTGAATTTGATATTATAATGACTATTGTTGGCTAAAACCCTTTAGCAATTCTAAGGTGAAGGGTTGATAGTTGTGGCTTAGATGATGATAGATCGATCGTAAACAGATTGGACCCTGAAAGTTAGAGAGATTTCGCCGATGAAGTCAGAATCACGGTGTGTTCTTGAGTTCCACGGCCGTGGAATCTCAAGATCCACCCGTAATTTTCCTTAGTTTACGAACCTTTCTTTTACTTTAATCCAAAGTTAAAGATTTCCTTTAACTTAGTCTTGGCTTGCCTTTTCTAGGTGGTAGTGAAGCCTCAACAACCTCTACTTCGAATTCGAGTGTCACAACCTTAATCGGTTTAGTTAGTCTTGATCCTTGGGTTACAAGTTTGGGTATTTGATATTAATTCTTGTCTTTTGATCCTTTCTATACTGAAGCCTCAACAACCTTTATAGAGAGTGTTTTTAGATAAGTCATATAAAGCCTTGGAACTTCACCGTACATTGCTTTACCTTAGTATACCTTTGCAACTCTTAACTCTGTCCTTATATCTTTAGTATATCTTGAATCGATTGCCACAACTGGATTCCTGTATCTTTAGGATTGTTGTTTTCCCAATATTTACTAAGCTCATACATTTATTTGCTTGACAATTCTATAATTGGATTTAACCCCCCAAATCCTTGTGTTCGATACTTTGGAATTCTTGCTTAACTACGTCGATCCGTACACTACGGGTTCGCTTGCTTGATTTCTAGTTTTATAAATTTAAGACTTATTTGCACGCACGCTAAGTGGCGAACACTCCTCGCCTGTTAATTCCTTCGTTTCCGTCTCTTCCTCGACCTCCTCATCGTCACCTAATTGTAGGTTGCTCAATCTGAGAACAAGCTTCTCAGTTGTGCCCTGCGCTGGACTTCCATCAACAAATTCAACAATATGAGGACGATTCCGGATAATGAAATTTTTTTGAATCCGCAGAAAGATAATCAAGAGTGGCACTTGTTGAACCACGGAGCCAGGATGGTGGATTGGGGAACTACAAAGAGAGTGGGGGAGAAGTGTTGAGCTAGTTAGGGTTTGAGGAGAAAAAAAAAGTAAGAAGAAAGGAAGCGGGTTTAGTCTTCTACGCACATAAAAGGAAGCGGTATTTACCGGAAATTTAATTTCCGGTAAATCCCGAGTCATCATAAACCTTGTCATATTATGTGAAGAGTTAAGCACATAAAATGCTTTTATCAACTTCTATAATTTTATGTGAGGCTTCAATCTTCTTACATAATCCTTAGTTTTATAAATCAACACATTTTATCATTTTATGTGAGGACCTTACTATATTCTAGGTGACACCGGTTTCTTATCCTTTGATCATTTTTATCATTTTATGTGAGCACCTTACTCACATAAAATACACAAGTCAATCTACCTTCTTTATTCTTTAAAATGGACCCATCCGAGCCCATCTGCAGCATGCCTTCCGGGCCTTTACAAAGCTGAGTATTTTAGGCCTTTGTAACCCTACTATCTGGGCAGTCATGGACAGCCAGCTGTGCCGTGAGCTCTCCCTTCTCTCCTGAGCCCATCCGCCAACCTCCTTGGTGAAACCCTAGTTGTTGTTTTTTTTTTCACGCCCAGCTGGGAAGCAGCCCAACCGTTCCTTCTTGCTCCTCATGTACAGCAACCGTCTTCAATGGGAAGGATCTCGGATCACGTTCTTCACGCTTGGGCTCGCAAAAACAAGGCAGCCGACGCTCCTCTCTGCTTCTGCACACCCCAGCCGGCGCTCCTCTCCTCTTCTGCACACCCCAGCCGGCGCTCCTCTCCCCTTCTGCATACAGCCATGGATGGCGCTAGCAATCCAAGTCCAGCCGACCTCCTCTCTAGTCTGTTGCGAGCCTCTCACACGCAGATCTTTCTGCAACAGCGCCTCCTTCATGTGAGCAGCAGTGGCGGTTGCGAGCATGTCTTCGGCCTCCTTCTCATTGAATAGGTGAATCGGAGCCTTCATAAGCAGCGGCATCCTCCTCTTCATCGAATAGGTGAGCCGGACTTCTCCTTCTCGAGCCAGCAAGCAAGTGCAGACAATCTTAATTCTATCAGGACATCGATATACTCAGCCTCGCGAACAACAACAGCAACCCGGTGCTGCTCCCTTCACCCCTTCGAGTCGTGGAATCGAGTAAGGCTTGTACCTCTCTCCCTTGCTTTTCTGTCCATGTATCCCATGCCTAACAAATGCATGTCATGCCTTCTAAACCTACAAAGAGCATTCGTAGATGAGCAGTAAGGAGGCACGCGTTTCTGCGTTTTTATGAAGTGATGAGCAGTCATCTTCGAGTCCAATTTTGGGTAAGCTATGCTCTTCCGTTTTTGCTGATTTTCGGATATGTCGTAGTCAGTAGTACATAGTAGATCATACTAAAATTTGGGAAGCATCGGAGTTACGGTTTGAGAGTTATGATGTTCCAAAGTTGATGTCTCATGCAGTTTTTATAAATGTGCTGAGTGTTGGGGAAAACAGCAGGGGATGCTGTTTTGTAAGACGGTTTTGAATAAGCTCTTGATCTCCGTTGGGCTTGAATTTTGGAAATCATATAATTAACATATTGTTGTAGAACATATTAAAATTTGAGAGGAATCCAGCGAGTGGTTTGGGATTTATGATTTTTCAAAGATTTAGTCATAAGCAGTTTTTCTGTTGTGCTGAAATTCGGTTTTGTGAGATAGTTTTAAATAGGATTTTGATCTCCTTTGCGGCTGAATTTTGGATATATTATAGATAAGATTTTATAGTAGAACATATCAAAATTTGGGATAAATCCAGCGAGTAGTTTAGGAGTTATAATTTTTCAAAGTTAAGACAGTGTGTTGTTTGTTAAGTGTTGTAACCAACTTTGGAATTTTTGTAGAAGTGATGGTTGAACAGTTTTAAGAAATTCTTGCTCCTAGGAGTAGATGAGACATCATAGATGATCTAGGGAATTATTTCGGAATTTTTATAAGATTATGCGAATTTTATATTTGAAGCCGAAGTTAGACCTTAACGATCTTTCCGAAAATAGGGAAATGGGTAAATTGCCAGTTTGTAACCAAACTCATCTTTAGGAGTTAGAATATGACTCTTTAGTCTCAAATAAGAGTTTAGGCATGAATTAGGGAATTTTTGGAAGTTTCGAGACCAGGGGTAAAATAGTCATTTTACCATAAATTAACACTGTAATCAATTCCGTTCTATTAAGACCTACTATCTTAAAGTCTTAGACTTCTAATCTCCCAGAAAGTGTGCTAACACACTTGCCTCATTTGACAGGCCACTGAATTCCTACTGTACAGATCGATTTGCAAATTAGAAAGTCGAGATCTGATTCAGGTAAGTCCACGGACTTACTTAGTTGGCTTCTTGTATGAATGTAATGTGTATGAGTGGTGTTTGTTAGTTATGATAAACAACGAAACCGGATTAGGCCGACTTTATTATTTACGTAATTGACCCAAGTGTATGATAACGGGTCGTGACATCATTTGCCTAGCTCTTGCGAGAGTCTAGGAGGTTCCCTGCGACCAGCCCAGTCCGGTAGACGGTCAGATTCATTAGTACCATTCCGCGTTGGTAAACGGGGACAGGGGCGAGGTTTGGGAATCCCTCGTGTCACAAAATAAGTATCATTAGTAATGACATATCACCTAATTAAAGATAATAAAAGATTTGATTGTTACATGTTGATTGTGTATGATGTGTGATTGTGCTTTTACCTTTATACTTATGCATAGAATGTTAGCTAACGGTTTTATACCGCTTGTAGATGCCTTGCAGGTTAAGACAGTTGTAGAGAGATCCGGAGGGAATGATCAGCCGGGTCCACGTACTTATTTAGTTGGGGACGGGATTGTCTTCTGTTCTTCATATGCGTCGTTTTAGTATCTTTTCTTGTAAGGCTGATACATATTCTCCATGTATATATTGTTTAAAGTTTTCAAATGTTTTAAATATTTTTGTGCCTTGTTGTAAGATCCAAGTAAAATTGTTGTCAAACATAGGTCGGGACCCATTGTGAGGTCCTAACCAGTAGCTCCCCGAGTTCTCAGAATTTGGGGTGTTACACTTGTTGAACCACGGAGCCAGGATGGTGGATTGGGGAACTACAAAGAGAGTGGGGGAGAAGTGTTGAGCTAGTTAGGGTTTGAGGAGAAAAAAAAAGAAAGTAAGAAAAAAGGAAGCGGGTTTAGTCTTCTACGCACATAAAAGGAAGCGGGATTTACCGGAAATTTAATTTCCGGTAAATCCCGAGTCATCATAAACCTTGTCATATTATGTGAAGAGTTAAGCACATAAAATGCTTTTATCAACTTCTATAATTTTATGTGAGGCTTCAATCTTCTTACATAATCCTTAGTTTTATAAATTAACACATTTTATCATTTTATGTGAGGACCTTACTATATTCTAGGTGACACCGGTTTCTTATCCTTTGATCATTTTTATCATTTTATGTGAGCACCTTACTCACATAAAATACACAAGTCAATCTACCTTCTTTATTCTTTAAAATGGACTCACCCGAGCCCATCTGCAGCATGCCTTCCGGGCCTTTACAAAGCTGAGTATTTTAGGCCTTTGTAACCATACTATCTGGGCCGTCATGGACAGCCAGCTGGGCCGTGAGCTCTCCCTTCTCTCCTGAGCCCATCCGCCAACCTCCTTGGTGAAACCCTAGTTGTTTTTTTTTCACGCCCAGCTGGGAAGCAGCCCAACCGTTCCTTCTTGCTCCTCATGTACAGCAACCGTCTTCAATGGGAAGGATCTCGGATCACGTTCTGCACGGTTGGGCTCGCAACAACAAGGCAGCCGACGCTCCTCTCCGCTTCTGCACACCCCAGCCGGCGCTCCTCTCCTCTTCTGCACACCCCAGCCGGCGCTCCTCTCCCCTTCTGCATACAGCCATGGATGGCGCTAGCAATCCAAGTCCAGCCGACCTCCTCTCTAGTCTGTTGCGAGCCTCTCACACGCAGATCTTTCTGCAACAGCGCCTCCTTCATGTGAGCAGCAGTGGCGGTTGCGAGCATGTCTTCGGCCTCCTTCTCATTGAATAGGTGAGTCGGAGCCTTCATAAGCAGCGGCATCCTCCTCTTCATCGAATAGGTGAGCCGGACTTCTCCTCCTCGAGCCAGCAAGCAAGTGCAGACAATCTTAATTCTATCTGGACATCGATATACTCAGCCTCGCGAACAACAACAGCAACCCGGTGCTGCTCCCTTCACCCCTTCGAGTCGTGGAATCGAGTAAGGCTTGTACCTCTCTCCCTTGATTTTCTGTCCATGTATCCCATGCCTAACAAATGCATGTCATGCCTTCTAAACCTACAAAGAGCATTCGTAGATGAGCAGTAAGGAGGCACGCGTTTCTGCGTTTTTATGAAGTGATGAGCAGTCATCTTCGAGTCCAATTTTGGGTAAGCTATGCTCTTCCGTTTTTGCTGATTTTCGGATATGTCGTAGTCAGTAGTACATA
>BSUD01000003.1:89592900-89609974 GCA_033239045.1 Fagopyrum esculentum | reverse complement strand
TTCCTACTGTACAGATCGATTTGCAAATTAGAAAGTCGAGATCTGATTCAGGTAAGTCCACGGACTTACTTAGCTGGCTTCTTGTATGAATGTAATGTGTATGAGTGGTGTTTGTTAGTTATGATAAACAACGAAACCGGATTAGGCCGACTTTATTATTTACGTAATTGACCCAAGTGTATGATAACGGGTCGTGACATCATCTGCCTAGCTCTTGCGAGAGTCTAGGAGGTTCCCTGCGACCAGCCCAATCCGGTAGACGGTCAGATTCATTAGTACCATTCCGCGTTGGTAAACGGGGACAGGGGCGAGGTTTGGGAATCCCTCGTGTCACAAAATAAGTATCATTAGTAATGACATATCACCTAATTAAAGATAATAAAAGATTTGACTGTTACATGTTGATTGTGTATGATGTGTGATTGTGCTTTTACCTTTATACTTATGCATAGAATGTTAGCTAACGGTTTTATACCGCTTGTAGATGCCTTGCAGGTTAAGACAGTTGTAGAGAGATCCGGAGGGAATGATCAGCCGGGTCCACGTACTTATTTAGTTGGGGACGGGAATGTCTTATGTTCTTCATATGCGTCGTTTTAGTATCTTTTCTTGTAAGGCTGATACATATTCTCCATGTATATATTGTTTAAAGTTTTCAAATGTTTTAAATATTTTTGTGCCTTGTTGTAAGATCTAAGTAAAATTGTTGTCAAACTTAGGTCGGGACCCATTGTGAGGTCCTAACCAGTAGCTCCCCGAGTTCTCAGAATTTGGGGTGTTACACTTGTTGAACCACGGAGCCAAGATGGTGGATTGGGGAACTACAAAGAGAGTGGGGGAGAAGTGTTGAGCTAGTTAGGGTTTGAGGAGAATAAAAAAGAAAGTAAGAAAAAAGGAAGCGGGTTTAGTCTTCTACGCACATAAAAGGAAGCGGGATTTACCGGATATTTAATTTCCGGTAAATCCCGAGTCATCATAAACCTTGTCATATTATGTGAAGAGTTAAGCACATAAAATGCTTTTATCAACTTCTATAATTTTATGTGAGGCTTCAATCTTCTTACATAATCCTTAGTTTTATAAATTAACACATTTTATTTTTTTATGTGAGGACCTTACTATATTCTAGGTGACACCGGTTTCTTATCCTTTGATCATTTTTATCATTTTATGTGAGCACCTTACTCACATAAAATACACAAGTCAATCTACCTTCTTTATTCTTTAAAATGGACTCATCCGAGCCCATCTGCAGCATGCCTTCCGGGCCTTTACAAAGCTGAGTATTTTAGGCCTTTGTAACCCTACTATCTGGGCCGTCATGGACAACCAGCTGGGCCGTGAGCTCTCCCTTCTTTCCTGAGCCCATCCGCCAACCTCCTTGGTGAAACCCTAGTTGTTGTTGTTTTTTCACGCCCAGCTGGGAAGCAGCCGAACCGTTCCTACTTGCTCCTCATGTACAGCAACCGTCTTCAATGGGAAGGATCTCGGATCACGTTCTGCACGCTTGGGCTCGCAACAACAAGGCAGCCGACGCTCCTCTCCGCTTCTGCACACCCCAGCCGGCGCTCCTCTCCTCTTCTACACACCCCAGCCGGCGCTCCTCTCCCCTTCTGCATACAGCCATGGATGGCGCTAGCAATCCAAGTCCAGCCGACCTCCTCTCTAGTCTGTTGCGAGCCTCTCACACGCAGATCTTTCTGCAACAGCGCCTCCTTCATGTGAGCAGCAGTGGCGGTTGCGAGCATGTCTTCGGCCTCCTTCTCATTGAATAGGTGAATCGGAGCCTTCATAAGCAGCGGCATCCTCCTCTTCATCAAATAGGTGAGCCGGACTTCTCCTCCTCGAGCCAGCAAGCAAGTGCAGACAATCTTAATTCTATCTGGACATCGATATACTCAGCTTCGCGAACAACAACAGCAACCCGGTGCTGCTCCCTTCACCCCTTCGAGTCGTGGAATCGAGTAAGGCTTGTACCTCTCTCCCTTGCTTTTCTGTCCATGTATCCCATGCCTAACAAATGCATGTCATGCCTTCTAAACCTACACAGAGCATTCGTAGATGAGCAGTAAGGAGGCACGCGTTTCTGCGTTTTTATGAAGTGATGAGCAGTCATCTTCGAGTCCAATTTTGGGTAAGCTATGCTCTTCCGTTTTTGCTGATTTTCGGATATGTCGTAGTCAGTAGTACATAGTAGATCATAGTAAAATTTGGGAAGCATCGGAGTTACGGTTTGAGAGTTATGATGTTCCAAAGTTGATGTCTCATGCAGTTTTTATAAATGTGCTGAGTGTTGGGGAAAACAGCAGGGGATGCTGTTTTGTAAGACGGTTTTGAATAATCTCTTGATCTCCGTTGGGCTTCAATTTTGGAAATGATATAATTGACATATTGTTGTAGAACATATTAAAATTTGAGAGGAATCCAGCGAGTGGTTTGCGATTTATGATTTTTCAAAGATTTAGTCATAAGTAGTTTTTCTGTTGTGCTGAAATTCGGTTTTGTGAGATAGTTTTAAATAGGATTTTGATCTCCTTTGCAGCTGAATTTTGGATATATTATAGATAAGATTTTATAGTAGAACATATCAAAATTTGGGATAAATCCAGCGAGTAGTTTAGGAGTTATGATTTTTCAAAGTTAAGACAGTGTGTTGTTTGTTAAGTGTTGTAACCAACTTTGGAAATTTTTGTAGAAGTGATGGTTGAACAGTTTTAAGAAATTCTTGCTCCAAGGAGTAGATGAGACATCATAGATGATCTAGGGAATTATTTCGGAATTTTTATAAGATTATGCGAATTTTATATTTGAAGCCGAAGTTAGACCTTAACGATCTTTCCGAAAATAGGGAAATGGGTAAATTGCCAGTTTGTAACCAAACTCATCTTTAGGAGTTAGAATATGACTCTTTAGTCTCAAATAAGAGTTTAGGCATGAATTAGGGAATTTTTGGAAGTTTCGAGACCAAGGGTAAAATAGTCATTTTACCATAAATTAATACTGTAATCAATTCCGTTCTATTAAGACCTACTATCTTAAAGTCTTAGACTTCTAATCTCCCAGAAAGTGTGCTAACACACTTGCCTCCTTTGACAGGCCACTGAATTCCTACTGTACAGATCGATTTGCAAATTAGAAAGTCGAGATCTGATTCAGGTAAGTCCACGGACTTACTTAGCTGGCTTCTTGTATGAATGTAATGTGTATGAGTGGTGTTTGTTAGTTTTGATAAACAACGAAACCGGATTAGGCCGACTTTATTATTTACGTAATTGACCCAAGTGTATGATAACGGGTCGTGACATCATCTGCCTAGCTCTTGCGAGAGTCTAGGAGGTTCCCTGCGACCAGCCCAGTCCGGTAGACGGTCAGATTCATTAGTACCATTCCGCGGTTGTAAACGGGGACAGGGGCGAGGTTTGGGAATCCCTCGTGTCACAAAATAAGTATCATTAGTAATGACATATCACCTAATTAAAGATAATAAAAAGATTTGACTGTTACATGTTGATTGTGTATGATGTGTGATTGTGCTTTTACCTTTATACTTATGCATAGAATGTTAGCTAACGGTTTTATACCGCTTGTAGATGCCTTGCAGGTAAAGACAGTTGTAGAGAGATCCGGAGGGAATGATCAGCCGGGTCCACGTACTTATTTAGTTGGGGACGGGAATGTCTTCTGTTCTTCATATGCGTCGTTTTAGTTTCTTTTCTTGTAAGGCTGATACATATTCTCCATGTATATATTGTTTAAAGTTTTCAAATGTTTTAAATATTTTTGTGCCTTGTTGTAAGATCTAAGTAAAATTGTTGTCAAACTTAGGTCGGGACCCATTGTGAGGTCCTAACCAGTAGCTCCCCGAGTTCTCAGAATTTGGGGTGTTACACTTGTTGAACCACGGAGCCAGGATGGTGGATTGGGGAACTACAAAGAGAGTGGGGGAGAAGTGTTGAGCTAGTTAGGGTTTGAGGAGAATAAAAAAGAAAGTAAGAAAAAAGGAAGCGGGTTTAGTCTTCTACGCACATAAAAGGAAGCGGGATTTACCGGATATTTAATTTCCGGTAAATCCCGAGTCATCATAAACCTTGTCATATTATGTGAAGAGTTAAGCACATAAAATGCTTTTATCAACTTCTATAATTTTATGTGAGGCTTCAATCTTCTTACATAATCCTTAGTTTTATAAATTAACACATTTTATTTTTTTATGTGAGGACCTTACTATATTCTAGGTGACACCGGTTTCTTATCCTTTGATCATTTTTATCATTTTATGTGAGCACCTTACTCACATAAAATACACAAGTCAATCTATCTTCTTTATTCTTTAAAATGGACTCATCCGAGCCCATCTGCAGCATGCCTTCCGGGCCTTTACAAAGCTGAGTATTTTAGGCCTTTGTAACCCTACTATCTGGGCCGTCATGGACAACCAGCTGGGCCGTGAGCTCTCCCTTCTTTCCTGAGCCCATCCGCCAACCTCCTTGGTGAAACCCTAGTTGTTGTTGTTTTTTCACGCCCAGCTGGGAAGCAGCCGAACCGTTCCTACTTGCTCCTCATGTACAGCAACCGTCTTCAATGGGAAGGATCTCGGATCACGTTCTGCACGCTTGGGCTCGCAACAACAAGGCAGCCGACGCTCCTCTCCGCTTCTGCACACCCCAGCCGGCGCTCCTCTCCTCTTCTACACACCCCAGCCGGCGCTCCTCTCCCCTTCTGCATACAGCCATGGATGGCGCTAGCAATCCAAGTCCAGCCGACCTCCTCTCTAGTCTGTTGCGAGCCTCTCACACGCAGATCTTTCTGCAACAGCGCCTCCTTCATGTGAGCAGCAGTGGCGGTTGCGAGCATGTCTTCGGCCTCCTTCTCATTGAATAGGTGAATCGGAGCCTTCATAAGCAGCGGCATCCTCCTCTTCATCAAATAGGTGAGCCGGACTTCTCCTCCTCGAGCCAGCAAGCAAGTGCAGACAATCTTAATTCTATCTGGACATCGATATACTCAGCTTCGCGAACAACAACAGCAACCCGGTGCTGCTCCCTTCACCCCTTCGAGTCGTGGAATCGAGTAAGGCTTGTACCTCTCTCCCTTGCTTTTCTGTCCATGTATCCCATGCCTAACAAATGCATGTCATGCCTTCTAAACCTACACAGAGCATTCGTAGATGAGCAGTAAGGAGGCACGCGTTTCTGCGTTTTTATGAAGTGATGAGCAGTCATCTTCGAGTCCAATTTTGGGTAAGCTATGCTCTTCCGTTTTTGCTGATTTTCGGATATGTCGTAGTCAGTAGTACATAGTAGATCATAGTAAAATTTGGGAAGCATCGGAGTTACGGTTTGAGAGTTATGATGTTCCAAAGTTGATGTCTCATGCAGTTTTTATAAATGTGCTGAGTGTTGGGGAAAACAGCAGGGGATGCTGTTTTGTAAGACGGTTTTGAATAATCTCTTGATCTCCGTTGGGCTTCAATTTTGGAAATGATATAATTGACATATTGTTGTAGAACATATTAAAATTTGAGAGGAATCCAGCGAGTGGTTTGCGATTTATGATTTTTCAAAGATTTAGTCATAAGTAGTTTTTCTGTTGTGCTGAAATTCGGTTTTGTGAGATAGTTTTAAATAGGATTTTGATCTCCTTTGCAGCTGAATTTTGGATATATTATAGATAAGATTTTATAGTAGAACATATCAAAATTTGGGATAAATCCAGCGAGTAGTTTAGGAGTTATGATTTTTCAAAGTTAAGACAGTGTGTTGTTTGTTAAGTGTTGTAACCAACTTTGGAAATTTTTGTAGAAGTGATGGTTGAACAGTTTTAAGAAATTCTTGCTCCAAGGAGTAGATGAGACATCATAGATGATCAAGGGAATTATTTCGGAATTTTTATAAGATTATGCGAATTTTATATTTGAAGCCGAAGTTAGACCTTAACGATCTTTCCGAAAATAGGGAAATGGGTAAATTGCCAGTTTGTAACCAAACTCATCTTTAGGAGTTAGAATATGACTCTTTAGTCTCAAATAAGAGTTTAGGCATGAATTAGGGAATTTTTGGAAGTTTCGAGACCAAGGGTAAAATAGTCATTTTACCATAAATTAATACTGTAATCAATTCCGTTCTATTAAGACCTACTATCTTAAAGTCTTAGACTTCTAATCTCCCAGAAAGTGTGCTAACACACTTGCCTCCTTTGACAGGCCACTGAATTCCTACTGTACAGATCGATTTGCAAATTAGAAAGTCGAGATCTGATTCAGGTAAGTCCACGGACTTACTTAGCTGGCTTCTTGTATGAATGTAATGTGTATGAGTGGTGTTTGTTAGTTTTGATAAACAACGAAACCGGATTAGGCCGACTTTATTATTTACGTAATTGACCCAAGTGTATGATAACGGGTCGTGACATCATCTGCCTAGCTCTTGCGAGAGTCTAGGAGGTTCCCTGCGACCAGCCCAGTCCGGTAGACGGTCAGATTCATTAGTACCATTCCGCGGTTGTAAACGGGGACAGGGGCGAGGTTTGGGAATCCCTCGTGTCACAAAATAAGTATCATTAGTAATGACATATCACCTAATTAAAGATAATAAAAAGATTTGACTGTTACATGTTGATTGTGTATGATGTGTGATTGTGCTTTTACCTTTATACTTATGCATAGAATGTTAGCTAACGGTTTTATACCGCTTGTAGATGCCTTGCAGGTAAAGACAGTTGTAGAGAGATCCGGAGGGAATGATCAGCCGGGTCCACGTACTTATTTAGTTGGGGACGGGAATGTCTTCTGTTCTTCATATGCGTCGTTTTAGTTTCTTTTCTTGTAAGGCTGATACATATTCTCCATGTATATATTGTTTAAAGTTTTCAAATGTTTTAAATATTTTTGTGCCTTGTTGTAAGATCTAAGTAAAATTGTTGTCAAACTTAGGTCGGGACCCATTGTGAGGTCCTAACCAGTAGCTCCCCGAGTTCTCAGAATTTGGGGTGTTACACTTGTTGAACCACGGAGCCAGGATGGTGGATTGGGGAACTACAAAGAGAGTGGGGGAGAAGTGTTGAGCTAGTTAGGGTTTGAGGAGAATAAAAAAGAAAGTAAGAAAAAAGGAAGCGGGTTTAGTCTTCTACGCACATAAAAGGAAGCGGGATTTACCGGATATTTAATTTCCGGTAAATCCCGAGTCATCATAAACCTTGTCATATTATGTGAAGAGTTAAGCACATAAAATGCTTTTATCAACTTCTATAATTTTATGTGAGGCTTCAATCTTCTTACATAATCCTTAGTTTTATAAATTAACACATTTTATTTTTTTATGTGAGGACCTTACTATATTCTAGGTGACACCGGTTTCTTATCCTTTGATCATTTTTATCATTTTATGTGAGCACCTTACTCACATAAAATACACAAGTCAATCTATCTTCTTTATTCTTTAAAATGGACTCATCCGAGCCCATCTGCAGCATGCCTTCCGGGCCTTTACAAAGCTGAGTATTTTAGGCCTTTGTAACCCTACTATCTGGGCCGTCATGGACAACCAGCTGGGCCGTGAGCTCTCCCTTCTTTCCTGAGCCCATCCGCCAACCTCCTTGGTGAAACCCTAGTTGTTGTTGTTTTTTCACGCCCAGCTGGGAAGCAGCCGAACCGTTCCTACTTGCTCCTCATGTACAGCAACCGTCTTCAATGGGAAGGATCTCGGATCACGTTCTGCACGCTTGGGCTCGCAACAACAAGGCAGCCGACGCTCCTCTCCGCTTCTGCACACCCCAGCCGGCGCTCCTCTCCTCTTCTACACACCCCAGCCGGCGCTCCTCTCCCCTTCTGCATACAGCCATGGATGGCGCTAGCAATCCAAGTCCAGCCGACCTCCTCTCTAGTCTGTTGCGAGCCTCTCACACGCAGATCTTTCTGCAACAGCGCCTCCTTCATGTGAGCAGCAGTGGCGGTTGCGAGCATGTCTTCGGCCTCCTTCTCATTGAATAGGTGAATCGGAGCCTTCATAAGCAGCGGCATCCTCCTCTTCATCAAATAGGTGAGCCGGACTTCTCCTCCTCGAGCCAGCAAGCAAGTGCAGACAATCTTAATTCTATCTGGACATCGATATACTCAGCTTCGCGAACAACAACAGCAACCCGGTGCTGCTCCCTTCACCCCTTCGAGTCGTGGAATCGAGTAAGGCTTGTACCTCTCTCCCTTGCTTTTCTGTCCATGTATCCCATGCCTAACAAATGCATGTCATGCCTTCTAAACCTACACAGAGCATTCGTAGATGAGCAGTAAGGAGGCACGCGTTTCTGCGTTTTTATGAAGTGATGAGCAGTCATCTTCGAGTCCAATTTTGGGTAAGCTATGCTCTTCCGTTTTTGCTGATTTTCGGATATGTCGTAGTCAGTAGTACATAGTAGATCATAGTAAAATTTGGGAAGCATCGGAGTTACGGTTTGAGAGTTATGATGTTCCAAAGTTGATGTCTCATGCAGTTTTTATAAATGTGCTGAGTGTTGGGGAAAACAGCAGGGGATGCTGTTTTGTAAGACGGTTTTGAATAATCTCTTGATCTCCGTTGGGCTTCAATTTTGGAAATGATATAATTGACATATTGTTGTAGAACATATTAAAATTTGAGAGGAATCCAGCGAGTGGTTTGCGATTTATGATTTTTCAAAGATTTAGTCATAAGTAGTTTTTCTGTTGTGCTGAAATTCGGTTTTGTGAGATAGTTTTAAATAGGATTTTGATCTCCTTTGCAGCTGAATTTTGGATATATTATAGATAAGATTTTATAGTAGAACATATCAAAATTTGGGATAAATCCAGCGAGTAGTTTAGGAGTTATGATTTTTCAAAGTTAAGACAGTGTGTTGTTTGTTAAGTGTTGTAACCAACTTTGGAAATTTTTGTAGAAGTGATGGTTGAACAGTTTTAAGAAATTCTTGCTCCAAGGAGTAGATGAGACATCATAGATGATCAAGGGAATTATTTCGGAATTTTTATAAGATTATGCGAATTTTATATTTGAAGCCGAAGTTAGACCTTAACGATCTTTCCGAAAATAGGGAAATGGGTAAATTGCCAGTTTGTAACCAAACTCATCTTTAGGAGTTAGAATATGACTCTTTAGTCTCAAATAAGAGTTTAGGCATGAATTAGGGAATTTTTGGAAGTTTCGAGACCAAGGGTAAAATAGTCATTTTACCATAAATTAATACTGTAATCAATTCCGTTCTATTAAGACCTACTATCTTAAAGTCTTAGACTTCTAATCTCCCAGAAAGTGTGCTAACACACTTGCCTCCTTTGACAGGCCACTGAATTCCTACTGTACAGATCGATTTGCAAATTAGAAAGTCGAGATCTAATTCAGGTAAGTCCACGGACTTACTTAGCTGGCTTCTTGTATGAATGTAATGTGTATGAGTGGTGTTTGTTAGTTATGATAAACAATGAAACCGGATTAGGCCGACTTTATTATTTACGTAATTGACCCAAGTGTATGATAATGGGTCGTGACATCATCTGCCTAGCTCTTGCGAGAGTCTAGGAGGTTCCCTGCGACCAGCCCAGTCCGGTAGACGGTCAGATTCATTAGTACCATTCCGCGGTTGTAAACGGGGACAGGGGCGAGGTTTGGGAATCCCTCGTGTCACAAAATAAGTATCATTAGTAATGACATATCACCTAATTAAAGATAATAAAAAGATTTGACTGTTACATGTTGATTGTGTATGATGTGTGATTGTGCTTTTACCTTTATACTTATGCATAGAATGTTAGCTAACGGTTTTATACCGCTTGTAGATGCCTTGCAGGTAAAGACAGTTGTAGAGAGATCCGGAGGGAATGATCAGCCGGGTCCACGTACTTATTTAGTTGGGGACGGGAATGTCTTCTGTTCTTCATATGCGTCGTTTTAGTTTCTTTTCTTGTAAGGCTGATACATATTCTCCATGTATATATTGTTTAAAGTTTTCAAATGTTTTAAATATTTTTGTGCCTTGTTGTAAGATCTAAGTAAAATTGTTGTCAAACTTAGGTCGGGACCCATTGTGAGGTCCTAACCAGTAGCTCCCCGAGTTCTCAGAATTTGGGGTGTTACACTTGTTGAACCACGGAGCCAGGATGGTGGATTGGGGAACTACAAAGAGAGTGGGGGAGAAGTGTTGAGCTAGTTAGGGTTTGAGGAGAATAAAAAAGAAAGTAAGAAAAAAGGAAGCGGGTTTAGTCTTCTACGCACATAAAAGGAAGCGGGATTTACCGGATATTTAATTTCCGGTAAATCCCGAGTCATCATAAACCTTGTCATATTATGTGAAGAGTTAAGCACATAAAATGCTTTTATCAACTTCTATAATTTTATGTGAGGCTTCAATCTTCTTACATAATCCTTAGTTTTATAAATTAACACATTTTATTTTTTTATGTGAGGACCTTACTATATTCTAGGTGACACCGGTTTCTTATCCTTTGATCATTTTTATCATTTTATGTGAGCACCTTACTCACATAAAATACACAAGTCAATCTACCTTCTTTATTCTTTAAAATGGACTCATCCGAGCCCATCTGCAGCATGCCTTCCGGGCCTTTACAAAGCTGAGTATTTTAGGCCTTTGTAACCCTACTATCTGGGCCGTCATGGACAGCCAGCTGGGCCGTGAGCTCTCCCTTCTCTCCTGAGCCCATCCGCCAACCTCCTTGGTGAAACCCTAGTTGTTGTTTTTTTTTCACGCCCAGCTGGGAAGCAGCCCAACCGTTCCTTCTTGCTCCTCATGTACAGCAACCGTCTTCAATGGGAAGGATCTCGGATCACGTTCTGCACGCTTGGGCTCGCAACAACAAGGCAGCCGACGCTCCTCTCCGCTTCTGCACACCCCAGCTGGCGCTCCTCTCCTCTTCTGCACACCCCAGCCGGCGCTCCTCTCCCCTTCTGCATACAGCCATGGATGGCGCTAGCAATCCAAGTCCAGCCGACCTCCTCTCTAGTCTGTTGCGAGCCTCTCACACGCAGATCTTTCTGCAACAGCACCTCCTTCATGTGGGCAGCAGTGGCGGTTGCGAGCATGTCTTCGGCCTCCTTCTCATTGAATAGGTGAATCGGAGCCTTCATAAGCAGCGGCATCCTCCTCTTCATCGAATAGGTGAGCCAGACTTCTCCTCCTCGAGCCAGCAAGCAAATGCAGACAATCTTAATTCTATCTGGACATCGATATACTCAGCCTCGCGAACAACAACAGCAACCCGGTGCTGCTCCCTTCACCCCTTCGAGTCGTGGAATCGAGTAAGGCTTGTACCTCTCTCCCTTGCTTTTCTGTCCATGTATCCCATGCCTAACAAATGCATGTCATGCCTTCTAAACCTACACAGAGCATTCGTAGATGAGCAGTAAGGAGGCACGCGTTTCTGCGTTTTTATGAAGTGATGAGCAGCCATCTTCGAGTCCAATTTTGGGTAAGCTATGCTCTTCCAGTGTTCTGATTTTCGGATATGTCGTAGTCAGTAGTACATAGTAGATCATACTAAAATTTGGGAAGCATCGGAGTTACGGTTTGAGAGTTATGATGTTCCAAAGTTGATGTCTCATGCAGTTTTTATAAATGTGCTGAGTGTTGGGGAAAACAGCAGGGGATGCTATTTTGTAAGACGGTTTTGAATAAGCTCTTGATCTCCGTTGGGCTTGAATTTTGGAAATGATATAATTGACATATTGTTGTAGAACATATTAAAGTTTGTGAGGAATCCAGCGAGTGGTTTGGGATTTATGATTTTTCAAAGATTTAGTTATAAGCAGTTTTTCTGTTGTGCTGAAATACGGTTTTGTGAGATAATTTTAAATAGGATTTTGATCTCCTTTGCGGCTGAATTTTGGATATATTATAGATAAGATTTTATAGTAGAACATATCAAAATTTGGGATAAATCCAGCGAGTAGTTTTGAAGTTATGATTTTTCAAAGTTAAGACAGTGTGTTGTTTGTTAAGTGTTGTAACCAACTTTGGAAATTTTTGTAGAAGTGATGGTTGAACAGTTTTAAGAAATTCTTGCTCCTAGGAGTAGATGAGACATCATAGATGATCTAGGGAATTATTTCGGAATTTTTATAAGATTATGCGAATTTAATATTTGAAGCCGAAGTTAGACCTTAACGATCTTTCCGAAAATAGGGAAATGGGTAAATTGCCAGTTTGTAACCAAACTCATCTTTAGGAGTTAGAATATGACTCTTTAGTCTCAAATAAGAGTTTAGGCATGAATTAGGGAATTTTTGGAAGTTTCGAGACCAGGGGTAAAATAGTCATTTTACCATAAATTAATACTGTAATCAATTCCGTTCTATTAAGACCTACTATCTTAAAGTCTTAGACTTCTAATCTCCCAGAAAGTGTGCTAACACACTTGCCTCCTTTGACAGGCCACTGAATTCCTACTGTACAGATCGATTTGCAAATTAGAAAGTCGAGATCTGATTCAGGTAAGTCCACGGACTTACTTAGCTGGCTTCTTGTATGAATGTAATGTGTATGAGTGGTGTTTGTTAGTTTTGATAAACAACGAAACCGGATTAGGCCGACTTTATTATTTACGTAATTGACCCAAGTGTATGATAACGGGTCGTGACATCATCTGCCTAGCTCTTGCGAGAGTCTAGGAGGTTCCCTGCGACCAGCCCAGTCCGGTAGACGGTCAGATTCATTAGTACCATTCCGCGGTTGTAAACGGGGACAGGGGCGAGGTTTGGGAATCCCTCGTGTCACAAAATAAGTATCATTAGTAATGACATATCACCTAATTAAAGATAATAAAAAGATTTGACTGTTACATGTTGATTGTGTATGATGTGTGATTGTGCTTTTACCTTTATACTTATGCATAGAATGTTAGCTAACGGTTTTATACCGCTTGTAGATGCCTTGCAGGTTAAGACAGTTGTAGAGAGATCCGGAGGGAATGATCAGCCGAGTCCACGTACTTATTTAGTTGGGGACGGGAATGTCTTCTGTTCTTCATATGCGTCGTTTTAGTTTCTTTTCTTGTAAGGCTGATACATATTCTCCATGTATATATTGTTTAAAGTTTTCAAATGTTTTAAATATTTTTGTGCCTTGTTGTAAGATCTAAGTAAAATTGTTGTCAAACTTAGGTCGGGACCCATTGTGAGGTCCTAACCAGTAGCTCCCCGAGTTCTCAGAATTTGGGGTGTTACACTTGTTGAACCACGGAGCCAGGATGGTGGATTGGGGAACTACAAAGAGAGTGGGGGAGAAGTGTTGAGCTAGTTAGGGTTTGAGGAGAATAAAAAAGAAAGTAAGAAAAAAGGAAGCGGGTTTAGTCTTCTACGCACATAAAAGGAAGCGGGATTTACCGGATATTTAATTTCCGGTAAATCCCGAGTCATCATAAACCTTGTCATATTATGTGAAGAGTTAAGCACATAAAATGCTTTTATCAACTTCTATAATTTTATGTGAGGCTTCAATCTTCTTACATAATCCTTAGTTTTATAAATTAACACATTTTATTTTTTTATGTGAGGACCTTACTATATTCTAGGTGACACCGGTTTCTTATCCTTTGATCATTTTTATCATTTTATGTGAGCACCTTACTCACATAAAATACACAAGTCAATCTACCTTCTTTATTCTTTAAAATGGACTCATCCGAGCCCATCTGCAGCATGCCTTCCGGGCCTTTACAAAGCTGAGTATTTTAGGCCTTTGTAACCCTACTATCTGGGCCGTCATGGACAGCCAGCTGGGCCGTGAGCTCTCCCTTCTCTCCTGAGCCCATCCGCCAACCTCCTTGGTGAAACCCTAGTTGTTGTTTTTTTTTCACGCCCAGCTGGGAAGCAGCCCAACCGTTCCTTCTTGCTCCTCATGTACAGCAACCGTCTTCAATGGGAAGGATCTCGGATCACGTTCTGCACGCTTGGGCTCGCAACAACAAGGCAGCCGACGCTCCTCTCCGCTTCTGCACACCCCAGCCGGCGCTCCTCTCCTCTTCTGCACACCCCAGCCGGCGCTCCTCTCCCCTTCTGCATACAGCCATGGATGGCGCTAGCAATCCAAGTCCAGCCGACCTCCTCTCTAGTCTGTTGCGAGCCTCTCACACGCAGATCTTTCTGCAACAGCACCTCCTTCATGTGGGCAGCAGTGGCGGTTGCGAGCATGTCTTCGGCCTCCTTCTCATTGAATAGGTGAATCGGAGCCTTCATAAGCAGCGGCATCCTCCTCTTCATCGAATAGGTGAGCCAGACTTCTCCTCCTCGAGCCAGCAAGCAAATGCAGACAATCTTAATTCTATCTGGACATCGATATACTCAGCCTCGCGAACAACAACAGCAACCCGGTGCTGCTCCCTTCACCCCTTCGAGTCGTGGAATCGAGTAAGGCTTGTACCTCTCTCCCTTGCTTTTCTGTCCATGTATCCCATGCCTAACAAATGCATGTCATGCCTTCTAAACCTACACAGAGCATTCGTAGATGAGCAGTAAGGAGGCACGCGTTTCTGCGTTTTTATGAAGTGATGAGCAGTCATCTTCGAGTCCAATTTTGGGTAAGCTATGCTCTTCCAGTGTTCTGATTTTCGGATATGTCGTAGTCAGTAGTACATAGTAGATCATACTAAAATTTGGGAAGCATCGGAGTTACGGTTTGAGAGTTATGATGTTCCAAAGTTGATGTCTCATGCAGTTTTTATAAATGTGCTGAGTGTTGGGGAAAACAGCAGGGGATGCTATTTTGTAAGACGGTTTTGAATAAGCTCTTGATCTCCGTTGGGCTTGAATTTTGGAAATGATATAATTGACATATTGTTGTAGAACATATTAAAGTTTGTGAGGAATCCAGCGAGTGGTTTGGGATTTATGATTTTTCAAAGATTTAGTCATAAGCAGTTTTTCTGTTGTGCTGAAATACGGTTTTGTGAGATAATTTTAAATAGGATTTTGATCTCCTTTGCGGCTGAATTTTGGATATATTATAGATAAGATTTTATAGTAGAACATATCAAAATTTGGGATAAATCCAGCGAGTAGTTTTGAAGTTATGATTTTTCAAAGTTAAGACAGTGTGTTGTTTGTTAAGTGTTGTAACCAACTTTGAAAATTTTTGTAGAAGTGATGGTTGAACAGTTTTAAGAAATTCTTGCTCCTAGGAGTAGATGAGACATCATAGATGATCTAGGGAATTATTTCGGAATTTTTATAAGATTATGCGAATTTAATATTTGAAGCCGAAGTTAGACCTTAACGATCTTTCCGAAAATAGGGAAATGGGTAAATTGCCAGTTTGTAACCAAACTCATCTTTAGGAGTTAGAATATGACTCTTTAGTCTCAAATAAGAGTTTAGGCATGAATTAGGGAATTTTTGGAAGTTTCGAGACCAGGGGTAAAATAGTCATTTTACCATAAATTAATACTGTAATCAATTCCGTTCTATTAAGACCTACTATCTTAAAGTCTTAGACTTCTAATCTCCCAGAAAGTGTGCTAACACACTTGCCTCCTTTGACAGGCCACTGAATTCCTACTGTACAGATCGATTTGCAAATTAGAAAGTCGAGATCTGATTCAGGTAAGTCCACGGACTTACTTAGCTGGCTTCTTGTATGAATGTAATGTGTATGAGTGGTGTTTGTTAGTTTTGATAAACAACGAAACCGGATTAGGCCGACTTTATTATTTACGTAATTGACCCAAGTGTATGATAACGGGTCGTGACATCATCTGCCTAGCTCTTGCGAGAGTCTAGGAGGTTCCCTGCGACCAGCCCAGTCCGGTAGACGGTCAGATGCATTAGTACCATTCCGCGTTGGTAAACGGGGACAGGGGCGAGGTTTGGGAATCCCTCGTGTCACAAAATAAGTATCATTTGTAATGACATATCACCTAATTAAAGATAATAAAAGATTTGACTGTTACATGTTGATTGTGTATGATGTGTGATTGTGCTTTTACCTTTATACTTATGCATAGAATGTTAGCTAACGGTTTTATACCGCTTGTAGATGCCTTGCAGGTTAAGACAGTTGTAGAGAGATCCGGAGGGAATGATCAGCCGGGTCTACGTACTTATTTAGTTGGGGATTGGAATGTCTTCTGTTCTTCATATGCGTCGTTTTAGTATCTTTTCTTGTAAGGCTGATACATATTCTCCATGTATATATTGTTTAAAGTTTTCAAATGTTTTAAATATTTTTGTGTCTTGTTGTAAGATCCAAGTAAAATTGTTGTCAAACTTAGGTCGGGACCCATTGTGAGGTCCTAACCAGTAGCTCCCCGAGTTCTCAGAATTTGGGGTGTTACACTTGTTGAACCACGGAGCCAGGATGGTGGATTGGGGAACTACAAAGAGAGTGGGGGAGAAGTGTTGAGCTAGTTAGGGTTTGAGGAGAAAAAAAAAAGAAAGTAAGAAAAAAGGAAGCGGGTTTAGTCTTCTACGCACATAAAAGGAAGCGGGATTTACCGGAAATTTAATTTCCGGTAAATCTCGAGTCATCATAAACCTTGTCATATTATGTGAAGAGTTAAGCACATAAAATGCTTTTATCAACTTCTATAATTTTATGTGAGGCTTCAATCTTCTTACATAATCCTTAGTTTTATAAATTAACACATTTTATCATTTTATGTGAGGACCTTACTATATTCTAGGTGACACCGGTTTCTTATCCTTTGATCATTTTTATCATTTTATGTGAGCACCTTACTCACATAAAATACACAAGTCAATCTACCTTCTTTATTCTTTAAAATGGACTCATCCGAGCCCATCTGCAGCATGCCTTCCGGGCCTTTACAAAGCTAAGTATTTTAGGCCTTTGTAACCCTACTATCTGGGCAGTCATGGACAGCCAGCTGGGCCGTGAGCTCTCCCTTCTCTCCTGAGCCCATCCGCCAACCTCCTTGGTGAAACCCTAGTTGTTGTTTTTTTTTTTCACGCCCAGCTGGGAAGCAGCCCAACCGTTCCTTCTTGCTCCTCATGTACAGCAACCGTCTTCAATGGGAAGGATCTCGGATCACGTTCTGCACGCTTGGGCTCGCAACAACAAGGCAGCCGACGCTCCTCTC
>BSUD01000003.1:89523051-89582856 GCA_033239045.1 Fagopyrum esculentum | reverse complement strand
AGTATTTTAGGCCTTTGTAACCCTACTATCTGGGCAGTCATGGACAGCCAGCTGGGCCGTGAGCTCTCCCTTCTCTCCTGAGCCCATCCGCCAACCTCCTTGGTGAAACCCTAGTTGTTGTTTTTTTTTTCACGCCCAGCTGGGAAGCAGCCCAACCGTTCCTTCTTGCTCCTCATGTACAGCAACCGTCTTCAATGGGAAGGATCTCGGATCACGTTCTGCACGCTTGGGCTCGCAACAACAAGGCAGCCGACGCTCCTCTCCGCTTCTGCACACCCCAGCCGGCGCTCCTCTCCTCTTCTGCACACCCCAGCCGGCGCTCCTCTCCCCTTCTACATACAGCCATGGATGGCGCTAGCAATCCAAGTCCAGCCGACCTCCTCTCTAGTCTGTTGCGAGCCTCTCACACGCAGATCTTTCTGCAACAGCGCCTCCTTCATGTGAGCAGCAGTGGCGGTTGCGAGCATGTCTTCGGCCTCCTTCTCATTGAATAGGTTAATCGGAGCCTTCATAAGCAGCGGCATCCTCCTCTTCATCGAATAGGTGAGCCGGACTTCTCCTCCTCGAGCCAGCAAGCAAGTGCAGACAATCTTAATTCTATCTGGACATCGATATACTCAGCCTCGCGAACAACAACAGCAACCCGGTGCTGCTCCCTTCACCCCTTCGAGTCGTGGAATCGAGTAAGGCTTGTACCTCTCTCCCTTGCTTTTCTGTCCATGTATCCCATGCCTAACAAATGCATGTCATGCCTTCTAAACCTACACAGAGCATTCGTAGATGAGCAGTAAGGAGGCACGCGTTTCTGCGTTTTTATGAAGTGATGAGCAGTCATCTTCGAGTCCAATTTTGGGTAAGCTATGCTCTTCCGTTTTTGCTGATTTTCGGATATGTCGTAGTCAGTAGTACATAGTAGATCATACTAAAATTTTGGAAGCATCGGAGTTACGGTTTGAGAGTTATGATGTTCCAAAGTTGATGTCTCATGCAGTTTTTTTAAATGTGTTGAGTGTTGGGGAAAACAGCAGGGGATGCTGTTTTGTAAGACGGTTTTGAATAAGCTCTTGATCTCCGTTGGACTTGAATTTTGGAAATGATATAATTGACATATTGTTGTAGAACATATTAAAATTTGAGAGGAATCCAGCGAGTGGTTTGGGATTTATGATTTTTTAAAGATTTAGTCATAAGCAGTTTTTCTATTGTGCTGAAATTCGGTTTTGTGAGATAGTTTTAAATAGGATTTTGATCTCCTTTGCGGCTGAATTTTGGATATATTATAGATAAGATTTTACAGTAGAACATATCAAAATTTGGGATAAATCCAGCGAGTAGTTTAGGAGTTATGATTTTACAAAGTTAAGACAGTGTGTTGTTTGTTAAGTGTTGTAACCAACTTTGGAAATTTTTGTAGAAGTGATGGTTGAACAGTTTTAAGAAATTCTTGCTCCTAGGAGTAGATGAGACATCATAGACGATCTAGGGAATTATTTCGTAATTTTTATAAGATTATGCGAATTTTATATTTGAAGCCGAAGTTAGACCTTAACGATCTTTCCGAAAATAGGGAAATGGGTAAATTGCCAGTTTGTAACCAAACTCATCTTTAGGAGTTAGAATATGACTCTTTAGTCTCAAATAATAGTTTAGGCATGAATTAGGGAATTTTTGGAAGTTTCGAGACCAGGGGTAAAATAGTCATTTTACCATAAATTAATACTGTAATCAATTCCGTTCTATTAAGACCTACTATCTTAAAGTCTTAGACTTCTAATCTCCCAGAAAGTGTGCTAACACACTTGCCTCCTTTGACAGGCCACTGAATTCCTACTGTACAGATCGATTTGCAAATTAGAAAGTCGAGATCTGATTCAAGTAAGTCCACGGACTTACTTAGCTGGCTTCTTGTATGAATGTAATGTGTATGAGTGGTGTTTGTTAGTTATGATAAACAACGAAACCGGATTAGGCCGACTTTATTATTTACGTAATTGACCCAAGTGTATGATAACGGGTCGTGACATCATCTGCCTAGCTCTTGCGAGAGTCTAGGAGGTTCCCTGCGACCAGCCCAGTCCGGTAGACGGTCAGATTCATTAGTACCATTCCGCGTTGGTAAACGGGGACATGGGCGAGGTTTGGGAATCTCTCGTGTCACAAAATAAGTATCATTAGTAATGACATATCACCTAATTAAAGATAATAAAAGATTTGACTGTTACATGTTGATTGTGTATGATGTGTGATTGTATTTTTACCTTTATACTTATGCATAGAATGTTAGCTAACGGTTTTATACCGCTTGTAGATGTCTTGCAGGTTAAGACAGTTGTAGAGAGATCCGGAGGGAATGATCAGCCGGGTCCACGTACTTATTTAGTTGGGGACGGGAATGTCTTCTGTTCTTCATATGCGTCGTTTTAGTATCTTTTCTTGTAAGGCTGATACATATTCTCCATGTATATATTGTTTAAAGTTTTCAAATGTTTTAAATATTTTTGTGCCTTGTTGTAAGATCCAAGTAAAATTGTTGTCAAACTTAGGTCGGGACCCATTGTGAGGTCCTAACCAGTAGCTCCCCGAGTTCTCAGAATTTGGGGTGTTACACTTGTTGAACCACGGAGCCAGGATGGTGGATTGGGGAACTACAAAGAGAGTGGGGGAGAAGTGTTGAGCTAGTTAGGCTTTGAGGAGAAAAAAAGAAAGTGAGAAAAAAGGAAGCGGGTTTAGTCTTCTATGCTTTGTAACCTATTTTGATGCTTATAGGAGTCGTTTTGTATTTTTTGACACTAAAAAATGTCGAAATAGTAACATATTTGTTTTGCGCGCTGAATAATTGTCTAACGCAACAAGTAAGCATCGAGGCCAAAACATCGATAAAGAACCATTTTCAAGTAGTGATACTCACTTTGACATGACCATACACTTGCGGTAATACGTGATTTTGAGGTAGCAACCCACTAGACCTCGATCTCAAAATCCACTCTTCTCCTCCTTCGATCTCGCCCTTTTCGCAAGCTTCTCTGGTATCACAATTATCGATCTATTTCTCTCTTATCTCTGACAATCGACATCGATCGAGTAATCTTCTCTGGTATTAATCAATCAAACACCAGAAATGAATACAACGCAATCGACTTGTGATCCAAGACTTCAAATACCAGAATTCGCTTCGATCTAACAGGTATCTCTCTAACAATATTCTACTCTCTCTCTCGCCATCTTCTTCAGTATTATTCTGGTATTTTGTTCACCATTGTGAAATTTTAATCAGATTCTTGTATTTCTGGTATAAGGTATCGTCAGATTTGGTTTTGTTTTAAATTATGTTTCCGGTATGAATGAGTGTGTTACGATTCTGGTATGAACATTGTTGCTAGTTTGTTTTCTTAATTCTGATATGAAAAAATGAGTTCTGGTATCATTAATTCTCTAGTATAATGATTTTAATGAATTCTGGTATACTTGAATTTCTGGTATTTGTCGCGTTGTGCATAATTATGGTATATTTGAACGTCTGGTATACTTGATCTTCTGGTATTTATGTTCTTATACATAATTTTGGTTTACTTCAACGTCTGGTATACTTGAACTTCTGGTATATTGTGGTGTTGTGCATAATTATGGTATCAATCGATGAGTTCTGGTACACTCTCTTTTGTAGTATGATAATTGTTTTTCTGGTATCATTAATACTCTGGTATTTCTGGTGTTATGCATAATTCTTGTATGAATTAATGAGTTCTGGTATAATCTCCTTTGTAGTATGATAATTATCTTTCTGGTATCATTAATTCTGGTATCAATTAATGAGTTCTGGTATAATCTCTTTTGTAGTATGCTAATTGTCTTTCTGGTATCATTAATTCTCTGGTATAATGAATTGAATGACTTCTGGTATACTTAAACTTCTAGTATTTGTGATGTTGTGCATAAATTCTGGTATACTTTAACTTCTGGTATACTTGAACTTCTGGTATTTGTGGTGTTGTGCATAATTCTGGTATACTATAACTTCTGGTATTTGTGATGTTGTGCATAATTTGGTATACTTTTAACTTCTGGTATACTTATAATAGTTTTTTTCTAGTATATACAGAACTTGTTAGCCATGACTCAGTTACAAATTGTAGTTTATTGTGGAGGAGAGTGGAAATCTGTGGGAAATGAATGGACATATTTAGGGGATAAAGTAATGTGCAAACCCATCACTGTGGGAGATCCAGTTAGCATATCAGAAATTAGGATGTTGATTGCCAAACGTTTTCAAGTAGATGAGACAGTGAACAAATTGGAACTTACATACAAGAATACCTTAAATAAAGCGTTGCAACCGTTTGATATTGAGACGGTAGAAGATTTCGAGGATTTTGTTGAAGTTAATCAATTGACTCAACCATGTTGGAGTGGGCCATTGTGTGTGAGATTAAAGTCTACAATTATTATACTAGAAATTGAAGAAATTAATGAATATCATCCACACACTGCCATTGTTCCTGCTCCCAGTGTGACTGAAATAGAAACAGAGAATAGCTATGCAATCACTGAAGTTGAACCTGAAGAAACTCAATGGGGTCTTAAGCTTGGTCAAAAGTTCAAGGATAAAAACGCAGTGAAAAATGCATTGTGTTTGAATGTTGTTGCCGAATGTATACCATACAGAATAACAAAGTCTATCAATCTTGCTATTCTTGCGCGATGTCTGGATAAAGATTGTAAGTGGCGCGTGCGGTTCTCAAAAATCAAGAAATCGAAAGTGTTTACACTAACAAAGTATACCAGAGAGCACACTTGTTCATTCCATACCAGAAGAAATTATCGCAGAAGGGTCTCATATCTTGTCATTGCAGAAATAGTTGCAAAAATGTAAGTCCATTCCTTATTATCACATATAATATTCAATTCTATATTGTTTTCTTCCATTCTGGTATGAAATACATTCAAATCATATTGTTTATGTTATTTAGGTATGCTAATACACATAAACTCCCCGAGCCTAAGACAATTATTGGAATTTTGAGAAATGAGCATTGTTTAGAAGCTAGCTAATGGAAATGTTGGATGGCACAAGAGGCTGTCAAGGACAATATAAGAGGAACAAATGAAGAGAACTACAAGGGTGTGCCGGTGTACTTACATCGATTGCAAGAGGCAAATCCGAACACTATTGTAGCACTGCAATTGGATGATGAAAACAAATTCAAGTATGTCTTCTTTGCTTTGGGACAATCCATCAAAGGATATTCAGTAATGAGAAAGGTATTATCCTTGTTCTGGTATGTAATAAAGTTATGCCTCTGGTATTATCAATTATGCATGAATGATATAGATTCTGGTAGTAATGTTGTGTTTCTGGTAAGCAGTATAATTATCTTTCTGGTATGCTCTTTTCTGGTTTGTATAACCAGTGTCTGGTATTGTTAGATAAATGTACTTCTGGTAATATCATTTCTCATATGATTTCAACTTCGGCTTCTAGTATAGTATTATATATTTGAACAATTAAGTTTCTGGTATGACTATTATCCATTTCTGGTATACCAGAAAACTAATTGATTTTTGGTTGTTGTTGTTTAAGGTCATATCAGTTGACGGAACATTTTTAAAAGGACGATATGATGGGATGCTATTGCTTGCAACAGCGCAAGATGCAAACCAACAAATATACCCCCTAGCATTTGCAATTGTTGACCGTGAATGTGATGACTCGTATGATTTCTTCTTCTATCATATACACAAGTTTATCCCTGATACCGAGGAACTACTATTTATATCGGACAGACACATGTCAATCAAGAATGGTATTGCTAAGCACTACACAAAAGCATCTCATGGAGTTTGCATGTACCACTTGAAAGGGAACATCAAGAAAAAATCAACCAAGAATATAGTTCAACAAATGTTTGTGGATGTGGCTAGGTGCTACAGAAAGGATAAGTGTCTTGAACTGTTTGAAAATATAAAGATGGTATGCTTATTATGATTTTTATTATTTTCTGGTATGCAATCACATTATGCTTCTGGTATTTCAATTCTGGTGGTTTATTTCATTTCTGGTATTGTCCCTTATCTCTCATTTATAGTGTTTCTAGTATGAATGTTTCTAGTATGAACGCATGTTAGGTTTGTTGTATGAAAATTATAGTTTCTGGTATTAAATTAAATCTCTGGTATGAATTCTGGTATGCTTTTTGTGATCGTTTCTGGTATCATACATGTCATGTTTCTAGTATTCAACATTATTATTGATGAGCAATAATTATGGTATTACCTTTTTCTGGTATTGAAACATGTTAGATGTATGGTATGTTTTTTCTGGTATTGTATATAACTTCATGTGTACCTGCTAATGTTTGTAGGAGAAGGTAGTAGTTGCACAGCTGTTGGAAAAAATTGGATTTGCTGCTTGGTCCCGAGCTTTTTGCAAATGTTATAACATTATGACAAGCAACAATGTAGAATGTATAAATAGTGTACTGTGTGATGCAAGAGATTATCAGTGCTTGCCCTCATTGATGTTATCAAACAGACAGTGGGTAGATGGTTTGCAACGCGAAGGCAAAGTGCTAAATCATGTACAGAAATGACAACACCAAACGTCGATGCCCTAATACAAGCTAAATATGGGGAGGCAACAAAGTATGGATGCTATGTGCTTGATGCGAAAAGGCTGTTGTTTGAGGTACAATGGAACCAGGAAAGGGAAGTTGTGTGTTTAGTGGATAGGAGTTGCACTTGCAAGGAATTTGATATTGAGGAAATACCATGTGTTCATGCAATAGCTGCAACAAAGATGGCGAAAATGAATCCGGCATCTCTGGTAAGTAAATATTACAACACCGAATATTGGAACACAGCATATGAGGAGACAATATACCCAATTGTAGATCATTAGCATTGTGAGATTCCAAGTTGCATTACATCTATTGAATGCAACCCTCCTATAAAGAGGAAGAGAACCGGAAGATTGCCTAAAGCTAGGATACAAGGATCAATGGAAGGAAGCAAGAAGAAGAAATGCAGTTGTTGCTGCAGGATAGGCCATAACAAAAAAACTTGCCGAAATCAACCAATAGAGAAAGAATGAAGACACATACCAGAAATACTAATTTTGCTTATTTGTCATTATCAGATATGTAGAAAATAGTTACTATATAAATATATGTTTGTTTTATGTGTAAATGTCGACTTACCAGAATCAAAACAATAGGTAATAACAAAAACTAAATAAAAAAACTCATACCAGAATCAAATAAAAGTATACCATTAGGCTATTTATATGAATACCAGAAAGCTACAAGAAACACATAGCACAAACACATACCAGAAATACTAATGCAATAACTCATACCATAAAATCACAAAATAAACATTTCTAGTAAGTAATTACTCATACCAGAGGCACATATATGAAAAACAATCATACCAGAAGCATAAAAAATAACAAAGAAATACCAGATATAATCATACCAGAGGGACTTAAATGAAATACCAGAATCCTAAATAGCAACATAAACACTTCTAGTAAAGAAACTATATTAACAGAATACTTCAGGTAAATAGCAACATAAAAAATTCTGGTAAATTATATTACAAAAGAGTTAATATATTACAACAGAGTCAGTCAATACCAAAATACAAGTTTAGCAAGAGTAAACTACATCATTTAGGACATATTAAGTTTCAAAGGGACTCGTGGGGTTTCACCCACTCCCTATGGTACAAAATAGAACAAAATTGTTCCCTGAAAGCTGGGACCCATTCTTGACATATGTTTGACAAATCAGTTCGTCCAGATGACAAATACTAAATGTGCTTGATTGTGAATACACCACAACTTCCACTGCAATTGTAGACAACAGATTATATAAGTGTTTTTCCAAAACATCATACTAATGAACATACTAGAAACATATGACTAGTATTGTAGAAATCACCTTGGATTGTTCTGTGGAACTTCTTTGGCTGTCTTTCGAACATAATCCAATGGCTTATCAAGATTGTCCCCAAACCTCCCAAATTCTCCATGAATTTTCAGAATATAAGGAAACATAACAAGGAATGGGTTGAGCAAAGCTTTCAAGTCCCCATCAGACATACAGTCCACAATTGAGTCATATATAACAACACACCATTTAATTAAATCAATCTGTAGTGTTATCCAGTGTTTACCACAGGTGTTGATGGTAGTGTATATTGTATCGACTTCATAAAAGCTCTTGCTAAAAAAGGGAGGATCAAGTCCAAATATATAATCTGCAATTTCTTCACCGTAATTAAAAGTCCATGTAGCTTTCAACTCTAAGAATTGTTTATAACGCACATCGTTGAAGTAGTCGACAAATGATACGGGAACAATGGTAATACGGCGATAAACCTCTGGATACTCAATTACAGCTTTTCGGAGGTATGTAATCATTTCATCCAGTTGCTGTAAAGTAGGAAAAAAACTAATAATTCAATACCAGAGCTCATATGAGAATAATATTAGAAAAACATAAAAAGTTCATACCAGAATTCAAGACATGATAACCATCAAGCAAGATACACATACATGAAAACACATCATACCAGAAACACAAAACATAAACAAATACCAGAAAGCTCAAGCAATAAATCATCTAAGGAAGTCAAATGATAATTTATGGCAAAATGAAAGAATGACATACCATAAAACTAATGAAATACATAATACCAGAAAAAAGAAGAAAAAATAAACTCATACCAGACTCTTATACAACTAGCTCATACCAGAAAGCAGTACAACACATCATACAAGAAATTGTAAAAACAAAATGTACAAACAACATCTTACCAGAAACACATCAGTAGCTAGTTTTAGAAAGTCATACCAGAAAACATCATACCAGAAATTATTAACTTAAACAAAAGTAAGGTTAGTGTTAACTTACATACTCCCACAACCAGCCAGTTTTTTGGAGTAAGAGCTTGAAGTGTTCTTTATTTGCCGAATGTTGAAATCCAGTAATAAATTCTTTTTTAGTCTTTGGGTTAAGGTACCAAGCATAAAAAACATCTATATCCTTCTTGCTCAAGAAACCATGCTTGGGGGGCTTGGGGATTTTTACTGGGACAACATAAGGTGATACAACAAGGTCGCTGGGTTTCTTTTCATGTAAACCCATTCTCCTTGGTCCTTTGGTTTGAACTTTCCCTTTCCCTTTCACATCTACCTTTGGTAGTGGTTTCTGTACCAAAACGACAACATAACACACACATTAATAAATATGCATAGAAACAAAACACATGAAGAATAGTAGTGTATTATACCTCTTCCACAACTTCTTCCTTTGGCTGATAAACTTCAGCTTCCTCCTTGGGCTCGGGTTGGGACTGAGGCTGGGGCATTGGCTTTTCTGTAGATAGCGTCTCTTTAGAACTTGAAGAAACCCCAAGAACTTCTAACTTAGGAGCATCAGTTGGAGGTTGGGAGGCCGGCTTTTTAGAGGCTTTGGTACCTTTAGAAGAACCGGCCATCCTTTGAACATTAGTGACGATCCTGAAACATTGACTTTCTATTCTGTGTTGTGTCATAGTTTGTGCCTTCTGCCTCATAACAACTTGGTTGATAGTGGCATCTTGTTGCTCAACCTTCTTGACCAACTCAGAAATCAATTGATTTTGGGTTTGTAGTTGTTTCTTTAAATCCTCAACCCAATCAGGCACACCATACATTAACATAGTAAAAGATTACAAATGCGATATCAAATAAGCATTTGAAACTAATAAATTATGGTATGTAAAATATCAACTATCTGTTTGTGGTAGAAATAGTGGAGGTGGTGGGATCAGAGACAGATGGTGCAACCACAACATCTGTGTTAGAAGTGGTCGGATCAAGGAGAGGTGGTCCAACCACAACTTCTACATTGGAGGTGGTGGGATCGGGCAGAGGTGGTGCAACCAAAGCATCTGTAGGGACAATGCTATCCATTTCTGGAGCAACAACAATCCCAACAGTGCTAGAAGGTGCACCACCAACAACTAGGGGTGTAGCCAATGCCAGCATGTCTTCTTCAGGGCTAAAACAATAGAAAATTTTTTGTAAATATTAAGAATTCTGGTATGATAATATAAATACATATTCAACTTCAGTTTACCATGATACTTCCTCAACAATTTGTTCTGTCTTAGGCTTCTTAGATGCAGCCCTGCATTAGGAAAAAAAACATTATTAAGTAAATGAATAACATACCAGAAACAAAAACCAAATAAAACATAACAATATACACATGAAACAAGATTCAAAATATCATACCAGAAAACATATTAAATCTAATACAAGAATGTAAGGAAAAACTTATACCAGAATTAACATAAAACAAAAATCAGAAACAAAAAGACACATACCAGAAAGTAACAAAGCATTCATACCAGAAAACTAAAACAGAAACTAATACCAGAAGTTATATTATAAGCATATCAGAAACTAACAGACACATACCAGAAAGCAAAAAAGCAGTCATACAATAAAACTAAAGAGACTAGTATAACAAAAAATAATGCAACATTATTAAAATATAGATTGAGTATGAAATGTATTGAGATACCTTTTCATTCCCTCTTCAATTTTCCTTTTCTTTGGGACATCTTCTTTCTTGACAACCTTGTGTGGTCTTGGCAACCTCAAAATATGACGACGACGACGAGGAGGAGGAGGAGTAGCAAAGTCATCACTCTCGGATTCCTCCTTCTTTGGGACTTCCTTGATAGCCTTGACATCATGCCCTCTAGGCCTGGATACACGTACATCGTGGAACCCTACTTTGAAAAGATGACAAAGATAGCCAGCTGGGTCCAAAACTTCATCCCCCCACCATTTGCAGTCATCCTCGGTTTTTGGGTCTTCTAGGTTGAGGGGGATAGTTTTGATGTCATCTTGAGCCACCGATGACGTTGTATCCTTTATTGTCTGGAAGCTGCATTTCATCTTCCCCGTGGTTGATGAAACCCACTTAAGACAAAGTGGGGTTGCTTCTTCATCAACACATGTGGCAAACAAAGATGCTAGTGTGGGGATAGAGTCAAGGATGAAAACCTGCATAATATAGACAGGAAACAAATGAATAAACCATACCAGAAACTCAAACCAATAAATAATATAATACTAATAAAATAATATCATACCAGAAAATGAAACCACAAATGCATATCAGAAAACCAGAAATCAAGTAAACTCGTACAAAAAAGTATAAACTTAAGAACATACCAAAAACAACACAATACATAACATAACTCAATTATAAAACACAAACTAGAAAGATATACCAGAAATGCTATTGCAATAAAGCATACCATAAATCACAAACTTAATATTTCTGGTAACTAATTGCTCATACCAGAAAGCAAGTAAAATCATACCAGAAACAAAACAAAATACAGAACATACGAGAAACAAAACAATACTTCACAAAACTCAATTATACAACATACACAATCATACCAGAATCTAATACATTAAAACAAAATACAAGAATAAAAAACCAGAAACAAAAACCAGAAATGCTAATGCAATAAAGCATACCATAAAATCACAAAAATATCATTTTTGGTAACTAATTACTTATACCAGAGGAAAATAAATGAATAACAAGCATACTAGAGACGTAAACCATAACAAAAATAACAAATATAAACATACCAGAGGCACATAAATGGAAAACCAGAAGCATACCTGGAATGCCAAAGGGAAACGAGAAAGGCAGTAATTTTCGGATGCCCTAAACTTTGTTGGCTCACAATCCCTGAGGTTGTCAAGTGTCTTATTGAAGACAAGGCGCCCCCATGAATAAGAATTAAAGGCATCCATGTCCTTCAGAAGCGATAGAGGAAGATTGGAGACAAACTTCTTCTTATCATTGCCAAGCAAAACAAATTCAATAAACAGCAACAGAGCCATCTTGAATTTCCTTTCATCACTTTTTTCAACTTTGAATATTTTTCCTCCAATTGCTCCAATTTGCACTTGGGCATGCCGAACAACTCCTTCATGTCGACATTTTCTTCTTCATTGTACACATGGAACCGGCACTCAAGGCCGGTAATTTCAGAAAACTCGCTTAAGCCAAACCTTATGAACAAAAATACACAACAAAAAAAGAAAGAAACACATTAACAATAGAAAGTGGAATGGAGGTACAAAACTGAACTAAAAAGGTTAGGTGTATAGTTAATAAATACCTAAGCAGGGTTTTGTTGATTGCAAACCACATTGAGTGTTTGCGGTCAGTTTGAACCTCATGCAGAAGCATGAAGTGTATTAATTGGTTGGAAGGTTTAAGATTGGTACAGAGGGAGATGACAGATGAAAAAATAGAGTTCTTGAACATTTCTTGCCCATTGGCATCCAACCCTTCAAGTAAAAATTTAACCATATTGACACGAGACAAGACAGTTATACGTGCTGCCTCGTATTTTGGGTTTTCATCAAATCTGTACATTAACTAGTAAAGGAAATAAAATTGTTAATACAAGAAAAACAGTCAACAACAAACCAGAAACTCATATCAGCCATTCAACTTACATAGGACTCTTCATGTTCATAACTAACACTTTCCTCAGCAGCCTATGTAAACATACCAGAAAATAATGTCAATATATACATCAACATGAAATACCAGAAAGTAATATAAAAACCTCATATGAACAAATACAAGAAAACATTAATAAATAAAACAAATACCAGAAACCCTAACTAGAACATCTAATACCAGAAACAAATAACATACTAGAATATATACATCAAAATGATCAGACACAACATAAAACAAATAACATACCAGAACTTCTAATACCAGAAAACATTAAACATCATATGAACAAATACAAGAAAAGATACCAGAAAGTAATACATCAACATGCAATACAAGAAACATAAACCATAAACACATACCGGAATTTTAAACTAAAGCAAATACCAGAAAACTTGAAACAAAAAACCTCATATGAACAAATACCACAAAACATACCACAAAGTAATACATGAACCTCCAATACCAGAACACTAACAATAAACACATACCAGAAACTTAAACTAAAGCAAATACCAGAAAACTTGAAACCAATAACATACCAGAAAATCTAATAACATACAAACATACCAGAAAACTCATGTAAATATAAAGACGAAACAAACAAAGAACAAACCATATCAAAACAGATACCAGAAACGATGATTAAACTTACAAACACTAATATGAACAAACACCAGAAACTATAATACCATAAAACATGAAAGAGTATCAAAGCAATACTAACCATAGGTATATCGACTGTTCGAGGACCACCAGATACTACAATTTGAAGGCATGATTCATCATGAGAGACAGCAGAATCATCGCCTTCGTTTCGTGTGGCAATTTTAACAAATAAAGGAGGCGTAGGAGTTAGAAGGTTGAAGGTATGAGCATCACAAGAAGATTTGTTGGCAGCAACCTTTGATCGAGTCGACATTTTCAATTTCTTAGGGTTTACAAAAAATCGAAAGGATTGTGGTGTGTTTGGGGTAAAAACGAAGACGAAAAACAGAGAACAAGTGAGGAGATGGCCGGAAAGTGACGAAGAATGAATCAGAGATGAAGAAAATGGAGATTACGAGAGAGATTGATGAAGACGATAGTTGAAGGTGAGGAGTCGAACAGCGAAGGGCGAACGGTTTCTTCTCTGGTATAACGAAAATGACTTGAATTTGGTAGTTAGTGAGTGAATGAGCGGAATATTGGGTAAATTACTAAGGTAAATTAATTACATAAATTAAGGTCAATTAACAGTAAATAAAATAGGGGTACAGTTTCTTTTATAAAAACTTAAAAAAGCCTAGCATATCAAAATTTGCCAAAAATATTTATTTCACTTGTATTTTTAAAGTTAATATTCATAATTAAAATTTTCATCAAGATATTAATTAAAAATTAAAAAAAAACTCTATTCTTAACTTAGCAAAGTGTTATAGTTATAACATAATAAAAATATATATAGTAGAAGCTCAAGTGTTTTATGAAATAATTTTAATTCTTTAAGAAATTTTTTTTATCATACCAAGATTTACTCATAGTGGAAAAAATATTTAAATATTTTTATTACTTCCTCACTTATAGATCCTTCTAGTAGTATTAAATTCAAGATAGTTATTTCATAACATTATAAAATTATATAAAGGGATTTTATTTTTAAAATTCGTTCAAAATACCGTTTATTTAACATAAAATTTAAAATTCGTTCAAAATATTAAATACGTTTCAAAAAAAATTATGTACAAATTTTGAAAATGATTGATCTTTTGAACGAATCTTAAATTTTATGTTAAATAAACGGTATTTATCAAAAAACAATATTAAAAAAAAAACTTGATCCATGTTTGTTTATTATCTCCTCTCTAATAGAAAAAAAAACTTTATTCTTAACTTATCAAATTAATTATATGCCTTATAGTAATAACAAAATAAAAATATATAAAGAAGAAGCTCAAGCGTATTACGAAATAATTTTTATTCTTTAAGAAAAACAAATTTAGCATACCAAGATGTATCTAGGGGTGGGCATAAATCCCGGTTAATCTCATCCCGATCCCGGCGGGATTTAGAAAGAATGTGTATCCCGTCCCGTGAAAAATTTGCGGGACGGAAACTTTCCATCCCGATTAATCTCACCCCGTCCCACATATATATAAATAATATTTTTATATTTTCAAATTATTAGATCACTAATTCGGTCATTCTTTGTAATATGTGATAATTCTTGCGGGATTCGTCCTGTCCCGACCCACATGGGACAGGACCCGCATGGGACGAAGAAAAAAAAGTCCTAAATTCCGTCCCGTCCCATGCCCACCCCTAGATGTACCCATAGTAGAAAAAATATTTTAAGTGTTTTTATTATCTCCTCTCTTATAGATCCTTCTAGTAGTCTTAAATTCAAGATAGTTATTTCACAACATTATAAATTATATAAAGGTGATTTTATTTTTAAATGGGAAGCTTGAAGTGAATACGACTTATTCTGATACCGGTTTGTAATTGCATAACAATTTAATGTTTTTGTTTTTGTAAGATTACTCATACAAATTGAGTCGTGTTGGTTTTTAACGGACAAGAACTCGGGATACCGAGAAAACCTAAAAGTTCAAGAGGATGTAAAAAAATAAACGAAAAAAAATCTCAAGATGTTTAAATATATAAAGAAAATCAAATAAATATACTGCTTCAATTATAAAAGATAAATAAAATCCGTAGTCTTAGATTTTGGGTACTATGTTTTCTTTATTTAATTTCAAGCATACTGATTCGGGTATTACGTTTCAGATATTGAAATTAAAGTATTAAACTTTGGGTATAAGTTTTGATATATTAATCAAGAGATTAGATTATTCTACCTGGTTATAGAGTAAGATGACAAAGTTATCAACTAGAGTTCGATTAAACCAACATGGATTAAGGGTTTTTTTTAATAATGTTTTTTTTGATAAATACCGTTTATTTAACATAAAATTTAAGATTCGTTCAAATTATTAAATCATTTTCAAAATTTATACATAATTTTTTTTTTGAAACTGAATTGTTATGCAATTAAAAACCGATATTGAAATAAGTCGTATTTATTTCAAGCTCTTACCCATTTAAAAATAAAAATCACCTTTATATCATTTTATAATGTTATGAAATAACTATCTTGAATTTAAGACTACTATAAGGATCTATAAGAGAGGAGGTAATAAAAACACTTCAAATAATTTTTCTACTAGGATTTTTTTCTTAAATAATAACAAAATGAAAAAGAATTCTAACATTAGGTACGGAGTAAAAGTTATTCCGAGAATAAGAAGGAATTAGGGTCGGAGTAGACCCGCAATTTGTTGAATGAATAACCCGCAATTTCAAACTGCGGGTTTATTTTATTAAAAAAAAAATTAATTCCACTGTTTAATGAAAACTGCGGGTTTATTTTATTAAAAAAAAAATATTAATTCCACTGTTTAATGAAAAGGGGGCGAAAAACCTCATTTTGAGGGTGAAAGATTTCGAACCTCAAACCATTCAGTCATGTGGGCAACACATTTCTACTACACCACACTCATTTAGGGATATATCTTCAGAACTAAATATATTGCTATCAACAAAGCTATAATTGGTGAATTTCAATTTGTCACCTCATCTTATTTTTAATCTAACCGATCCTATAATTTGTATATATTTTTTTGAATAATAATTATAATTTCGTATTATTTTTTTTTAAATTATAAAAAATATTTACTAATGTTAAATGATAGTTATAAATCAATGGAGTAAAGACATAACTATTAATAAAAATTAGCACAAATATTTAAGTTCGAATTATAATATAATATTTAAAATAATTTTTTGAATTAAATTATTATATTATAATTCGAACTTAAATATTTGTGTTATTTTTTATAAATAGTTATATCTTTACTTTATTGACTTATAACTATCATTTAAATTTTATATAAATAAAAGAACAAATTTTATTAAATATTTAATATAATTTAAATTTTATTACGAAATTATTAGTATTATTCAACAAAAACACATACAAAATATAGGAGCGATTAAATTGAAAATAACATGAGGTGGAAATTTGAAATGCGCCAAGCGTAGTGTTGAACAATAAATTTAGTTTTGAACAATAAGGTGGAAACGTGCTGCCCACATGGACTGATGGTCCGAGGTTCGAAACCCGTCTCCCTCAAAACGAGGCGTTTTCGCTCCCTTTTCATTAAACAGTGGTATTATATATTTTTTCATTTTCATTTTGTTAGAATTCTTTTTATTATTTAGGAAAAAATTCCTTTCTACTATGGATACATCTTGGTATGATATATTTTTTTATTAAAGAATAAAAATTATTTCGTAATACGTTTGAGCTTCTACTAAATATATTTTTATTATGTTATAACTATAACGCATAAAATTAATATGATAAACTAAGAATAGTGTTTTTTTTTAATTTCTAATTAATATCTTGATGAAAAATTTAATTATAAATATTAATTTTAAAAATAAAAGTGAAATAAATATTCTTTTGGTTGAATTATATTTATTAAAATAATTTTTTTAATAGGGTATTAAAAATGATTGAGCTTAATGTATTATAGTTTATTTCACTAAGTGGGGTAGAGGGTGATCAACCTTAGTGTCACGCGAAAAGTAGGATATCTAAGAAAAGGATAATGGTAGTCTTATAAAGCATGTATGTGCAATAGAAAGAAAGCCGTGGCGCGCGCGTACAACCAACTTCATCATGTCATCCTCAAATAATCCCAAGTTTTGTCGGCTGGCAACCCTGACCTATTTTACAACTTATATATTATGATTGGTTTCCATATGTTTGACTATAATGTTCAATTTCCCCTGTACGTGCAAACCAAGTAACCAGCTAAACCCAATTTATGTGTAATACCAACATACATACGTACATACAACTGCTGCGTTTATCTGCTAAACAATATTTATAACTAGCCAAAAGGTCAAACTACAACTAAACCTAATGTATAAATTATTTGACACCAACATGCCTCCTT
Source organism: Fagopyrum esculentum (assembly GCA_033239045.1). Classification (NCBI taxonomy): domain Eukaryota; kingdom Viridiplantae; phylum Streptophyta; class Magnoliopsida; order Caryophyllales; family Polygonaceae; genus Fagopyrum; species Fagopyrum esculentum. The sequence goes on along the minus strand of BSUD01000003.1, from coordinate 89,565,299 downwards.
TGTTAGACTAAGATTTTTTATTATTCACGAGACGTGGAACAATTCATTTCTTCTCAACCTTCAACTCTACACCCAAAACATGTTTGACTTACAGCTTAATCTACCATATTTTAGCTCGTCACTTTATTTATTGTTTTGTTTACCTAATTTACAAAATCAAATGTCTTTTGGACTTTAATTCATATTACAACATCATGTCGTTTGCGGTTAGATTATGTCCATGTAGCGCGGGCCTACCAACAACAATGTTGATTTTCCTGAAAATATGTTGAGCATTGAAGTGCATGAAGCCCGAGATCATGGATGAGATATTTCAGATGATCATGTCCGTCTTCCACAATGGTTTTCATACTTGATTGATCGAGTTAATGAGCATCAAGTTGTCTCCAATCTCAATGGATGTAGCACCTAAACTTGCGGCCTTTTGGAGGCCCTGCTGAAGAGTTAAAGCTTCTGCCTCTAACACAGATCGGCAAAGCATCTTCTTTTCTCTATAGCTAGAGGAATTACAAGGATGTATCCGAACGCATATTGATTCGACGAGTTTCCGAACGCGTCAAAGTTTAGTTTTACATATCCCTCTTGCGGTCTTTGCTAGAGGAATTGCAAGGTTTTTTTGGTGTTGTTCATAGTCAATTTTGTGTTGGCTTTTTCCCATTCGTTCATTTGATCCATCGCAATCTATTTCAAATTCCGTGGTGCCTTTTTCTTATGGAATATGATTTGATTTCTAGTCAACCAAACATTCCACCATATAACAACTAGTTGTCTTAATTCTGTTGGACATATAGTTTCTTTAACTCATAAAGGGTATCAATTATGTTCCGATTTGTTATGTCATAGTTATGCACTATTGTTATAATTTTTGCATTATCGATGATCTTAACAATATAAGGCCACACAAAGAGAGGTGTTTAGAACTTTTTGTGTGATGATTACAAAATTTTTAGTGCATCACAAATGAAATTTTTTGCTTGTCAAGATTTTCTTTTGTTGGAATTTCGTGAAGAGCCAACTTCCATAGAAATTTTTTGATTTTAGGCATTTTGTTGATCTGTGATATCCAAGTTTTGTCCGAGGTTACTCCAACTTTCCGTTGTTGGATCATTTCCATAGAAGATTTAGTCAAGTATCATCCTTCTTTATTAGTCGTCCAATATATTATATCTCTTATATCATTATTGGGAAGCCTATAGTTTTTAATTTTTATTATAATGTCATTTGGTAGAAGTGTATCTAGTTTGTTTATGAGTTGATGATTCCATCTTTTATCTATGATATAAGTACAATTTAGTTCTGTAGAATTGGGTTTTGTTACTCACTAGGTTCTGAAGTGGTTTTTCAGTAATCTATTGGTCTTTCCAAAATCTTATCATTCTACCATCTTCAACACGCCATCTAAGACATTTGTTAAAATATTCTCTTAGTTTAACTAATTTCTTCCATTGCTAAGATGTATTTTTTCACATTTGTAATTCTAGAGGCATGTGCCTTTTAAGTATTTTTCTTCTACTATAATGACCCAAATATTGTCTGGATCAACCATGATTTTACATAGAAGTCATTTGTGAGGCTTTGTTCATTCTTCTACTTTTCTAATTCTTGTTCCCCAGCAAATAAGGGGATGGAAATGTGGTCCCTTGTTCCAAAAGAAGTTTTGTTGATCTGGTCTAGTTCGTTGTGAATGCTTGCATTAGGTAACTTCGCTTGGCATTAAGATTTGCTTTTATTAACGTTGTTTTCCTTCTTGTGAAAGAGGCGTTACTTTCCATGTAAGTTGTTGTTTCGATTTTGGAATACGTAATTAAATATGTCCTTAATAACTCTCCCATCAACAATTGGACATCTAAGATATATTTCTAAATTGGTGGATGTCGTGATGCCAAGGTGCGCTTGGATCCTTCTTTTGTTGTTTGGATCAATGTTAGCGGTAGTTTAGAAAGCGAATTTGTGGAAATTAATAACTTGACCAGATCTAGCACAATAATAAGTTAGGACTGATATAATTTTGCTACTTGCTTCTGTTATTGCCTTTGTAAAAGTTATTATGCCATTCGCAAAAGCTAAAAAGGAAATCATTGTTCGTTTTTAATTATAGGAATCCTATAGATTTTGGATTCTCACTACGAGGTTTTTGTAGTATTTCTGCGCCCAGAATGAAGAGAAGCACTGGCAAGGGGCTCCTTGACGGATATCTCTTTGTGGGGAACATATTATTATTGGGGAGTCATTTATTAGTATGGAGTAAGAGACTGTTGAGACACATTCATTGATATAATTCGTAAACTTTTCTCCAAATCCAAATTTTTCAAGAACAACCTTTAGAAATTTCCATGTTACTTTATCATAGACCTTTTCCATATCAAGTTTTATTGTCATAAACCCTTCTTTAACTTTTTTTTTTTCTAAATCCATAGAAAACTTTATGTGCAATGAGGACATTATCATGAATTGCTCTGATTTTGGTAAAAGAACTCTATAGAGGGTGGATCAATTTTGTTAAGATTAAACTTAATCTCTTAGCTTGAAATTTGACAATTATTTTATAGACTCTCGAACATAGACTTATTGGTTTGTGTGGGAAGCTGTTGAAGGGTTGTCAATTGAAGAACCGAATAGGTGAATAATAAGGATATAGATACTCTAGAAGGGGAGTTGAATAGAGTTTGAGAACTTTTCGCAATATCGTATCAAGGCTTTGAAACTAATCTCAAAGCCTTGAAGTCGATTTGTGCGCTTAGTGACAAAAATGTTTTTTAATGCTTTGAAGTGGAATTCAAGGCCTTGCCTTCGAAACCTGCAGAAAGTTGTTAATAACAATAAAACGCGATAATAAATGCGGAATATAACAGATCAACGCAACGATATGTTTACGAAGTTTGGCCCTAATAGCCTACTCTCCGCCTAGGGTTTCCGACCCTATGATTCTAACTATCAATTATTTGCTTTTTGTGAGTCCTAGATACAACCTAGAAGAACTTCCCTTCTTCTCTCAATGTAGCCTCAATGCTACGATCTAGTCAATTCTATTCTAGCAATAATAGCCTAGTTACTTCGCAGAGTAACACACTCGAGTGTAACACTCTATAGATATGCCAATGGAGCTCTTGTGTTTATTTCACTCTAAGAAAGTAAACTAATTTAAGCTTAAGAGGAAGATAAAGTTTTGGATCGATGAAGATGTTCTCGTATGATCGCTTGAAGACTTCGTTTCTTATCCGTGCAAGTTCTTGTTGTATCGTCTTCAACTTCAATTGTCATCTTCATTTATAGTTTTCTATGGATATCTTCTCTTGGCCATTGTCCCATAGCCGTTGTAACATCTTTATTTCTCCATAGAATATGCTGCTTGGTTTAACGAGATCTTCAATCTCTAGATCTTCTCTTCTTTACTTTGAATGATGTTGGAGATTTTCACCGTAATCTTCTTTAAACCAGGATCTTGTTTGCCGTTGGAGATCTTCTTAGTATCTTATCATCAAATCTTCTTTCAACCGAGATCTTCTCCTAGATCTTTGCTTCGGTTACATCGAATCTTCAAAGTCTTCGGCTAACATCTTCCAAGATCTTCTTGTTTAGTTAGTTGGCCTTTGAAGATCTTCTCCAAGATCTTCTCTCTTGGTCATTGTAAACGTGTGTGTGTTGTAACGAATCGCTTAGCCGAGTTCTTCCCTTATAATGCTTTTCAAGGCCTACACACATTTTAACAAACAAACCAAGGCATGTTGTAACACCCCGATTCCGCAGGACTCGGAGTGTCACATTGGGCTAGGATCTCACAATGGATCTTGACCCTAGCCTGACAACAAGTTCACTTGACCTTACAACATGACATTGGCAGATATAAAGCAAATGCATAAAATTGTATAAACTGTACAACCAAAAGGTAAAACAACATAGCCGAGTATAAACCACAACGCCCTCACATAGGAGTAACAAAAGATCATCCTCACGCAAGAGGGAAAGGTAAACAAACCCAAAAGCCCACAACATCCTATCTACGAGAGGTCCTCGGCCTGCCACTCTGGTAGATCACTCAGCAGCACGCCTATCTTGTGGGGCATCTACAACATGGTAATAAACCATTAGCTATCCATACATATATAGAGTAATGCATAAGCACAAACACAATCATGTAAAGATAAACACATCAGCATGATATCACACATTTACCCAGTTTATCATCTTTATATAATAGTCATTCACTCAAGTCGTATATATATATATATATATATATATATATATATATATATATATATATATATATATATATAAATGAAAGTATGTGACACGAGGACCGATACATCCCCGCCTCAGAGTGCTATATCCAACTGTACGAGTATCGGTCAAACAATCCGTGTAACCTATGGGAGTAGATTGTGCCCTTTCTGTAAACTAGACTGGTATGACGTCAGAGAACCTCCCAGACTCCACTACGGGATGAAAGGGAAAGGGTATCACAACCACGCAGTGGGGCAATCAATAAAACATAGGTCGGTATAAATGACATCTCATGCTATCATAGCAAACATATAAAGCACACACCACTCATGCAAACACCCAATATAAGGATGGTAGCTAAGTAAGCCCTACGGACTTACCTCAACCTCGTACAAAGATCAACCAGAAGCAACCTCCAATCCTGAGAGAGGGGCACTGCCTAATAACAAGGCATATAAAGATATCAACCTCTATTCATTAAAGGAGTCACACCCAGACCCAAGGGATCCATACTCAACCTCAAAACCTCAACAAACATAAACCTAAGTCCTTAAAGCCGTACAAGGCATAAACCGATCATAACCTCAATAAAACACAACCTCACACACCTAGCATGATCCTATACACTCACACTAAGAAAGGAGGGAACAAAGGAAATCCTAATTTGGCCTAGAAGCAACACACACCTGCAGAACCAAGAGAAGAACCTAGCTGATGCAGGTGGGCACAAGGGCGGCTCACAGGTGGTGCAGGGGCTGTCCTGTCCGGCTTGGGGCGGCTGCAAGGTGGCGTAGAGGCGGCTAGACAGCAGAGGACACCACCTTAGCCCTTTCTTCACTCCTTCCTTCGATTCTTTACTCCTTCAAGCTGGACTTCCAGAAGATCAACTCAACACCATCACCACCTCAAGCTGACTTAACAAGGCACAACAACATCATCATCATCAAACCACAAGTAAAGCCAATCACAAGGCTCACAAAACTCACAAAAACTCAAGGAAGATCAAAGATAATCCAAGAGAGAAGAGAGGAGAAATGTACGCAGGAGAGAGAGATGGAGCTGAGAATTGTAAACCGTCATCAAAGGAAAGAGATTAAGGTTATAAATGGTAAAAAGAGTAAAGCATGGGTCAAAGGGTCAAAGAAGACGGCTGTAGCACACAGAGCCGCAAGGGCGGACTTTGTGAGCCGCAGGGGCGGCCCTGGCAAACCGCAGGGGCGCCTCCAAGGTCACGCAGGGGAGGATCAGGTTGAATCTAGGTCATCAGCTCACTCTCTCAGTTACTCAGCAACTAGGCTCTTAAATCTCACCCTCCTAAAAACAAGTTTCGTCCCGAAACTTGCAAAATCCCAAATCCTATCGGACCCATAAGCCGAGGTATCTCCGCTCAGAAGGTCATCACCTATAGCAATCTATAACCTCAAACACGAACATGGAGGAATCATCATCTCCAGAAAACAGGGCCATAACGCTACCCAAAGGCGTAGAGGAATCACATCTCTCGCCATACCACATCACAAGGCATAGAGGAAGTACATCTCCAGCCAACACATAATCACATACAACGCATGGAGGAATAACATCTCCACTAAAACTATGACCATCAAGGTAGCATGGAGGAAAGAACCATCTCCAACTGAATCCTAATCAAACTCAAATAGCATGGAGGGAAGAACCATCTCCTGCTATAATATAAATCTTACACACGTAGGTTGGAGGAAATAATCATCTCCAACTATAACATACATAATGCTAGTACAACAAGATCTAATAAGATCATAAAATATATCATAACTAGAATGGAATAACATATCAAGGCATGTAAGCATATACACACATAATCACATACTCACCAAGATAGCACTAAGATCTACTCATCCACCCTAGATGCATCTATCTCAACATAAAATTCTGGATAGTTCCTCTAGATACTATCCTCAGTCTCCCATGTATCCTCCTCAGGTCCACGTCTAGACCACTGTATCCTCATCATAGGAATGCCCTTTGAACGCAGACGTCTCACACCTCGTTCTAAGACTTCAATAGGATGCTCAACAAAGGTGTGGTCCGGCTCCACCACCAAATCATCATAACTCACAATGTGCCTCGGATCTGGTATGTACTCTCTCAACTGAGACACATGGAACACAGGGTGAACGCCCTCTAAGCTCGGAGGCAAAGCTAATTTGTAGGTTGCCCTCCCAACTCTATCTAGTATCTCAAAAGGACCGACATATCGGGGACTCAACTTCCCCTTTATGCCAAAACGTCTGACGCCACGCGTCAGAGATACTCTCAACCAGACATGAGCTCCTACCCTGAACTCTAGAGGCCGACGTCTCTTGTCTACATATGATTTCTGGCGACTCTGTGCAACCATTATTCTCTCTCTAATCAGTGCTACTCGAGTCATATCATCCTGAATCTGCTCTGGCTCTATCCCACTGATACTGCTAGGCTCATCCCAACATAAAGGTGTACGGCACCTACGTCCATACAATGCCTCATAAGAAGCCATCCCAATATATGCATGCCGGCTGTTGTTGTATGAGAACTCAACAAGTGGGAGGTAATCAGACCGTCCTTGTCCCCAATCCAACACACAAGCTCGCAACATCTCCTCTAGGGTCTAGATGTTCCTCTCAGACTGACCATCTGTCTGGGGGTGAAACGCAATCGTAAAGTGTAGACTCATCCCCAAAGCAATCTGAATCTACTGCCAAAACCTCGAGGTAAACCGTCCATCTCGATCAAAGACGATCATCCTCGGTACACCATGGAATCTCACTATCTGTCTAGTGTACTCCTCAACTAATCTACTCACTGGCCATGTCTCTCTGATAGAAATGAAACGTGCCGTCTTCGTCAGTCTATCAACAACAACCCAAATAGCATCAAAACTCCTACTAGGCCTCAATCCCGTCAAAAAGTCCATGGAGACGTCCTCCCACTTCCATTGTGGTACTGACAGTGGATGAAGTTCACATCGAGGTCTGCAATGCTCTATCTTGACCTGCTTACAGGTCGCACACTGAGCTACAAATGTGGCTACATCGGGCTTCAGCCCTCCCCACCAATATGAACGTCTGACATCATGGTACATCTTACTAGTACCTGGATGTACAGAGTAAGGTGTATAGTGAGCCTCCTGTAAGATCCTCTATCTCAGCTCTACATCGGCAGGTACACAGATACGATCATGACGCTTCATCACTTCATCTGCTCTGAAAACTCCACCTCGATTAAAATGGTTTACAGGTGTTGATGTTGGAAGACTTCACACAAATGTAGTAGTTGGATATACTAACAATGTATTGATTATATTTCTAGATATTTGGTTGGTTTGAATTCAGTGCAGGTTTCAGTTAAATATCAAGGGCCTTGAAGTTGGATTCAAGGATAAAGGAACATAACAAGTTCAAAAGGACGAAATCAAGGGCCTTGGAATTATAGATGCACAAAACAAGGATTCAAAATGAGTTGAAGATTTTATTGGAAGATTCTGTAACGGAAAGATCTCATAAACCAAAGATCTTATCAACCAAAGGAAGATCTTATTAAACAAAGGAAGATCTCAACCGAAGAATAGAGAATCTTTTCTAGAAGATTTTATAAACAACAAACGGCAAAAATATCTTCTCTCTCTATTCAACAGAAGACGAGAAGATCAAAGAGTTAAGGACTCGACGTGTTCTCAGGAGCTAAAGACTTGCAAACGTCTACCTTATCTCGAAACAAGAAACGATCTTTGACCGAAGGTATTTCTATGGTCGTCTATACCCAATCAAAAGTAAATCCCGACTTAGCACTAAGAACAGGTATAGTGATTAAGTAAGGGTCGAACCCAAGAGAGTTAAGGTGTTTTAGATGCGATTATCGATTATAGTGACAAGTAACAAAAAGGGGGGGGTTTGTTGAATTGATGCACACAAAAACTTATGAAAACGATTAATGCGACAAGTAAGACAATAATGGATGAATCTACACTAGGTTGATTCTAAGCAGACAATTGCTACTTTGGTGAGTTCCTTTTACAAGTTTTCAAGTAATCTCCCGTCTCGATCATATATATGTGTTGAGCCAACCGGCACCAACATAACTTAACAGGTTAGTGTTCCGTAAACCTACAAGAACAAATAACAAGTAAGCTTTCAAACAAAGACTAAGGGATATAAAGAGAAGATTAAAACCGTTAAACTTATGTTTATATTTGTGTTCCTTTTCTTTAAGTAATCACAACCCGTTATTACTCAAAGTTGCTACTAGATTAAAGACCCGAACCCGGAACCTATTAATCCTAGTTGTTTGCATGCACTTTAGAACCTAAGGTGATCAATCTCAAGCAATAGTAAACATGCAATTAGACAATGGAGATCAAGGAAACACAAAGTATTACTGAATGAAAACTTATATTATAAAGAACTTACAACCAAAGTAACAATGCAGCTTCAAACCAACCCAATGTAGCAAGGATTTTAGCAACTCATTACAAAGGTAGCAAGATAATCTAAGTGGATAATTTATTGGCTAACAAGATGATAAGATGGATCATTCTAGCAATCAACCAAAGACTATTTATACTACAAAAGACACTAAATAGGAGTAAATGGCCGGCCCAAAGCAACCACCTTTAATGCCATAAAGGTGGTGTAAACAACCGGAGTAAAGCTTCTGACGTTAAGCCGCAGGGGCGGCCTTCAGCTCCGCAGGGGCGGTGAAGGCAAAAACGCTTGATCTTCTTCATGGCCGCTGGGGCGGCTAGGTAATTCCGTTGGGGCGGATCTTCAATGCTCTTCAAACGTCTGACCCTTCGACTTCTTGACGTTTCTGATGCCAAGCCGCCGGGGCGTCCCTATGTCGACGTAGGGGCGGTGACACAGCCTCTTCGCCTTCCAGCTCCCAGGTTGAGGCGCAGGCAAGGGAGCAGTGGGAGGCGCTGGGGAGCTGGTCTTCGTCTCTTTAGGGCAGGACACCGTAGGGGCGCCAAGGAGTGGCGCAAGGGCGGTGACACACTTCATGGCTGGCGCTGGTGAAGGTGCAGGGAGCGCTCTAGTGTAAGGCGTCACCCACAGGGGTGGTGGCATGGTTCCGCAGGGGCGGTGAGGCAACAGAAGCTTTGCTTCGTGAACGATCTTCACTCCTAAGTGCTTATAACTCCTTCTCAGCTTCTTTTAGTCTTCTTCTTCTAGACCAAGGAGTTAGTAGCATAAACCGACACAAATGCAATAAAAAGACTCTAAAAACTATCGTAAATGATAGTGTTTCCATCACCTATCAAACTCCCCCACACTTAGACCTTTTACTCGTCCCGAGTAAAACGAATGATAGCAACTAGACTCAAAGGCCTCCGGAAGCATGAGTAAGCAAGAAAAGACAATGAAAACAAGAGAAAAACCAAGAAGGAAAATATGAAAAGAGAGGAAATGTGAGAAAAAGAGAGGAACTACAATCCTTATTGCTCCAAGAGTGGCCTACCCGGACAACCTCCTTATGACTCCCCTTTTTATATCGCCAAATGCCGGAAGGAAAACCTACACTCGGTGTTGCTCATTTTGCCAAGACGCCCTTTCGGGTTTTCTCCTTGCCACTGTTCTTCTTTTCTCACTTGAACTCACATCCCTCAAGTCCAATTTTGCACCAACCTAAGGTTGGTCGGACTACCTTCTTTTTGCCTAAACCGCCCTTTCGGGTTTTCGGTTTATCCAAGGATTTTCATGTCTTTCTTTTTTTTCATTTTCTTTGGCTTTTTTTTCACTGTGAATTTCAATCTGAATTCAAAAGATGCAAAACAAACTCAAAACAACTCAATGAACTGTACAAGCAATGATATATCCCTCCCCCATACTTGAAGTAGACTTTGTCCTCAAAGTGGAAAATGAGGCAAAGATAAATGTGGGAGAAGGGAAAAGGAATGTACCCCTTAGTGGAGTGGTCCGGATGGACCACCAGGACCCTCCTCCGGTGGGTAAGGAAAATGGCGGAAGAAGTGCTCCTACCGGCGGTAGATGTCATCTATGCGGTCCTGCTGGGCTGTCATCCGGCGGCCAAAAGAGGTCTCAAAACTGGCCTGCCAAGCCAGCTGCTGAGCCTCCAGCTGTTGCTGCTGGGCTGCCTGCCAAGCTTCCTGCCTCTAGTCAAAGTGGGAGATCATGGAGGTGGCAAAACTGGTCTGCCAGCTCTGTTGCTGCTCCAGCATAGTCCGCTAGTAATCGGACTGCCATGTCTGGTGCTGGGTCGTCATAGCTGCCATTTGAGCCTGAAGGCTCGCAAGGGTTGGATCCTCCTCTGGTGCCGCAGTGGGCATCTCCTCGTCATCTGGGATGGGTAGTTTCTCCTCCTGATGAGCCCGGCTGGAGCTGGCAGCATGCCTCTCCACAATGGCCACTAGTGGCCTCCTCGGCACGAAAGGATCTGCCGGAATGTAGAGCTCGGAGAGCTCACCTCCTAATGGTAAAGGCCGGGGAAGGTAGGTGAGGTGGCTCCCATCTGCAAGGGAGATCCAAAATAGGTTCTCCCCGTCCCGCCGAAGGAGCTTGCACCTCCTAAGCATCCCCTCAGTGTAGAGAGGAGCCACCATCCCGTCCTGCAACTCGGACAGGTCCATCACCTGTGAGGCGATCAAGGAGATCACCCCACCACCGACAATATCCCTCGACTGGTCCCTCCTGATCCGCTTCAAAGCGGCAAGGATAAGAGAGGGCCAATCCATCACCTTCTCGCTCTGTCGAAGGCAGGAGTAGAGTAGTGGGAGGTCCTTGAGGGCGACCTTGTTTTCCTCTTTGTGTCCATAGAAGACACTCATGAGGATCTTTGAGATGAGCCTCAAGCTGCGGTGAGTGAGTTTGTTGGAGTACTCACCCCCACCATGGAATTCTGACTCGGTAGCTGCCTGCCAAAACTCGCACAGGTCCGGGGTCGGGACTGGATCCCACCAGTTTACAGCGGGGTTTAGAGTTACCCCAAAGGCCTCCTGTAGATCGGCGTAGTCAAGTGTGTATTTCACCTTGTTGAACTTGAAGGTGAGGCCGATCCACACGTGATCTTCCTTCTCCATTGTGAAAGTGGAGATAAACTGTCTGCTGAGCTCGGGATATGTTGGAGCACTCTTTTGGATGAAGTCTCCGAGCCCGGCATTCACCAAAAAAGCTTGCATGCTCTCTAGCATGCCTAGTTTCTCCAAAGTAGGAATATGCAAAAATCGAGTTGCATACATAACTCGATCTTGCACAATCCTATAACGCTCCTTCTCTGCTTCGGTCATCTTTTATTTCCTTAGGGCTTCCATTCTTGAAAAGTAATTGAAGCAAAAGATTAGCAAATGTCGAAATAGGGAAAAGAAAACGATCTTTCTGGTGTGATTTCCATAGGAGCGGCTTTGCAGGCGCAAGGGCGGTAAGGCGCAGGGGCGGATGCTTGCAGCCGCAGGTGCGGGAGAAGTGCAGAGGCGATTTCCGGGGAGCGATGGAAGGGGTGTTGCTGAGGCCGGTCCGGTGACTTCCTTGGTGGTTTAGGCGTTGTCGATGGTGCAGCTAGGGTGGAATGTGTGAAGTGGGTGAGGATGAAGGTTGTAGGAATGTGTGAGAGTAAGGGGTAGTGGGAGAGGGTGGCGCAGGGGCGTTGCGTCTGGTGGCTGGATGTTCGAGGCGGCGCAGGGGCGTCGGCGAGGGTGTTGGTGGGCAAAGGGCGCAGGGGCGTGAGAGTGTTTTTGAAGGAGAGGGGTTTTGGAGGGTTTGTGTGTTTGGTGAAGAAGGTTGGTGGGTGGTGCGTTGTAGGTGTAGGAATTTTCGAGATCAACTTTTTTTTTTCTTTTCTGGGTAAACCCGCAGGGGCGGGAGTTTGTCGCCGCGGGGGCGGTGACAAGGGAGAGGGGCACGCAGGCTCAGCGCCGGAGGCGGCGCCGAGAATTCATGTCAAGGATAGCCGCCGGAGGGGCGTAGGGATGTCACCGCGGGGGTGGTGACAAGCATGTTGCAGGCGCAGGCCCAGCGCCGGGGGCGGCACTGGGCATGAGTGTCACCGCAGGGGCGGGGACACAATGCCGCAGGGGCGGTTTCTTGACAGAGGCTCCTCTTCTTATTCCTTCGGGTTGCCTCCCGAGAAGCGCCTTTGTTTTACGTCGTTGGCTCGACGTAAGATCTCTACTTCTATGACTGTGCTTCCTCCAGCATCATCTCGTCGATTGGATCGTTCTTGACTTCTTCAAGGTAGAGCTTTAGCCTTTGTCTGTTTACCTTGAATACCTTGTGCGTTTGGGGATCATAGAGATCCACAGCTCCGTGAGGGTATACTTCGGCTACTATGAACGGCCATGTCCATCTCGAACGCAACTTACCTGCAAAGAGTTTTAAACGTGATTGAAAGAGAAGTACCTTATTACCTACCTTGAAGTCCTTCTAGAGAATGTTCCAGTCATGCCATGCTTTGGTCTTCTCTTTGTATGTGGTAGCATGGTCATATGCATCTAGCCTCAGTTCCTCAAATATTTCACAAAATATAAGAGAGGATTGGGGCATTTCATGTCTCCTTGAAAGATTTCCTACCCTTTGGCATCTATCACACACTTTGCAAAATGCTAAAGCGTCTCGAAAAATGTGTGGCCAAAAGAAACCGGCATCCAAAACTTTTCTTGCAGTTTTGTTTGCCCCAAAGTGTCCCCCACATGCTTCAGAATGACAGAAAGTTAGGACGGATTGTACCTCATTGTCCGGAATGCAACGCCGGATCACTTGGTCACTACAATGCTTCCAAAGGTAAGGATCGTCCCAAACGTAGTGTCGAGCTTCAGCCTTTACCTTCTCTCGTTGTGCCTTGGTGAAGTCTGGAGGATACTCCTTCCTGACAATGAAGTTCACAATGTCAGCAAACCAAGGCTTAAAAGATTGAAGCTTAAGACAAACCTCTGTCGACAATTCCGCAGGGGCGCCTAGACTGAGCTGAAGGGGCGGCTGGTGTGAGGTGCGGGGGCGGTTACACAACAGAGAGTTGTGTAAAATATATCGTCTGGAAAACTTCCGGCTATCTCTCTTCCTTAATGATCGGCCACCAGGTTCTGAGCCCCCTTCTTGTCCCTTATCTCTAGGTTAAACTCACTTAGAAGAAGCACCCATCGGATTAATCGTGGCTTTGCCTCCTTCTTTGCCATGAGGTACCTAAGAGTTGCATGGTCAATGAAGATAATTACTGTTACGTCTAGGATGTATGCACGCAAAAGCTTTAAATTTATAACTCGTTATATTTCTCCTAACTCCTAGAGAACCCGTAGTGTACGGGACGTTTTGTAGTAGGGATAGTATTCCGAGGTCGAACACAAAGACTGAGGTGAGATTGAATCAATTAGTGACTAAGTTTAGTGAAGATCTAGGCTAAGAAAAGAGAAAGAAATAAAGAAATGAAAATCTCAATGTTTTTGGTTTGGTTTTTAGGTGATCAATCAAAGATCACAAATCATGCAAAATAAACAATCAACTAAGCTAACAAATCAACACAAACAAACGAGCTAGACACGAGATATGAGATCAAAGGGAGAAAAGCGGATTCTAGGGGTTGGAAATTCTGGTTATGGCATAGGACTCAAGCTATCTAATCATTCCTTGGATCAACTATAGTATGTTGGGAGTGAGTGTTTCTAGATTGGGATCAATCACCGGGTAGGTCTCATGGTCCACTAGTCCGTTCCTAAGGTCTCATCATCGGGTAAGTCTCAAAGAGCCTAAGGTATGGAATTCTACACAAACCGGATGGTATTCTAGGGATCTAACCTCTCTTTACCGGGTAAGTCTTGGAAAGGCAAGTCCTAGACACCTATCCTAGCACACTCAGTCCAATAGCGGCTTATGAGGCTCACTACTACCTAGAGTTTGTCATCTTCGGTATCTAAGAGCAAGAATTACCGGGTAGGTCTCTTCTAACACTTAGTTGCTAACACTTGGTCACCCTAGGATAGAATTAGCTCAACAAACACTAGGATTTCAACAATCTAACAACCTAACACTTGGATTTGTCATTACAAGCAAATTCATCAAAATCACGGGGTGTTCATCAAGGTCCACGGCCGTGGTTTGTCTAGAACAAACCGTGGATTCTAACAGTGACTAGGTTCAAGCAAACGAATCGTCCAAGAATACATTTAAGTCTATCCTATCATAGTCCAAGCCATAACCATCCTTTCCTTACCCTAGAATCGCATCTATTTAGCCAACAACATACATCATCATAATCGAAATCATCAAGCATAAAATCATGGCATCCATTTGCAAGAAAATAAGAGAAAGAGATGAACAAATAGAGCAAGTGAAACCAAGCTGAATATAAGAATTAGAAGACTCACAACCCTTCAAAAGAAGGTTTAATCGATTCTTACAACCCTAGAAAACGATTCCGATAATCTTCACTCTAAAATCTATCAAAGGCTAACAATGGTGTCTTCTTCTTCTCTTCTCAAATGGAGCTTTTCTTCTCCTTCAATGGTAGCTCCCTTCCAAGCTTCCAATTGAGAGAATCTTCTTGTTGAGAGTATGGGAGAGAATGGTAGTGAGAGTGGATGATGGGAGATGGAAGATCATTTTTCAGCCTTGCAGGACCACCTATTTATCCTACAAATTTGCAAGGGTCGGCCATGAAGATCGTGGCACAACTGTCACAACCGTCTAGCAAAAACCACGGTCCAATTCCACGGTCGTGGAAGTCCCAGTGACCGTGGTTTTGGTGCCTCAGCTTGTTTTGGATCATTAAGTCACGATTTGGTGCATGTCATGTGTTAACAAGGTCCCATGAGTCTTCCTTGGCTCCTAGCTTGCATCCTAATGAGTCCGAGGGTGTGTCATCTCGAGGAACGATCCTCGAATGTATCGATTAAGATCCTAAATCTCCCGAAATAACTACAAAGCAATGCAAAAGTCCGTGTAGACGTCTATCTCGACAAAATACGTGAATTGAGTGCGAACGTCGTGAACTAGTGCTAAACCATGCATGAATGAGCGGAAAAACTATCTAAATGATTACCTAAACCTAAGCCATAAATCGTGTTATCAATTACCTTTACCCCAAGTAGGGACTGTTGGAATTTCTCAAGGGCAAAAACCACCGCCAACATTTCCTTCTCGGTGGTAGAGTAATTCCTTTGCGCTCCATTGAGTGTCATAGACGCATAATGGATTACATGGGAGGCCCGTCCGTCTTTTTGTCCTAAGACAGCTCCGACGGCGTAGTCATTGGCGTCACACATGATTTCAAAAGGTTTCTCCCAATCCGGGGAACGGATGATTGGTGCGGTGGTGAGACATGCCTTCAAAGTGTCAAAAGCTTTCTTGCACTCCTCATCCACTATGAAGGTGACATATTTCTTGAGCAATTCACATAGCGGTGCCGAGATTTTTGAAAAATCTTTGATGAAACGTCGGTGAAACCTACATGACCAAGAAAAGATCGGATTTCCCGAACATTAGTAGGATAAGGTAAATTTTGAATAACATCAACCTTTTCCTTATCTACCTCTATCCCTTTTGAGGATATTACATGTCCTAGCATAATTCCTTGTTCGACCATGAAATGACATTTTTCCGAAATAAGAACCAAATTGGTTTCAACACATTTTTCAAGAACAAGTTTCAAATGCCCTAAACATGAGTCAAAACTATCTCCATGGACGGCAAAATCATCCATGAAAACTTCAATGAAAATTTCTATGTATTCGGAGAAAATACTTATCATGCACCGTTGGAAAGTGCTTGGTGCGTTGCAAAGTCCAAATGACATTCTGCGATATGCAAAAGTGCCAAATGGGCAAGTGAACATCGTCTTCTCTTGATCCTCTAGTGCGATGGCTATTTGGAAATAGCCCGAATATCCATCCAGGAAACAATAGTACTGATGACCTGCAAGACGTTCTAACATTTGATCAATAAAAGGTGATGGGGAATGGTCTTTTCGTGTTACCTTATTGAGCTTGCGGTAGTCAATGCAAACTCTCCATCCGGTTTGTGTTTTGCTTGCGACCATCTCTCCATGTTGATTTTCCACCATAGTGATGCCTCCCTTCTTTGGAACTACTTGGGTTTGACTAACCCAAGTGCTATCCAAGATAGGAAAGATCATATCCGCTTGGAGGAGCTTCAACACTTCCTTTTTGACCACGTCCATCATTGGCGGGTTCAACCTCCTTTGAGGTTGCCTAGAGGGCTTGGCTTCGTCCTCAAGTAGAATCCTATGCATGCAAGTGGAAGGGCTTATCCCTTTGATGTCCGCAATAGTCCATCCAAGGGCCGTCTTGTGCTCTTTTAGTACCTTCACCAACTTGTCTTCTTGTCCGGTGGTCAACTTGTTGGAGATAATCACTGGCAAGGTATTGTGTTCTCCAAGGAAAACGTACTTGAGGTGTGACGGAAGGTCCTTCAATTCTATTTTAGGTGCCTGCACTATGGATGGAACAAGCTTCTCGCTTGGGGTTAGTAAAGTGGGCCCAATGGCCAAATTGGAGATAGGTAGCCTTTTATGCCCATCTAATTGGGCTAGGACCTCTTTCATGCTAGATGTTAATACATAATCTGATTTGAAACCATCAATTTCATGCTCAATCACATTTCTCAATTCATCAACGTCAGAGTTATCATAAACATCTTGCACAAAAGGTTCAACAATGTCAATAGCACACAAAGAATGATCATCACTAGGAAATCTCATTGCATCATAGATGTCAAATTCCACTACTTCTCCATCAAACTCCATGGTCAATTTACCACTAACATAATCAATTTTAGTCCTAGCTGTTTTCAAAAATGGCCTACCTAACAGAATGGGTGCAGCATGTGAATCATTTTCCATATCCATTAGAAAGAAATCAGCAGGGAATATTAGGTTGTCTACCATTACTAATACATCTTCAATTATCCCTTTCGGGTACACATTAGATCTATCAGCAAGTTATACTACAATCCTTGTTTCCATTAATGGCCCAAGGCCAAGGGATTTGTAAATCGAATATGGTAAAACATTGATAGAAGCACCGAGATCAAGCATTGCTTTGTCAAAGCGGGTTTCCCCTATAACACAAGGAATGCTTACCATGCCCGGATCGCTGCACTTCTTGGGCATTCTCCGTTGGAAAACTGCCGACACGTGCTCACTAACTTGCACTTTCCTTTTCCCCTTTAGCTTCTGATTCCTCTTGATAGTGCAATGTTCCTTCAAAAAACGAGCATACTTAGGAATACTTTTCACCAACTTAAGGAGGGGAATGTATACCTCGCATTTGGAGAAAGTCTCAAAAAGGTCCTTGTCCTCAATGATTCTTCTCTCCTTCAAAGCCTCAGGAAAAGGAGCTTGTGGCTTCTCAGAGTACAGTGGCGTAAAGTTAGGCCGGACGTAAGTATCCCTTTCAGCAGGACCTTCTGATGTGTTTTCCGCAAGGGCGTTAGCTTGAAAGCGCAGGGGCGGCTCAGGAGTTGTCACCGTGGGGGCGGGGACATCCAACCGCAGGGGCATCGTCTGTTCTGTGCTGGGCGCAGTTTCAGCCGCAGGGACGGCTGTGGGTGCGGACAAATCGACAGAAGGTTTGCTTTGTGATTCTTTTGCTGTTTTTTGTTGGATTTGCTTCCCACTCCTTAATGTTAGGGCACTAACATTCACCTTGGGGTTTATAAATGTCTGGCAAGGCAATCCTCCGGAAAGTCTTGATTCGGTCCTTGAAATAACTTCCGCCATTTGACTAACCTGTTGTTCAAGGTTCTTGATGCTAGATTCTGTTGTTTGGACATGAGTAGCAAAGTGTTTAGTCAAAACCTGCAACATATCTTCAGTTGAGTGATACTTATCTTGACGGGGCTGCTGTTGTTGCTTTTGTTGATCCCTCCAACGAAAATTCTGTTGGTCACGCCAGTTTGGCATGAAATTCTGTGCATAGGGATCGTTCCTAGGTCTTTGCTGTTGTGGTTGTCCATAACCCATTGTGTTTACCTCAACATCGTTATCCTGGACTTGTGGACACATGTCCGTTGGATGATACGGGTCAGCACAAACTCCACAAGCTTTAAGCTGCTGTGGCGTTCCCATGAGTGTTACACTCTTCACCATTTCCTTCAATTCTGCGAGCTCGGTGAAAATCTCACTCTTCCCAGAACTCACAGCATGAACTCCTTTCTTAGCCGGGGTCCTTCCAAAGTTTCGAGTACCTTCCGCTAGTTCCTGTATCTTTTCCAAAGCAAGGTCAGGAGTAGAGTTAAGAATATTACCTCCGTAAGCCGCATCGACAATCCTCCTTTCATTGTCTAGAAAGCCATTGTACAAGTAAAAGACTAGATCTTGAGTTGAATATCCGTGAAAAGGACAGCTGGATCGGAGGCGTGCAAACCTTTCGAAGTACTCGTAGAGAGTTTCGTTTGCCTCTTGCTTGATGTTGCTTATAGCTTTCTTCAAGCAATTGGCCTTCTTAGCTGGAAAGTATTTCTCCAAGAACGTCTTGTGAAGGTTCTCCCAAGTGTCGATACTCCCGGATGGAAGGTGGTAATACCAATCATCCACGGAATCTTTGAGTGTGAAACCAAATGCCCTCATCTTGATTTGTTCTTCGGTAATGTTGGCCGGCTTCATGCTCATACACACGGTATGAAACTTCCCAAGGTGCTTGATGGGGTCTTCACCACTTAGCCCATGGAAGGATGGGAGCAAGTGAATGAAGCCCGGCTTGAGCTCAAAGTTGACTCCTTCCCCTCATGCCGGTCTAGTGACCGCAAGAGGGTTTTGAGCCAAGGTGGGCTGCGTAAGTTGACGAAGAGTACGGTCAGCCATCTCTTGTTGAAGTTGTTGTTGTCTTCGTTGCAGGATGTGCGTCCTCTCAATTTCTGGATCAAAAGAAGCAAAGCCGAAGTTAGTAGCACGGGTTTGAACCATAAAAATGGTTCAAACCAATAATCAATAATAACAATAAAACACTAAAACTCCCCGGCAACGGCGCCAAAATTTGACCGAAGGTATTTCTATGGTTGTCTATACCCAATCAAAAGTAAATCACGACTTAGCACTAAGAACAAGTATAGTGATTAAGTAAGGGTTGAACCCAAGAGAGTTAAGGTGTTTTAGATGCGATTATCGATTATAGTGATAAGTAATAAAGGGGGGGGGTTTGGTTGAATTGATGCACACAAAAACTTATGAAAACGATTAATGCGACAAGTAAGACAATAATGGATGAATCTACACTAGGTTGATTCTAAGCATACAATTGCTACTTTGGTGAGTTCCTTTTACAAGTTTTCAAGTAATCTCCCGTCTCGATCATATATATGTGTTGAGCCAACCGGCATCAATACAACTTAACAGGTTAGTGTTCCGTAAACCTACAAGAACAGATAACAAGTTAGCTTTCAAAAAAAGACTAAGGGATATAAAGAGAAGATTAAGACCGTTAAACTTATGTTTATATTTGTGTTCCTTTTCTTTAAGTAATCACAACCCGTTATTACTCAAAGTTGCTACTAGATTAAAGACCCGAACCCGGAACCTATTAATCCTAGTTGTTTGCATGCACTTTAGAACCTAAGGTGATCAATCTCAAGCAATAGTAAACATGCAATTAGACAATGGAGATCAAGGAAACACAAAGTATTACTGAATGAAAACTTATATTATAAAGAACTTACAACCAAAGTTACAATACAACTTCAAACCAACCCAATGTAGCAAGGATGTTAGCAACTCATTACAAAGGTAGCAAGATAATCTAAGTGGATAATTTATTGGCTAACAAGATGATAAGATGGATCATTCTAGCAATCAACCAAAGACTATTTATACTACAAAAGACACTAAATAGGAGTAAATGGCCGGCCCAAAACAACCACCTTTAATGCCATAAACGTGGTGTAAACAGCCGGAGTAAAGCTTCTGACGTTAAGCCGCAGGGGCGGCCTTCAGCTCCACAGGGGCGGGGAAGGCAAAAACGATTGATCTTCTTCATGGCCGTAGGGGCGGCTAGGTAATTCCGCTA
The DNA here is from genome assembly GCA_033239045.1 of Fagopyrum esculentum. Taxonomy (NCBI): domain Eukaryota; kingdom Viridiplantae; phylum Streptophyta; class Magnoliopsida; order Caryophyllales; family Polygonaceae; genus Fagopyrum; species Fagopyrum esculentum. The sequence goes on along the minus strand of BSUD01000003.1, from coordinate 89,545,099 downwards.
GGGCGGATCTTCAATGCTCTTCAAACGTCTGACCCTTCGACTTCCTGACGATTCTGATGCCAAGCCGCCGGGGCGTCCCTATGTCGACGTAGGGGCGGTGACAAAGCCTCTTCGCCTTCCAGCTCGCAGGTTGAGGCGCAGGCAAGGGCGTAGTGGGAGGCGCAGGGGAGCTGGTCTTCGTCTCTTCGGGGCAGGTCACCGCAGGGGCGCCAAGGTATGGTGTAGGGGCGGTGACACACTTCATGGCTGGCGCTGGTGAAGGTTCAGGGAGCGCTCTGGTGTAAGACGTCACCCGCAGGGGCGGTGGCAAGGCTCCGCAGGGGCGGTGAGGCAACAGAAGCTTTGCTTCGTGTACGATCTTCACTCCTAAGTGCTTATAACTCCTTCCTTAGCTTCTTTTAGTCTTCTTCTTCTGGACCAAGGAGTTAGTAGCATAAACCGACACAAATGCAATAAAAAGACTCTAAAAACTATCCTAAATGATAGTGATTCCATCACCTATCAATCTTCATGGAAAAGAAGATTCATCTTCAAACGGTCATTTCTATAACGACTAGAAGACCTTTCCATAGAAGAGTATAAATGAAGAGGGTGGTCGAAGAAGAAAGATACACAAGCTTACACAAGAAAATATCTTTACATCTTCTAGCAACCCAATCATCTTCATTCGTTGTTTTTCTTTCTCTCATTTACGCAAAAGCTTTATCCCCTTAGAGAGAGAAAACACTAGAGCTCCATTGGAAGATCTAAATAGTGTTATACTAGAGTGTGTGTTACTCTACGAAGTAACTAGGCTGTTATAGCTAGGTTAAGTGTTGAAGCTAGATCGTAGCATTGGCTACATTGAGAGAAGAAGGGGATTTCTTCTAGTAAGTATCTAGGACTCTTTGAAGCTGATAATAGATAGTTATATCCTACGGATATACCCTGGACAGAGAGTAGGTTATTTAGAGCCGAACTCGTAAACATATCCTCGTGTCAATCTTTTCAATTCCGCATCATATATACTTTATTGTGACTAACTTTGTTTTGCAGGAGCAAGAAGTCAAGGCCCTTGAAAAGAGTTTCAAAGCCTTGAAATCAAAGTTTCACGAGAAGCACAGATTGACATCAAGGCCCTTGACAGAAGTTTCAAGGCCTTGAGATTTGGTTTGCGAAAAGTTCCCATACTCTATTCAACCCCCCTTCTAGAGTATCATTTAACTTATTTATTTCACTTACCGGTTCTTCAATTGGTATCAGAGCTAGACTCACGTTTATTTATTTAACCATCAGTGAGACTAATCATCAATCCTGTAGGTGATGGTGAATTTGCTCAAGGAAGATCCTCATCCCAACCACCACTCTTCTGTGGCACCAACTTCGCTCATTGGAGAGCACTCATGCGTATGTTCATTATTGACCAGGATATGGAGATTTGGAGCATTACTCAAGATGGACCTAAAGTTCCAATGACAATGGTTGAAGGCGTCCAAGTCCCAATGAAGAAATCACACTTTACACAGGCTGATTTGGACAGTGTGTCAAAGAATTACAAAGCAATGAATCTACTCTGTTGTGGATTAGATGCAAATGAATTCAACCGCATCTTATCATGCAATAGTGCTAAAGAAATATGGGATAAGCTTGTTGTTACTTACGAAGGAACAAGTCAAGTCAAGGAAACCAAGATTAGCATCTTTTTCAGATAATATGAGCTATTCAAGATGAATGCAAATGAAATAGTCAAAGAAATGTTCACTAGATTTACTAGAGATCGTGAACAATCTGGACTCACTAGGAAAGATCTTCATAAATGAAGAGAAAGTGAGGAAGGTTCGAAGGAGCTTACCTAAAGCCAAGTGGGGACCAAAGATGACTGCTATTGAAGAAGCTCAAAATCTCACTACTCTTCCTCTTGATGATCTACTTGGAAAACTCATCACACATGAAATTGTTCTTGGCAAAGAAGATTGAGAACTCCCATCCAACTCCAAGAATTTGGCATTAAAATCCAGAAGAGATGAGTTACCATCTGATGAAGAAGATAGTGATGATGATGATGAAGAAGATGCAATCGCCATGATCTCCAAGGGTCTCGCAAGAATTCTCAAGTTAAAGAAACAATCTGCAAATAGAGAATTTCCACGAGCATCAAAACCCCGAGGTAAGTTTTCTAAGTCTAATAAGAAAACGAGAGTATTGACTTGTTTTGAATGTGGTGAAACAGATCATTTGGTGAAGGATTGTCCACAAAAGAAGAGGACCAACTTCAAGAAAAATAATCGAAAGAAGAAAGCTATGGTTGCTTCATGGAGTGATTCAGAATCAACAAATGAACCAGAAGATGAAAATTAACAAGCAAACTTGTATCTTATGGCCGATCATGAAGATGACTCAAATCTGTACATCGACAATGTGGTAAGTATAATTATGTCTTAACCTGAGATTGACCTTAAACAATTCCTTAAAGATATTATCTTAAGTGATAAGGAACAAATAATAAGGATAAATTCTTTAAAAGAAAAGCTTCATGAACAAGATAGACTATTAAGTGAAAAGTCTCTGGAGATTGATAATCTCAACACATAAAAGGAAGATCTTGATGACAATATCAAGGCCTTGGAATCGGAAAATCTGATTCTCAAGGACAACCTTTCCTCTCTTCATCAAAGTTAGATCTAGAGAAAGAGAAAGTTGACCTGACTTTGATGTGTCAAGACCAGAAGGCAACACTTATTAAGTTTACTCATTCAAAAGCTAATTTGAAAAGAATGATGGGTGAACAACAGTCTTCCCTTAACAAAAAGGGTATAGGGTATCATAGGAGCTTTCCTAAAAAACCTACCACCACTTTTGTCAAGGCTAAAGGAAGCATTCATATGCCTACTTGCTTCTACTATTGTTAAAAGGGTCATGTTAAATCTACATGTCCTTATAGAAGAAATGATTCTTATATCATAAGAAACACCTATCCTTTATGTTTAAGGAAACAGGTCAAACAAATCTGGGTTCCTAAAGGTACTAGACCACCAAACATGATCGAACCTGAGTATGAACCAAAATATGCCATTTGGTCGACCCGGAAAGGTTGATGTTTGCTGTTTTGCAGGATATCACCAAGGTAAAGGAGCACAAATGGATATTAGATAGTGGTTGCTCAGGACACATGAGTGGAAGAAGCTCTTTATTCTCATATTTAAAGAAGCAATCATATGGAACCATTACTCTTGGTGATAAAGGAAAGTGTGACATAATTGGCATTGGTAAAATTTGCTATAATTCATCCAACTTTATTGATGACGTTTATGTAGTTGATGGCTTGAAATATAATGTGCTAAGTATTTCTCAAATTTGTGATAAAGGCAATAAAGTCATGTTTGATTCAGAAAAATGTGAGGTTCAAGACATAAAGACGGGAGAAGTGTTGCTTACTACTCCTAGATGTAATAATGTTTATTCTTTGAGTACTAACCAAGTTGCAGGAACTAAACTAAAATGTCTAAAGGCCTTGACTAATGATCCAAGGCTTTGGCATAGAAGACTTGGTCACGTAAGCATGCATACCATGCATAAGCTACTTACAAAAGATTTAGTACGTGGTTTGCCAAACCTAAAATTCAAGGTTAATGACCTATGTAAGGCGCGTACACAAGGTAAACAAACAAGAGGTTCATTCAAACTTAAGAAAGCTGTAAGTTCTTCTCGACCTATTGAAGTTTTACACATGGATCTTTGTGGACCTATGCGTGTCAAATCTCCCGGAGGAAAACAATACATCCTTGTTATAGTGGATGCTTTCTCTCGCTTTACATGAATATCTTTTCTACGAGAAAAATCTGAAGCTTTATTTCAGTTTTCAAAATTGTGTAAGGAGTTACAAAGTTTGAAAAACCTACCAATTGTTTCTATAAGAAGTGATCATGGTAGAGAATTTGATCAACTAAAGTTTGATTTGTTTTGTGCAAAATATGGTATTTCTCATAATTTTTCAGCTCCTAGAACTCCTCAACAAAATGGAGGTATGGACCGTAAGAACCGCACTCTTGAGGATATGTCTAGGACACTGCTTTTAGAATACAACTTGCCAAAACATTTTTGGGCTGAAGCAGTAAACACTGCAAATTATATTTTAAATAGATGTTTAATTCACCCTATTTTGAAAAAGACTCCTTATGAACTCTTCAAAGTAAGAAAACGAAATATTTCATATTTCAAACCTTTTGGATGTACTTGTTTTTTTCACAACAATGGCAAGGACAATCTTGGGAAATTTGATGCACGTAGTGATGAAGCTAGATGAAAGAGCCTTAGTTTTTGGATCCTAGATGAGCTATAGAGTGCCTTGACTTGACCCTGCTGACCGCCCCTGCGCACCATCTGGGCCGCCCCAGCGGCTAGGCGCCCCTGCGCCTTAGGCTAGCCGCCCCTGCGGCTTTGTATGTGTACAACAGCCTTTGTTGAGTCTTGACTTGTGCTTTGCGGCTGTCTTCTTCTATAAGTTTCCCTATCTTCAGATGAGAGGGTTTTCCACTTCTTTCCAACTTCATCCCTTACGTTTTTCTTCTCCTTCATCCTCTCCTCTCTTCTTCCTTGATCTTTCTTGCTTCTCTTGATCTTGTGTGAGTTTGTGAGAGTGTTGAGCTTGGCTTTGGATGGTGATGATGGTGGATGTTGTTGTTGTGCTGTTGATAGCCAGTGGTGGTGAGGTTGTGGAGATCTTCTCTTCTTCTTAGGTTTTGTGGGAGTCCTTCTTCTTCCTCTTCATCCTCTCTTCTTTGCTTCTTATATTTCTCTTTAGCTTAGCAATCACAAGTTTGGACTTGTGTTGGATCCTTCCTGGACATTTTGATGATCATATATGTGTACATATGTGTGTATGTTGTGGTATATTGAAGACGGGAAGAGAGTCGAGAACGGGATCGAGGAGAAGTCGTGACCAACTCTCTGTACAGTTGGCCGACCTTGCGCCTGACTCCAGCTGCCCCTGCGCCTGGTGTGTAAGCCGCCCCTGCGCCTTTGGTGAGCCGCCCCTGCGCCTCACTAGATCAGCCGTGTGTTCTTGCTTCTGTTAGTGCATACCTTGTTGGTATGTCTTCCTTCCTTCCTTTCCTTTGGCCTTGGCTTAGTTGATAGCTAGGTTAGGGTGGTTAGGATGTGTTGTATACTAGAGATGTGCCTTAGGCACTTGTGTTGATGTTGAGGTTATTCCATAGGCATATGTGAGCTTGTTATGATCTTGAGGTTGTAGGTTGGTTCGGGTTATGGAGACGAGTCTCCTAACCTTTTCAGTATATGATATTGTGTGCCTTGCTATTGCAGGCGTTGGTTTCTTCCCTAAGCGGAAGCTTTGACGTGGTAGAGGATACGAGTGTGACAAGTAAGTCCATAGGACTTAATTAGCTTTCAGTTGTAGATTTGAATGTTTGTAATGGTTGTGTGTGTTCATATGATTGTGCATTTATAACCTAAACCGGACTAGGATGACCCTATATTACATTTATATGGCCCAAGTGTATTATAACAGACGGTAACCACTTGCCTGAAGCTCGCCAAGAGTGGAAGGAGGTGCTCGGAAGCCAACAGCTCAAGAGGGAGGTAGATCCCCATGCAACACCTAGGTTAAAGGGGGAAGAGACGGGGTTCTTTAGGCTCCTCGTGTTACAAAAAAAGTTTAATTAGTAATGGAATAACGTAATAAAAGATAATAAATGAATGTGTGTGACATTGCATGTATGAGATGTTGATGTGTGTTTGAGCTATTACCTTCATGTTTATCTATTGTTGTAGGTAACGGTGTATACCGTGTTGTAGATGATCTGCAAGTTAGGAAGACTACAAAGTGAGCCAGATTATGGACCAGCCGAGGACTTCTGTACATTAGGATGCGTGGGTTGGGTTCTTTTGTATCGGATGTTATGTTTGATGTTTTGTACTCGGCTTTGATTTTGTAAACTCTTTTGATGTATCAGACAACTTTTTTGTATTTGGTTTTACTCTACTTGTGCCTTGTTGTAAGATCCAGTGAACTTGTTGTCAGGCTAGGGTCAGGATCCATTGTGAGATCCTAACCCAATGTAGCATCCCGAGTCCCGCGGAATCGGGCTGTTCAGAGTTGGTATCGGAGCCTTAGGTTGACAACAATGGCACTTGCTATCTGCAATAAAGGTAGAGTGGATAACTAAACAGAACCCACATGGGGTCTGACTTTTCAAAAGGTTTTGGTTTTAAAGTGAGTATGGATGTTTTGGGATAGTGTGTACAGAAGTCGTCACCCATCTGAGGATCTCGATAGTATATATATATAGATATCTCTTATATGTTGATTTGTATTCATGTATTATTAAGTACTATATATATATATATCTATACAAATGAACTATATGGAGCCTTATACATTACGTGTGCATACCCCGCAGATGGCTCGGACTAGAGCTACTGCTATTGCAGGCAGAGGTAGAGGTAGACCACCTCTTCCTCCAGGAGGGATAAGATAGGGACCAGCTCCCGCTGCAGATCCACCAGTGGTGGAGGAGGCTCCTGTGGAGGTTGCTGATAGCGTAGTTCCAACTATGAGGAGTGGTGGGTCTAGGAGGCAGCAGACCCAGCTAGGCCAGTCTGATGGCTCAGACCGTGTCTCTATGGGCAGATCGGAGTTTAAAGAGTATCTTAGGCATTTTGAGGAGGCCATCAGAGCGGGCAGACGAGCCCCAGATCAGCCAGGGCATGAGGGATCATTTGAGAGATCCCATGGAGCTACTCAGCTGCCAACTGCACTGGTTCGTGTAGTTGAGCCAGCTCAAGTGGTAGAGGAGACTAGAGGGCCTCGACCAGATACCTAGTTGAAGGCATTCCACCAGTAGGGAGTACCACACTTCTCTGGTGAGATCGGCCTAGAGACTGAGGTGTGGATTGGGCATGTAGACTCAGCTTTAGAGTCTATTCGCTGCCTAAAGGATAGAGGATAGAGCTAGTACAGTCTCTATTCCGCGACTTGGCACATCAGTGGTGGAGGACAGTTAGAGTACGAGTTACTACCTGTGAGCAGATATGGACTATGTTGAGGGAGCAGTTCTGCCCTGCCTCACTAAGGAGGGAGAAGCTGCAGGATTTCGTTGAGGCGGGTTTTGAGGACGTACCTATTACAAATGCCATTCGCCGCTTCCAGACTGAGTTGGCATTGCGGGGCCTATCGGCATGTAAGGACTGATTGCCCTAGAGTACCACTGACTTGCTTCTCTTGTGGGACGCCAGGACATAGAGCTACGTTTTGCCGTCAGGGCAAGGCGTCATCACAGCAGGGTTCTTCCCCTATAGGTGCAGCAGGAGGTGGGTAGAGACCGCCTCAACATCAGACACAGGGACAACAGAGAGTCCCAAGCCCGCTTGCTACTCAGGGGTCAGCTCCGGGACCGAGTAGAGGTAGAGGTCGAGAGGCTGGTATCAGTGATAGCCGAGGAGCTCGGGGAAGAGTCTTTGAGGTGAGGAGTGCTGAGGAGCCGCCAACACCAACTGGTACAGGTACCATTCTATTACATGGTTTACCTGTTAGAGTTTTGTTTGATACAGGTGCTACGCATTCATTAATTTATGCTGCTTGTGTTGAGCGTTTGAGTTTGTCTACCATAGAGGGGGCACCCTTTACTATAGGGTTACCTGATGGTAGTAGGGTCAGAGGTACCCAAGAGATACGTAGTTGTCCCCTAGGCTTAGGGACTCGTGTAGTACTTGTTGACTTCTTAGTAATGCCTTTGATGCTTGAAGAAGTCATATTAGGTATGGATTGGATGCGTAGACACCGTGCGGTGTTAGATGTGGGTAAGAGGACTGTTAAAGTCTCTACCGACTTAGGTCCGATAGAGGTCTTCTGGGGTTGGGACCTTGGGAAGACAGGATCTGTCATCAGTGATGTACGAGCAGCTAGACTGATTGCACATGGATGTGATGCCTTCTAGTGCTACGCCATGAAGGATGGAGAGAGTCCAACTTTAGAGGATATACTAGTGGTATGTGAGTTTATAGACGTGTTTGTAGAGCCGTCTAGCCTGCCACCTCAGAGGAGCGTAGATTTTGGTATTGACTTGAAGCCTGGAACGAGACCCATCTCGAAGGCCCCATACCGTATGACACTTGTCGAGATGTTAGAGCTGAAGAAGCAACTCGAGGAGTTGGCTGAGAAGGGCTTCATACGCCCTAGCGTTTCACCATGGGTGCACCTGTCCTCTTCGTGCGGAAGAAGGACGAATCGTTGAGACTGTGCATAGATTACAGAGATATGAACAAGGTGACCATCAAGAATAGGTACCCATTACCTCGTATTGATGATCTACTTGATCAGCTGCAGGGAGAGACATTCTTCTCCTGAATCGACTTGCGTTCAGGATATCACCAACTGAGGGTGAGAGAGCAAGATGTGCACAAGACGGCATTTCGTACCCGTTATGGACACTATGAGTTTGTAGTGATGCCATTTGGGCTGACAAATGCCCCAGCAGTATTCATGGAGTTGATGAACAACATATTCATCGACTTCTTGGATCAGTTTGTGGTGGTTTTCATTGATGACATTTTGGTGTACTCTCGTAGCAGAGAGGAGCATGCTGGACACTTGAGGACAGTTTGGCAGAATTTGAGGGATAGAGAGCTGTATACCAAGCTCTCTAAGTGTGAGTTTTGGATGTCTGAGGTTGCAATTCTTGGAAACATAGTCTCCGCCGATGGGATCATGGTTGACCCGGTGAAGATTGAGTTCCTTGCTGCATGGACGACACCGACGAATGTCAAGGAAGTGCATAGCTTTCTTGGCTTAGCCGGTTATTAAAAACGCTTTATGGAGGGATTTTCTATGATTTCCCGTCCATTGACGAGTCTTCTGAGGAAGACTACCAGATTTGTATGGACTGACCAGTGCGCTCAGAGTTTTGAGGATTTAAAGAGGCATTTGACTTCTGCTCGTGTCTTGGCACAACCAGAGGGTTCTGATGATTTCGTGGTCTACAGTAATGCATCCAAGCTAGGCTTGGGATGCGTGATGATATAAAGAGGCAGAGTTATTGCATATGCGTCTCGACAGCTGAAGACGTATGAGGAGAACTACCCGACTCATGATCTGGAGTTGGCAGCGGTAGTTCATGCTTTGAAGATCTGGAGACATTACTTGTACGGTGCTACATGCCAGATCTTCACATACCATAAGAGTCTGAAGTATATTTTCACGCAGCGGGAATTGAATAACCGCCAACGTCGATAGCTTGAGTTGATCAAGGACTTTGACCTTGCGATTTTGTATCATCCTGGCAAGGTGAATGTAGTAGCTGACGCCTTGAGCAGGGAGACGCCTTGAGAGAAGGTGATTGCCAAACTTACTGTACAACCTCAGCTTCAGAGGGAACTAGCCTGACTAGAGATGGACATCCAGTTTCCTGATGAGGATGCCCAGTTGTTTGCTTTAGAGGTTTTACCTAGTTTGTTGGAAGAGATCCAGTAGAAGTAGGGGAGCTACCCGACCTCGACGAGGATCAAAGATAGGATGTATCGTGGAGAGGCACCCCAGTTCACTATTGGGGTAGATGGAGTTATGAGGCGACATGAACGTATCTGTGTTCTTACAGATGCAGAGCTGAGACATCGGATATTACAGGAGGCTCACTGTACACCTTACTCAGTACACCCTGGTACAAGTAAGATGTACCATGATGTGAGACGTTCATATTGGTGGGGAAGGCTAAATCCCGACGTAGCCAGATTTGTGGCTCAGTGTGCGACCTGTCAGCAGGTCAAGATAGAGCATTTCAGGCCTGGAGGTGAGCTCCATCCACTACCAGTGCCACAGTGGAAGTGAGAGGACATCTCCATGGATTTTGTGACTGTGTTGAGGGTCAGTAGGAGCTTTGATGCCATCTGAGTGATTATTGATAGATTGACAAAGACGACACGCTTCATTCCCATCACAAAGACGTGGCCCTTGAGTAGATTATCTGAGGAGTACACTAGACAGATAGTGAGACTCCATGGGGTACCGAGGACGATCGTTTCTGATCGTGATGGTCGATTTACATTGAGATTCTGGTAGCAGATTCAGACTGCTTTGGGGACGAGTCTACACTTCATGACTACGTTTCACCCTCAGACAAATGGTTAGTCAGAGAGGACCATCCAGACCTTAGAGGACATGTTGCGAGCCTGTGTTGGATTGGGGTCAAGGATGGTCTGATTACCTCCCACTCGTTGAGCTCTCATACAACAACATCTGGCATGCATCCACAGGGATGGCTCCTTATGAGGCACTGTATGGACATAGATGTCGTACATCTCTATGCTGGGATGGGCCTAGCAGTATTAGTGGGATAGCGCCAAAGCAGATTCATGATGATATGGCTCGAGTAGCACTGATCAGAGAGAGGATGATGGTTGCACAAAGTCACCAAAAGACGTATGCAGACAAGAGACGTCGACCTCTAGAGTTCAAGGTAGGGGCTCATCTCTGGTTGAGAATATCTCCGACGCGAGGCGTCAGACATTTTGGCATAAAGGGGAAGCTGAGTCCCCGATATGTCGGTCCTTTCGAGATACTGGATAGAGTTGGGCGAGCAGCTTACAGATTAGCTTTGCCTCCAAGGCTAGAGGGGGTTCATCCTGTATTTCATGTGTCTCAGCTGAGGGAGTACATACCAGATCCGAGGCACATCGTGAGTTATGATGGTAAGAGCCTTAGTCTTTAGAGCCTAGATGAGATAGAGTGTGTCTTACCTTGACCCAGTCAGCCGCCCTTGCGCACCACCATGGCCGCCCCTGTGTCTAGGCGCCCTTGCGCCTCATGCTTGCCACCCCTACGGCTCTGGCTGTGTGCAGCCGGTTTCGTTGACTCTTGACTTATGCTTTGCGGCTGACTTCCCTTATAAGTCTCCTTAGACTTCAGAAGAGGGGTTTCCTTACCTCTTTCCAGCTTCTTCTTCATCCTCACGTTCTTCCTCTTCTCCTTTCTTCTCCCTTGATCTTCTTTGCTTCTTCTTGATCTTGTGAGAGAGTTTTGAGAGTTTGAGTGTGGCTTTAGAATTGGAAGACTTTGATGATGTTGCTGCGTCTTGTTGTTGATGTGCTGAAGTGCTGAGAGGTGTGGATGCTCCATAGTTGCAACCTAGGTTGGTGTGGTAAGCTCTTTCTCCTCTTCTTTCTTTCTTCCTTCCCCTTTGCTTCTTATCTTTCTCTTTAGCTTAGGAATCACAATTTTGGACTTTTGTTGTATCTTTCCTAGATGTTTTGATGATCATATATATATGTGTGTGCATATATGTTGATGTGGTATGTTGAAGACGTGAAGAGGATCGAGCAAGGGGTCGAAGAGAAGTCGGGACCAACGCTCTACACTGTTGGCCGCCCCTGCGCCTGTCCTGATCCGCACCTGCGCCTTGTGTGGAGCCACCCCTGCGCCTTTGGTGAGCCACCCCTGCGCCTCACTGGACTGGCTGGTGTGTTCTTGCTTCTGTTGGTGCATAACTTGTTGGTATGTTGTTCGCTCCAAACGGTGTGTGCAAGCTTTAAATTTATAACCCTAGACTTAAGCTTAAAACAAGGATGAGAACCCGCAGTGTACGGGTCAATCGTAGTAAAAGCAAGAAAATTCCAGGGGTCGATCACAGGGACTTGGTGAAACAAAGTCAACACGGTATGCTACGTTAATTCTAACCACAAGAGCGATTAACACAATCAAAGATGAATAAGATGTCAAATAAGCAAACATGCAATTCTAGGGATTAAAGCATCTAGTTGTGGTTCCAACTCAAGATCTATAGATAAGCGGACAAAGCTGAGATTTTTGCGTGGGGAAGGTGTTGCTAAAGTGGAGTAGATCACCGGGTAAGTCTCACTACACACTAATCCTAAACCGTAACTCCTATTACCGGGTAAGTCTCAAGGAATCAAGATAAAGAACTATAACTTCAAACTAACACACCATCCAAGGGAATAGAATCAACCTTTACCGGGTAAGTCTCAGGCTAACTCACAAAGATGGAATGGAAGCACACTCAAACCCCAATAAAGGATAAACCTTTATTACCTACACTTATGATCGTTAATACACAAACTAAGGAATTACCGGGTAAGTCTCATCCTAAGCTTGCATTGAACCAGGAAGGTATAATAAGAATAGGATTTAGCAAACTCTAACACTTAACTTTCTGTTTTAGGTCGGATAAGTCACCTCGGTCAGAAGAATTCCACCCCGGCCGAGATGTTCATCAACCGAACGAGATGCTTAGGGTTAAGGTTAAAGACTCGAACTTTCAGGATCCTACTGGAATCTAAGATTATTCTATCATTGTTTTTCCCACAACCTTCAGCCAATCACCCTAGAATCACACAAGGAAATTAGCCACTCATCATCATAATGAAAGTATTAAAATATATGGGAAGAAGGCGAATATTTGAACAAAGAAGAATTTAATGAAAAGACTTCAATAACTGAATCAAATATCACAACAAAAGCGTTCCTTGGATAGCAATCCAACAAGACAAGATAACAAGGAAAGGAATTGAAGACAATCTTACAAAACCCTTCAAAAAGCTATAAAAAGCTATGATCTTCAACCTTCCTTCAAGCTTCAAAAAGGTTCTTCGAAAACTCCCAAATTGGAGTATGCTGCGGCTGCTGCGTGTGTAAACCCTGATCGACGGTATAGCGTGATGTTGGATTTGTGGAAATCCAACCCTTTTTATAGGAAAATAACCCTCCAAAGATAAAATATCTTAGAAAGATATATTCCCATAAAAATAGGTAAAATATATGATTCTGCATATCTCCTTCCTTCCAGAAGCCAAGCCCAAAAATATAAGATCACTTTCCAAATTTAAAAGATCTCTTCCAAGAATAAAATATTCTCGCCGCGTCCTAGGTATTCGCCTCGGTCGAGTCGGCGTCTCTGGATCGCCTCGGTCGAGGTGAGCCTCTGGTCAACCGAGGTGACCTACGACAGAATGTGAAATCTCTCGAATCAGCTCCAAAGTAAATCTTTAATCCATGGCTGTGCTTCCTGGATGTAGCTCCAAATGACTCTTGACTTCTTTTGCTCCTTTTTGATGCAAAACATGCCATTTTACCTACGATTACAACAAAACTAGGTGTAGACCTCGATTCTCGCAAAGGTAGATGAAATGGTAGTAAAACCACATAATATACATACAAACATGCAGATTATGAAAGATAAAACGTCCAAACAAACCCCAAAATATAGACTATAATTCATGCTATCAAAATACCCCATACTTAGCCCTTGCTTGTCCCCAAGCAAGTTCCTCATATAGAAGACAAGATAGAATGGATTATAAGTCAAGAAAATCAATGAAAAAGTTTTTCAAAAACATTTTATGGTGTGCAATTATCATAGATCACTCTAAGAGAGTACTTCCTGGAATTAAAAACTCAATATGATCAAAACATTTCATAAATATAGAGAAGTTGTTCATCTTTGCATAAAATCATAGAATGCATAATAAATCATAATTATCAAAATTAATCATGTATAATCCGATTTAAACCGCTAAGTCAATCAACAAGCTCAAGGTCTCAAGGTCTTCTCAAAAGAAAAGGTCAAGAAACGTGTAGGGTAGGGATGTATGTAAGGTAATGTGGTGCTAGAATCCGGGAAAAGGATGAACTTCACTTTCACAATGACTTGCAACATCTTCCACCAATAAGCTTTGCTTATTTCGCACTTTTTCTTTTTACTTTACTTTTTGGGATGCATGGATAGAGGTGCACAATAACCGAAGCCTAGGAAATCTGCAATCATCAATTTCTCGAGATGCATCAAACCCTTGATGCACATACCATGACCCGTTAGGAATATCGCTCAATCCGACTTTGGCAAGACACAAACACCCGGCTATGTGAATGGTGCCGAGTTACTCATCTTCATGATTGACTTCCCCAAACCTAGAATTACTTTCTAACACTTCACTTCCAGCCCACTCCTCAACTTTAATTTGCTTTCACCACTTCGCTTGCTTCCAAATTCCCGGATAGGTAAAGGGAGGCAAAATGTATATGAGGGGCTAAGCATGATCAAGAAGAAGAAGAAGAAGAGAATGAATTGCCTTGGTCTTTCCAAGAAGAAAGTGAGAGAACTTATCCTGCGGTGTCAACCTTCAAATTCAACATAATTTGGATAAAAACAAAGTATTAAACATGCTAATAATTTCAAACAAAGCATTTAGCAACTTAAACATATTATAAAACCTTTCAAACACATAAAGAATTTAAAACCAGTAGGTAAACAAAAATCTTCACTGAGATCATACCCAGATAAGTAACACAAAATCGTTTTCGAAAACTTTCTGTTACGCACCTCGGTCGAGATGTTCTTGGTTCAACCGAGGTGAAGTGCCTCGTTTCGCCAGACTGACTCGGTCGAGGTCAAAATTTTTTTTTTTTTTAAAACCATTTTTTTTTTCGGTTTCGACGTTTTTCTCAATCAAATAACCTGTAGGTATGCATGTAATCTCAGATAATCATGTAGAAGCAACTGAAGCATAAAATATCAAATATATACATCAAATACCCCATACTTGGGACACACTGTCCCAGTGGGTCAGAATAAGTCTAAGGACAGGATACTCACCGAACATAGCTAAACTGCATGAAGAAGTAAGAAACAGCTCCCAGATAAGACCATCTCGGTTGGCGAAGTACATCTCGGTCGAGGTGTTCTGACAGTACCCGAGATGTATCTCAGTAAAGCTCGTTTCCTCAACTTCTCGAAACTTCGTTCTTCTAGTGTAGCTCCTGAACTGTGATCCTTCCTTTTGGAATACCTGGTTGTTGTCTAGAGGAAAACAAAAACAAAGCAACTATCTAAACTAAACTAGAAAAGGGAGAAGAAAGCAATACCTTGGGTTGCCTCCCAAGAAGCGCTTGGTTTAAGGTCGCTAGCTGGACCATACGGCATGTGATTACTCAATGCACTTCGAACGTCGTGGAGTGCTCATCACATCCATCATAAGAATCTTCCAAAAAGTTTCCGGTTCCTAATTTCACCGGCAAATGGTAAGATCTCCCACGTACAAGTTTGTACGGTTTGATTCTCACCGGAATCCTTCTAGCCTTCCTGTACTTCAATGGGACATAATCTAGCCTTGCGTCCCATCCTTTCCTTGATCGAGAAAACAACTTCTCGAGAATCCTAGTAGCTTCCCCATCTTTAGCATGGGGATGGTACAAGGTCCTTAGCATGCGAGGGACCCCATACTTGAGCAAGAGACACTTCATCACCTTAGTGGTGAAGCGCTTGCAAACTTCACTCCTTATAATCCAAGGAGCATCTTCTTCCAACAGTTTCATGGAAGGTTTCATCTTGATCTTAGGAGGTTCTTTCGGAAGAGACCTCCAACTCTCCGGTGCTTTCCTGAAAAATTCAGAAATATTAATAGGGAATTCAAATGAAGTAGGAGAATGTACCTTGCAAAGCTCTCCAAGGTTTGAGACAAGTTTCATGTTGGGTTGATGATCCACACACGAAATCTCTCTCAGTTCAGCTGGTCTTTGTTCCACCTTGACCACAATCTCAGTAATTTGGCCAAAGTCTTCTGCATCTGCCTCTTCCGGTTCTGCAGGTTCTTCTTTCATCTCGACCGAGGTCACTTCCACCTCGACCGAGGTCTCAACAGTCAGATCGAGATCTTCCACATCTTCTCCCTCAAAAGCTTCAAGAGAAACTTCTGGTTTGACTGGAGGTATGCTCGAAACGTGCAACACATACTTATGCTCCTCTTCTGGCTTAGCATAGGATAGGGTGCTTTCCTTGAGCTCCGTCACCTTCTTCATCAACTTCTCCAACCTAGATTCGAGAGAGTCTTCAAGAGGTTGCTCACAAATCTTTTTAGGGACATTCAGTTCATCCCACATCGCAAGTTCACGCTGAATGGCCTCTTCTCTTTCCTATTCATTGTTGAACCAATAGAAGGAGTACTTCTCCTCCAAGTATTCATAATGGTCCGCCCTGGCACTTTGTCTTGCTATCCAGGCTGGATCAAACATGGCCATCAAAAATCCTGAAAACTACAAAACTCATAGGAAGAGTAGTTAGTAGCAACAGGGGCAAGTGCCCCGAAAGCAAACCGTACCGGCTCGGTCTAGACCAAGTCCCCGGCAACGGCGCCAAAAACTTGTTCGCTCCAAACGGTGTGTGCAAGCTTTAAATTTATAACCCTAGACTTAAGCTTAAAACAAGGATGCGAACCCGCAGTGTACGGGTCAATCGTAGTAAAAGCAAGAAAATTCCAGGGGTCGATCACAGGGACTTGGTGAAACAAAGTCAACACGGTATGCTACGTTAATTCTAACCACAAGAGCGATTAACACAATCAAAGATGAATAAGATGTCAAATAAGCAAACATGCAATTCTAGGGATTAAAGCATCTAGTTGTGGTTCCAACTCAAGATCTATAGATAAGCGGACAAAGCTGAGATTTTTGCGTGGGGAAGGTGTTGCTAAAGTGGAGTAGATCACCGGGTAAGTCTCACTACACACTAATCCTAAACCGTAACTCCTATTACCGGGTAAGTCTCAAGGAATCAAGATAAAGAACTATAACTTCAAACTAACACACCATCCAAGGGAATAGAATCAACCTTTACCGGGTAAGTCTCAGGCTAACTCACAAAGATGGAATGGAAGCACACTCAAACCCCAATAAAGGATAAACCTTTATTACCTACACTTATGATCGTTAATACACAAACTAAGGAATTACCGGGTAAGTCTCATCCTAAGCTTGCATTGAACCAGGAAGGTATAATAAGAATAGGATTTAGCAAACTCTAACACTTAACTTTCTGTTTTAGGTCGGATTAGTCACCTCGGTCAGAAGAATTCCACCCCGGCCGAGATGTTCATCAACCGAACGAGATGCTTAGGGTTAAGGTTAAAGACTCGAACTTTCAGGATCCTACTGGAATCTAAGATTATTCTATCATTGTTTTTCCCACAACCTTCAGCCAATCACCCTAGAATCACACAAGGAAATTAGCCACTCATCATCATAATGAAAGTATTAAAATATATGGGAAGAAGGCGAATATTTGAACAAAGAAGAATTTAATGAAAAGACTTCAATAACTGAATCAAATATCACAACAAAAGCGTTCCTTGGATAGCAATCCAACAAGACAAGATAACAAGGAAAGGAATTGAAGACAATCTTACAAAACCCTTCAAAAAGCTATAAAAAGCTATGATCTTCAACCTTCCTTCAACCTTCAAAAAGGTTCTTCAACTCTCCCAAATTGGAGTAGGATGCGGCTGCTGCGCTTGTAAACCCTGATCGGCGGTATAGCGTGATTGTATGTGGTGTATGCAGCCTCTTCAAATTGTAGAAAATCAACCCTTTTTATAGGAAAAATAAACCTCCAAAGATAATAAATCTTAAGAAGATATTATCCCATAAATATAGGTAAAATATATGATTCTGCATATCTCCTTCCTTCCAGAAGCCAAGCCCAAAAATATAAGATCACTTTCCAAATTTAAAAGATCTCTTCCAAGAATAAAATATTCTCGCCGCGTCCTAGGTATTCGCCTCGGTCGAGTCGGCGTCTCTGGATCGCCTCGGTCGAGGTGAGCCTCTGGTCAACCGAGGTGACCTACGACAGAATGTGAAATCTCTCGAATCAGCTCCAAAGTAAATCTTTAATCCATGGCTGTGCTTCCTGGATGTAGCTCCAAATGACTCTTGACTTCTTTTGCTCCTTTTTGATGCAAAACATGCCATTTTACCTACGATTACAACAAAACTAGGTGTAGACCTCGATTCTCGCAAAGGTAGATGAAATGGTAGTAAAACCACATAATATACATACAAACATGCAGATTATGAAAGATAAAACGTCCAAACAAACCCCAAAATATAGACTATAATTCATGCTATCAAAATACCCCATACTTAGCCCTTGCTTGTCCCCAAGCAAGTTCCTCATATAGAAGACAAGATAGAATGGATTATAAGTCAAGAAAATCAATGAAAAAGTTTTTCAAAAACATTTTATGGTGTGCAATTATCATAGATCACTCTAAGAGAGTACTTCCTGGAATTAAAAACTCAATATGATCAAAACATTTCATAAATATAGAGAAGTTGTTCATCTTTGCATAAAATCATAGAATGCATAATAAATCATAATTATCAAAATTAATCATGTATAATCCGATTTAAACCGCTAAGTCAATCAACAAGCTCAAGGTCTCAAGGTCTTCTCAAAAGAAAAGGTCAAGAAACGTGTAGGGTAGGGATGTATGTAAGGTAATGTGGTGCTAGAATCCGGGAAAAGGATGAACTTCACTTTCACAATGACTTGCAACATCTTCCACCAATAAGCTTTGCTTATTTCGCACTTTTTCTTTTTACTTTACTTTTTGGGATGCATGGATAGAGGTGCACAATAACCGAAGCCTAGGAAATCTGCAATCATCAATTTCTCGAGATGCATCAAACCCTTGATGCACATACCATGACCCGTTAGGAATATCGCTCAATCCGACTTTGGCAAGACACAAACACCCGGCTATGTGAATGGTGCCGAGTTACTCATCTTCATGATTGACTTCCCCAAACCTAGAATTACTTTCTAACACTTCACTTCCAGCCCACTCCTCAACTTTAATTTGCTTTCACCACTTCGCTTGCTTCCAAATTCCCGGATAGGTAAAGGGAGGCAAAATGTATATGAGGGGCTAAGCATGATCAAGAAGAAGAAGAAGAAGAGAATGAATTGCCTTGGTCTTTCCAAGAAGAAAGTGAGAGAACTTATCCTGCGGTGTCAACCTTCAAATTCAACATAATTTGGATAAAAACAAAGTATTAAATATGCTAATAATTTCAAACAAAGCATTTAGCAACTTAAACATATTATAAAACCTTTCAAACACATAAAGAATTTAAAACCAGTAGGTAAACAAAAATCTTCACTGAGATCATACCCAGATAAGTAACACAAAATCGTTTTCGAAAACTTTCTGTTACGCACCTCGGTCGAGATGTTCTTGGTTCAACCGAGGTGAAGTGCCTCGTTTCGCCAGACTGACTCGGTCGAGGTCAAAATTTTTTTTTTTTTTTTTTTTTTTTAAAACCATTTTTTTTTTCGGTTTCGACGTTTTTCTCAATCAAATAACCTGTAGGTATGCATGTAATATCAGATAATCATATAAATGCATAAGGGAAGCATAAATAAAATATCCGAATAAAGTATGAGTCATATATCGAAGTCATCAAATAAATACATCAAATACCCCATACTTGGGACACACTGTCCCAGTGGGTCAGAATAAGTCTAAGGACAGGATACTCACCGAACATAGCTAAACTGCATGAAGAAGTAAGAAACAGCTCCCAGATAAGACCATCTCGGTTGGCGAAGTACATCTCGGTCGAGGTGTTCTGACAGTACCCGAGATGTATCTCAGTAAAGCTCGTTTCCTCAACTTCTCGAAACTTCGTTCTTCTAGTGTAGCTCCTGAACTGTGATCCTTGGGTTGCCTCCCAAGAAGCGCTTGGTTTAAGGTCGCTAGCTGGACCATACGGCATGTGATTACTCAATGCACTTCGAACGTCGTGGAGTGCTCATCACATCCATCATAAGAATCTTCCAAAAAGTTTCCGGTTCCTAATTTCACCGGCAAATGGTAAGATCTCCCACGTACAAGTTTGTACGGTTTGATTCTCACCGGAATCCTTCTAGCCTTCCTGTACTTCAATGGGACATAATCTAGCCTTGCGTCCCATCCTTTCCTTGATCGAGAAAACAACTTCTCGAGAATCCTAGTAGCTTCCCCATCTTTAGCATGGGGATGGTACAAGGTCCTTAGCATGCGAGGGACCCCATACTTGAGCAAGAGACACTTCATCACCTTAGTGGTGAAGCGCTTGCAAACTCCACTCCTTATAATCCAAGGAGCATCTTCTTCCAACAGTTTCATGGAAGGTTTCATCTTGATCTTAGGAGGTTCTTTCGGAAGAGACCTCCAACTCTCCGGTGCTTTCCTGAAAAATTCAGAAATATTAATAGGGAATTCAAATGAAGTAGGAGAATGTACCTTGCAAAGCTCTCCAAGGTTTGAGACAAGTTTCATGTTGGGTTGATGATCCACACACGAAATCTCTCTCAGTTCAGCTGGTCTTTCTTCCACCTTGACCACAATCTCAGTAATTTGGCCAAAGTCTTCTGCATCTGCCTCTTCCGGTTCTGCAGGTTCTCCTTTCATCTCGACCGAGGTCACTTCCACCTCGACCGAGGTCTCAACAGTCAGATCGAGATCTTCCACATCTTCTCCCTCAAAAGCTTCAAGAGAAACTTCTGGTTTGACTGGAGGTATGCTCGAAACGTGCAACACATACTTATGCTCCTCTTCTGGCTTAGCATAGGATAGGGTGCTTTCCTTGAGCTCCGTCACCTTCTTCATCAACTTCTCCAACCTAGATTCGAGAGAGTCTTCAAGAGGTTGCTCACAAATCTTTTTAGGGACATTCAGTTCATCCCACATCGCAAGTTCACGCTGAATGGCCTCTTCTCTTTCCCATTCATTGTTGAACCAATAGAAGGAGTACTTCTCCTCCAAGTATTCATAATGATCCGCCCTGGCACTTTGTCTTGCTATCCAGGCTGGATCAAACATAGCCATCAGAAATCCTGAAAACTACAAAACTCATAGAAAGAGTAGTTAGTAGCAACAGGGGCAAGCGCCCCGAAAGCAAACCGTACCGGCTCGGTCTAGACCAAGTCCCCGGCAACGGCGCCAAAAACTTGTTCGCTCCAAACGGTGTGTGCAAGCTTTAAATTTATAACCCTAGACTTAAGCTTAAAACAAGGATGCGAACCCGCAGTGTACGGGTCAATCGTAGTAAAAGCAAGAAAATTCCAGGGGTCGATCACAGGGACTTAGTGAAACAAAGTCCAATACGGTATGCTAGTGTTGATGCTAACCACAAGAGCAAGTATACAATCAAAGATGAATAAGATGTCAAATAAGCAAACATGCAATTCTAGGGATTAAAGCATCTAGTTGTGGTTCCAACTCAAGATCTATAGATAAGTGGACAAAGCTGAGATTTTTGCATGGGGAAGGTGTTTCTAAAGTGGAGTAGATCACCGGGTAAGTCTCACTACACACTAATCCCAAACTGTAACTCCTATTACCGGGTAAGTCTCAAGGAATTAAGATAAAGAACTATTGCCGCAAACTAACACACCATCTAAGGGAATAGAATCAACCTTTACCGGGTAAGTCTCAGGCTAACTCACAAAGATGGGATGGAAGCACACTCAAACCCCAATAAAGGACAAGCCTTTATTACCTACACTTATGATCGTTAATACACAAACTAAGGAATTACCGGGTAAGTCTCATCCTAAGCTTGCATTGAACCAGGAAGGTATAATAAGAATAGGATTTAGCAAACTCTAACACTTAACTCTCAGTTACGGATCAAATAAGTCACCTCGGTCAGAAGAATTCCACCCCGGCCGAGATGTTCATCAACCGAACGAGATGCTTAGGGTTAAGGTTAAAGACTCGAACTTTCAGGATCCTACTGGAATCTAATATTATTCTATCATTGTTTTTCCCACAACCTTCAGCTAATCACCCTAGAATCACACAAGGAAATTAGCCACTCATCATCATAATGAAAGTATTAAGATATATGGGAAGAAGGTGAATATTTGAACAAAGAAGAATTTAATGAAAAGACTTCAATAACTGAATCAAATATCACAACAAAGCGTTCCTTGGATAATAATCCAAAAAGACAAGACAACAATTGAGGGAATTGAAGACAATCTTACAAAACCCTTCAAAAAGCTATAAAAGCTATGGTCTTCAATCTTCCTTCAACCTTCAAAAAGGTTCTTCGAAAACTCCCAAATTGGAGTATACTGCGGTTGCTGCGTGTGTGGGGTGTGCTGCGTCGTATGCGGGATGATGGATTTGTGGAAATCCAACCCTTTTTATAGGAAAATAAACCTCCAAAGATAATAAATCTTAAGAAGATATTATCCCATAAATATAGGTAAAATATATA
>BSUD01000003.1:89501532-89523041 GCA_033239045.1 Fagopyrum esculentum | reverse complement strand
ATAAGTCACCTCGGTCAGAAGAATTCCACCCCGGCCGAGATGTTCATCAACCGAACGAGATGCTTAGGGTTAAGGTTAAAGACTCGAACTTTCAGGATCCTACTGGAATCTAATATTATTCTATCATTGTTTTTCCCACAACCTTCAGCTAATCACCCTAGAATCACACAAGGAAATTAGCCACTCATCATCATAATGAAAGTATTAAATATATGGGAAGGAGGTGAATATTTGAACAAAGAAGAATTTAATGAAAACACTTCAATAACTGAATCAAATATCACAAACAAAAGCGTTCCTTGGATAGCAATCCAACAAGACAAGACAATCAATGAGGGAATTGAAGACGATCTTACAAAAACCCTCCAAAAAGCTATAAAAAGCTATGATCTTCAACCTTCCTTCAACCTTCAAAAAGGTTCTTCGAAAACTCCCAAATTGGAGTAGGCTGCTGCGTATACCCCTGTAATCGGATCGTGTGCGGCCTTTTAATCGATGTATGCAGCCCCTTTCAAATTGTGGAAAATCAACCCTTTATATAGGAAAATAAATCTCCAAAGATAATAAATCTTAAGAAGATATTATCCCATAAATATAGGTAAAATATATGATTCTGCATATCTCCTTCCTTCCATAAGCTCAGCCCAAAAATATAAGATCACTTTCCAAAATTAAAAGATCTCAGCCAAGAATAAAATATTCTCGCCGCGTCCTAGGTATTCGCCTCGGTCGAGTCGGCGTCTCTGGATCGCCTCGGTCGAGATGAATCTCTGGTCAACCGAGGTGACTCATAACTGAATGTAGAATCTCTCAAAACTGGTCCAAAGTAAATCTTCAATCCATGGCTGTGCTTCCTGGATGTAGCTCCAAATGACTCTTGACTTCTTTTGCTCCTTTTTGATGCAAAACGTACCATATTACCTGCAATTACAACGAAACTAGGTGTAGACCTCGATTCTCGCAAAGGTAGATGAAATGGTAGTAAAATCACATAATGTACATACAAACATGCAGAGTATGAAAGATAAAACGTCCAAACAAACCCCAAAATATAGACTATAATTCATGCTATCAAAATACCCCATACTTAGCCCTTGCTTGTCCCCAAGCAAGTTCCTCATATAAAAGACAAGATAGAATGGATTATAAGTCAAGAAATTCAATGAAAAAGTCTTTCAAAAACATTTTATGGCGTGCAATTATCATAGATCACTCTAAGAGAGTACTTCCTGGAATTAAAAACTCAATATGATCAAAACATTTCATAAATATAGAGAAGTTGTTCATCTTTGCATAAAATCATAGAATGCATAATAAATCATAATTATCAAAATTAATCATGTATAATCCGATTTAAACCGCTAAGTCAATCAACAAGCTCAAGGTCTCAAGGTCTTCTCAAAAGAAAAGGTCAAGAAACGTGTAGGGTAGGGATGTATGTAAGGTAATGTGGTGCTAGAATCCGGGAAAAGGATGAACTTCACTTTCACAATGACTTGCAACATCTTCCACCAATAAGCTTTGCTTATTTCGCACTTTTTCTTTTTACTTTACTTTTTGGGATGCATGGATAGAGGTGCACAATAACCGAAGCCTAGGAAATCTGCAATCATCAATTTCTCGAGATGCATCAAACCCTTGATGCACATACCATGACCCGTTAGGAATATCGCTCAATCCGACTTTGGCAAGACACAAACACCCGGCTATGTGAATGGTGCCGAGTTACTCATCTTCATGATTGACTTCCCCAAACCTATTATTGCTTTCTAACACTTTTCACTTCCAGCCACTTCTCAACTTTAACTTGCTTTCACCACTTCGCTTGCTTCCAAATTCCCGGATAGGTAAAGGGAGGAAAAATGTATATGAGGGGCTAAGCATGATCAAGAAGAAGAAGAAGGAGAGAATGAATTGCCTTGGTCTTTCCAAGAAGAAAGTGAGAGAACTTAACCTGCGGTGTCAACCTTCAAATTCAACATATTTTGGATAAAAACAAAGTATTAAACATGCTAATAATTTCAAACAAAGCATTTAGCAACTTAAACATATTATAAAACCTTTCAAACACATAAAGAATTTAAAACCAGTAAGTAAACAAAATCTTCACTGAGATCATATCCAGATAAGTAGCACAAAATCGTTTTCGAAAACTTTCTGTTACGCACCTCGGTCGAGGTGTTCTTGGTTCAACCGAGGTGAAATGCCTCGTTTGGCCAAGACTGACTCGGTCGAGGTCAAAATTTTTTTTTTCGGTTTCGACGTTTTTCTCAATCAAATAACCTGTAGGTATGCATGTAATATCAGATAATCATATAAATGCAGAAGTGAAGCATAAATAAAATATCCGATAAAATAGAGTCATCCATCACATAAGTGTCAAATAATACACAAATACCCCATACTTGAGACACACTGTCCCAGTGGGTTAAAATAAGTCTAAGGACAGGATACTCACCGAACATAGCTAAACTGCATGAAGAAGTAAGAAACAGCTCCCAGATAAGACCATCTCGGTTGGCGAAGTACATCTCGGTCGAGGTGTTCTGACAGTACCCGAGATGTATCTCAGTAAAGCTCGTTTCCTCAACTTCTCGAAACTTCGTTCTTCTAGTGTAGCTCCTGAACTGTGATCCTTGGGTTGCCTCCCAAGAAGCGCTTGGTTTAAGGTCGCTAGCTGGACCATACGGCATGTGATTACTCAATGCACTTCGAACGTCGTGGAGTGCTCATCACATCCATCATAAGAATCTTCCAAAAAGTTTCCGGTTCCTAATTTCACCGGCAAATGGTAAGATCTCCCACGTACAAGTTTGTACGGTTTGATTCTCACCGGAATCCTTCTAGCCTTCCTGTACTTCAATGGGACATAATCTAGCCTTGCGTCCCATCCTTTCCTTGATCGAGAAAACAACTTCTCGAGAATCCTAGTAGCTTCCCCATCTTTAGCATGGGGATGGTACAAGGTCCTTAGCATGCGAGGGACCCCATACTTGAGCAAGAGACACTTCATCACCTTAGTGGTGAAGCGCTTGCAAACTTCACTCCTTATAATCCAAGGAGCATCTTCTTCCAACAGTTTCATGGAAGGTTTCATCTTGATCTTAGGAGGTTCTTTCGGAAGAGACCTCCAACTCTCCGGTGCTTTCCTGAAAAATTCAGAAATATTAATAGGGAATTCAAATGAAGTAGGAGAATGTACCTTGCAAAGCTCTCCAAGGTTTGAGACAAGTTTCATGTTGGGTTGATGATCCACACACGAAATCTCTCTCAGTTCAGCTGGTCTTTGTTCCACCTTGACCACAATCTCAGTAATTTGGCCAAAGTCTTCTGCATCTGCCTCTTCCGGTTCTGCAGGTTCTTCTTTCATCTCGACCGAGGTCACTTCCACCTCGACCGAGGTCTCAACAGTCAGATCGAGATCTTCCACATCTTCTCCCTCAAAAGCTTCAAGAGAAACTTCTGGTTTGACTGGAGGTATGCTCGAAACGTGCAACACATACTTATGCTCCTCTTCTGGCTTAGCATAGGATAGGGTGCTTTCCTTGAGCTCCGTCACCTTCTTCATCAACTTCTCCAACCTAGATTCGAGAGAGTCTTCAAGAGGTTGCTCACAAATCTTTTTAGGGACATTCAGTTCATCCCACATCGCAAGTTCACGCTGAATGGCCTCTTCTCTTTCCTATTCATTGTTGAACCAATAGAAGGAGTACTTCTCCTCCAAGTATTCATAATGGTCCGCCCTGGCACTTTGTCTTGCTATCCAGGCTGGATCAAACATGGCCATCAAAAATCCTGAAAACTACAAAACTCATAGGAAGAGTAGTTAGTAGCAACAGGGGCAAGTGCCCCGAAAGCAAACCGTACCGGCTCGGTCTAGACCAAGTCCCCGGCAACGGCGCCAAAAACTTGTTCGCTCCAAACGGTGTGTGCAAGCTTTAAATTTATAACCCTAGACTTAAGCTTAAAACAAGGATGCGAACCCGCAGTGTACGGGTCAATCGTAGTAAAAGCAAGAAAATTCCAGGGGTCGATCACAGGGACTTGGTGAAACAAAGTCAACACGGTATGCTACGTTAATTCTAACCACAAGAGCGATTAACACAATCAAAGATGAATAAGATGTCAAATAAGCAAACATGCAATTCTAGGGATTAAAGCATCTAGTTGTGGTTCCAACTCAAGATCTATAGATAAGCGGACAAAGCTGAGATTTTTGCGTGGGGAAGTGTTACTAAAGCGGAGTAGATCACCGGGTAAGTCTCACTACACACTAATCCTAAACCGTAACTCCTATTACCGGGTAAGTCTCAAGGAATCAAGATAAAGAACTATAACCTCAAACTAACACACCATCTAAGGGAATAGAATCAACCTTTACCGGGTAAGTCTCAGGCTAACTCACAAAGATGGGATGGAAGCACACTCAAACCCCAATAAAGGATAAACCTTTATTACCTACACTTATGATCGTTAATACACAAACTAAGGAATTACCGGGTAAGTCTCATCCTAAGCTTGCATTGAACCAGGAAGGTGTAATAAGAATAGGATTTAGCAAACTCTAACACTTAACTCTCAGATTAAGGTTGGATAAGTCACCTCGGTCAGAAGAATTCCACCCCGGCCGAGATGTTCATCAACCGAACGAGATGCTTAGGGTTAAGGTTAAAGACTCGAACTTTCAGGATCCTACTGGAATCTAAGATTATTCTATCATTGTTTTTCCCACAACTTTCAGCCAATAACCCTAGAATCACACAAGGAAATTAGCCACTCATCATCATAATGAAAGTATTAAAATATATGGGAAGAAGGTGAATATTTGAACAAAGAAGAATTTAATGAAAAGACTTCAATAAATGAATCAAATATCACAACAAAGCGTTCCTTGGATAATAATCCAAAAAGACAAGACAACAATGGAGGGAATTGAAGACGATCTTACAAAACCCTTCAATAAAGCTATAAAAGCTATGGACTTCAATCTTCCTTCAACCTTCAAAAAGGTTCTTCGAAAACTCTCAAATTGGAGTATGTTGCGGCTGCTGCGTGTGTAAACCCTGATCGACGGTATAGCGTGATGTGCAAATTGTGGAAATCCAACCCTTTTTATAGGAAAATAACCCTCCAAAGATAAAATATCTTAGAAAGATATATTCCCATAAAAATAGGTAAAATATATGATTCTGCATATCTCCTTCCTTCCAGAAGCCAAGCCCAAAAATATAAGATCACTTTCCAAATTTAAAAGATCTCTTCCAAGAATAAAATATTCTCGCCGCGTCCTAGGTATTCGCCTCGGTCGAGTCGGCGTCTCTGGATCGCCTCGGTCGAGGTGAGCCTCTGGTCAACCGAGGTGACCTACGACAGAATGTGAAATCTCTCGAATCAGCTCCAAAGTAAATCTTTAATCCATGGCTGTGCTTCCTGGATGTAGCTCCAAATGACTCTTGACTTCTTTTGCTCCTTTTTGATGCAAAACATGCCATTTTACCTACGATTACAACAAAACTAGGTGTAGACCTCGATTCTCGCAAAGGTAGATGAAATGGTAGTAAAACCACATAATATACATACAAACATGCAGATTATGAAAGATAAAACGTCCAAACAAACCCCAAAATATAGACTATAATTCATGCTATCAAAATACCCCATACTTAGCCCTTGCTTGTCCCCAAGCAAGTTCCTCATATAGAAGACAAGATAGAATGGATTATAAGTCAAGAAAATCAATGAAAAAGTTTTTCAAAAACATTTTATGGTGTGCAATTATCATAGATCACTCTAAGAGAGTACTTCCTGGAATTAAAAACTCAATATGATCAAAACATTTCATAAATATAGAGAAGTTGTTCATCTTTGCATAAAATCATAGAATGCATAATAAATCATAATTATCAAAATTAATCATGTATAATCCGATTTAAACCGCTAAGTCAATCAACAAGCTCAAGGTCTCAAGGTCTTCTCAAAAGAAAAGGTCAAGAAACGTGTAGGGTAGGGATGTATGTAAGGTAATGTGGTGCTAGAATCCGGGAAAAGGATGAACTTCACTTTCACAATGACTTGCAACATCTTCCACCAATAAGCTTTGCTTATTTCGCACTTTTTCTTTTTACTTTACTTTTTGGGATGCATGGATAGAGGTGCACAATAACCGAAGCCTAGGAAATCTGCAATCATCAATTTCTCGAGATGCATCAAACCCTTGATGCACATACCATGACCCGTTAGGAATATCGCTCAATCCGACTTTGGCAAGACACAAACACCCGGCTATGTGAATGGTGCCGAGTTACTCATCTTCATGATTGACTTCCCCAAACCTAGAATTACTTTCTAACACTTCACTTCCAGCCCACTCCTCAACTTTAATTTGCTTTCACCACTTCGCTTGCTTCCAAATTCCCGGATAGGTAAAGGGAGGCAAAATGTATATGAGGGGCTAAGCATGATCAAGAAGAAGAAGAAGAAGAGAATGAATTGCCTTGGTCTTTCCAAGAAGAAAGTGAGAGAACTTATCCTGCGGTGTCAACCTTCAAATTCAACATAATTTGGATAAAAACAAAGTATTAAACATGCTAATAATTTCAAACAAAGCATTTAGCAACTTAAACATATTATAAAACCTTTCAAACACATAAAGAATTTAAAACCAGTAAGTAAACAGAATCTTCACTGAGATCATATCCAGATAAGTAACACAAAAATCGTTTTCGAAAACTTTCTGTTACGCACCTCGGTCGAGGTGTTCTTGGTTCAACCGAGGTGAAGTGCCTCGTTTCGCCAGAATCTCCCCGGTCGAGGTCGAACAAAAATTTTTTAAAACCATTTTTTTTTCGGTTTCGACGTTTTTCTCAATCAAATAACCTGTAGGTATGCATGTAATATCAGATAATCATATAAATGCAAAAGGGAAGCATAAATAAAATATCCGATAAATAAAATACATCAAAGGTGGTCAAATAAGTACATCAAATACCCCATACTTGGGACACACTGTCCCAATGGGTCAGAATAAGTCTAAGGACAGGATACTCACCGAACATAGCTAAACTACATGAAGAAGTAAGAAACAGCTCCCAGATAAGACCATCTCGGTTGGCGAAGTACATCTCGGTCGAGGTGTTCTGACAGTACCCGAGATGTATCTCAGTAAAGCTCGTTTCCTCAACTTCTCGAAACTTCGTTCTTCTAGTGTAGCTCCTGAACTGTGATCCTTCCTTTTGGAATACCTGGTTGTTGTCTAGAGGAAAACAAAAACAAAGCAACTATCTAAACTAAACTAGAAAAGGGAGAAGAAAGCAATACCTTGGGCTGCCTCCCAAGAAGCGCTTGGTTTAAGGTCGCTAGCTGGACCCTTCTCCATAGAATTACTCAATGTACCTTGAACACCATGGAGTGCTCATCACATCCATCATAAAATTCTTCCAAAAAGGTTCCGGTTCCTAATTTCACCGGCAAATGGTAAGATCTCCTACGTACAAGCTTGTACGGTTTGATTCTCACCGGAATCCTTCTAGCCTTCCTGCACTTCAATGGGACATAATCTAGCCTTTCCCATCCTTTCCTTGATCGAGAAAACAACTTCTTGAGAATCCTAGTAGCTTCCCCATCTTTAGCATGGGGATGGTACAAGGTCCTTAGCATGCGAGGGACCCCATACTTGAACAAATAACACTTCGTTGCCTTAGCGGTGAAGCGCTTGTTAACTTCACTCCTTATAATCCAAGGAGCATCTTCCTCCAACAATTTCAAGAGAGATTTCATCTTGATCTTAGGAGGTTCTTTCGGAAGAGACCTCCAACTCTCCGGTGCCTTCCTGAAAAATTCAGAAATGTTAATAGGGAATTCAAATGAAGTAGGAGAATGTACCTTGCAAAGCTCTCCAAGGTTTGAGACAAATTTCATGTTGGGTCGATGATCCACACACGAAATCTCTCTTAGTTCAGCTGGTCTTTCTTCCACCTTGACCACAATCTCAGTAATTTGGCCAAAGTCTTCTGCATCTGCCTCTTCCGGTTCTGCAGGTTCTTCTTTCATCTCGACCGAGGTCACTTCCACCTCGACCGAGGTCTCAACAGTCAGATCGAGATCTTCCACATCTTCTCCCTCAAAAGCTTCAAGAGAAACTTCTGGTTTGACTGGAGGTATGCTCGAAACGTGCAACACATACTTATGCTCCTCTTCTGGCTTAGCATAGGATAGGGTGCTTTCCTTGAGCTCCGTCACCTTCTTCATCAACTTCTCCAACCTAGATTCGAGAGAGTCTTCAAGAGGTTGCTCACAAATCTTTTTAGGGACATTCAGTTCATCCCACATCGCAAGTTCACGCTGAATGGCCTCTTCTCTTTCCTATTCATTGTTGAACCAATAGAAGGAGTACTTCTCCTCCAAGTATTCATAATGGTCCGCCCTGGCACTTTGTCTTGCTATCCAGGCTGGATCAAACATGGCCATCAAAAATCCTGAAAACTACAAAACTCATAGGAAGAGTAGTTAGTAGCAACAGGGGCAAGTGCCCCGAAAGCAAACCGTACCGGCTCGGTCTAGACCAAGTCCCCGGCAACGGCGCCAAAAACTTGTTCGCTCCAAACGGTGTGTGCAAGCTTTAAATTTATAACCCTAGACTTAAGCTTAAAACAAGGATGCGAACCCGCAGTGTACGGGTCAATCGTAGTAAAAGCAAGAAAATTCCAGGGGTCGATCACAGGGACTTGGTGAAACAAAGTCAACACGGTATGCTACGTTAATTCTAACCACAAGAGCGATTAACACAATCAAAGATGAATAAGATGTCAAATAAGCAAACATGCAATTCTAGGGATTAAAGCATCTAGTTGTGGTTCCAACTCAAGATCTATAGATAAGCGGACAAAGCTGAGATTTTTGCGTGGGGAAGGTGTTACTAAAGTGGAGTAGATCACCGGGTAAGTCTCACTACACACTAATCCTAAACCGTAACTCCTATTACCGGGTAAGTCTCAAGGAATCAAGATAAAGAACTATAACCTCAAACTAACACACCATCTAAGGGAATAGAATCAACCTTTACCGGGTAAGTCTCAGGCTAACTCACAAAGATGGGATGGAAGCACACTCAAACCCCAATAAAGGATAAACCTTTATTACCTACACTTATGATCGTTGGTACACAAACTAAGGAATTACCGGGTAAGTCTCATCCTAAGCTTGCATTGAACCAGGAAGGTGTAATAAGAATAGGATTTAGCAAACTCTAACACTTAACTTTCTGTTTTAGGTCGGATAAGTCACCTCGGTCAGAAGAATTCCACCCCGGCCGAGATGTTCATCAACCGAACGAGATGCTTAGGGTTAAGGTTAAAGACTCGAACTTTCAGGATCCTACTGGAATCTAAGATTATTCTATCATTGTTTTTCCCACAACCTTCAGCCAATCACCCTAGAATCACACAAGGAAATTAGCCACTCATCATCATAATGAAAGTATTAAAATATATGGGAAGAAGGTGAATATTTGAACAAAGAAGAATTTAATGAAAAGACTTCAATAACTGAATCAAATATCACAACAAAAGCGTTCCTTGGATAGCAATCCAACAAGACAAGACAACAAGGAGAGGAATTGAAGACAATCTTACAAAACCCTTCAAAAAGCTATAGAAAGCTATGATCTTCAACCTTCCTTCAACCTTCAAAAAGGTTCTTCAACAACTCCCAAATTGGAGTGTACTGCGGCTGCTGCGTGTGTAAACCCTGATCGACGGTATAGCGTGATGTTGGATTTGTGGAAATCCAACCCTTTTTATAGGAAAAATAAACCTCCAAAGATAATAAATCTTAAGAAGATATTATCCCATAAATATAGGTAAAATATATATTCTGCATATCTCCTTCCTTCCAGAAGCTCAGCCCAAAAATATAAGATCACTTTCCAAATTTAAAAGATCTCTTCCAAGAATAAAATATTCTCGCCGCGTCCTAGGTATTCGCCTCGGTCGAGTCGGTGTCTCTGGATCGCCTCGGTCGAGGTGAACCTCTGGTCAACCGAGGTGACTCAGAATGTGGAATCTCTCGAATCTGCTCCAAAGTGAATCTTCAATCCATGGCTATGCTCCCTGGATGTAGCTCCAAATGACTCTTGACTCCTTTTGCTCCTTTTTGATGCAAAACATGCCATTTTACCTACAATTACAACAAAACTAGGTGTAGACCTCGATTCTCGCAAAGGTAGATGAAATGGTAGTAAAATCACATAATATACATACAAACATGCAGATTATGAAAGATAAAACGTCCAAACAAACCCCAAAATATGGACTATAATTCATGCTATCAAAATACCCCATACTTAGCCCTTGCTTGTCCCCAAGCAAGTTCCTCATATAAAAGACAAGATAGAATGGATTATAAGTCAAGAAAATCAATGAAAAGTTTTTCAAAAACATTTTATGGTGTGCAACTATCATAGATCACTCTAAGAGAATACTTCCTGGAATTAAAAACTTAATATGCTCAAAACATTTCATAAATATAGAGAAGTTGTTCATCTTTGCATAAAATCATAGAATGCATAATAAATCATAATTATCAAAATTAATCATGTATAATCCAATTTAAACCGCTAAGTCAATCAACAAGCTCAAGGTCTCAAGGTCTTCTCAAAAGAAAAGGTCAAGAAACGTGTAGGGTAGGGATGTATGTAAGGTAATGTGGTGCTAGAATCCGGGAAAAGGATGAACTTCACTTTCACAATGACTTGCAACATCTTCCACCAATAAGCTTTGCTTATTTCACACTTTTTCTTTTTACTTTACTTTTTGGGATGCATGGATAGAGGTGCACAATAACCGAAGCCTAGGAAATCTGCAATCATCAATTTCTCGAGATGCATCAAACCCTTGATGCACATACCATGACCCGTTAGGAATATCGCTCAATCCGACTTTGGCAAGACACAAACACCCGGCTATGTGAATGGTGCCGAGTTACTCATCTTCATGATTGACTTCCCCAAACCTAAAATTACTTTCTAACACTTCACTTCCAGCCCACTCCTCAACTTTAATTTGCTTTCACCACTTCGCTTGCTTCCAAATTCCCGGATAGGTAAAGGGAGGCAAAATGTATATGAGGGGCTAAGCATGATCAAGAAGAAGAAGAAGAAGAGAATGAATTGCCTTGGTCTTTCCAAGAAGAAAGTGAGAGAACTTATCCTGCGGTGTCAACCTTCAAATTCAACATAATTTGGATAAAAACAAAGTATTAAACATGCTAATAATTTCAAACAAAGCATTTAGCAACTTAAACATATTATAAAACCTTTCAAACACATAAAGAATTTAAAACCAGTAGGTAAACAAAAATCTTCACTGAGATCATACCCAGATAAGTAACACAAAATCGTTTTCGAAAACTTTCTGTTACGCACCTCGGTCGAGATGTTCTTGGTTCAACCGAGGTGAAGTGCCTCGTTTCGCCAGACTGACTCGGTCGAGGTCAAAATTTTTTTTTTTTTTTCTTTTTTTTAAAACCATTTTTTTTTTCGGTTTCGACGTTTTTCTCAATCAAATAACCTGTAGGTATGCATGTAATATCAGATAATCATATAAATGCATAAGGGAAGCATAAATAAAATATCCGAATAAAGTATGAGTCATATATCGAAGTCATCAAATAAATACATCAAATACCCCATACTTGGGACACACTGTCCCAGTGGGTCAGAATAAGTCTAAGGACAGGATACTCACCGAACATAGCTAAACTGCATGAAGAAGTAAGAAACAGCTCCCAGATAAGACCATCTCGGTTGGCGAAGTACATCTCGGTCGAGGTGTTCTGACAGTACCCGAGATGTATCTCAGTAAAGCTCGTTTCCTCAACTTCTCGAAACTTCGTTCTTCTAGTGTAGCTCCTGAACTGTGATCCTTGGGTTGCCTCCCAAGAAGCGCTTGGTTTAAGGTCGCTAGCTGGACCATACGGCATGTGATTACTCAATGCACTTCGAACGTCGTGGAGTGCTCATCACATCCATCATAAGAATCTTCCAAAAAGTTTCCGGTTCCTAATTTCACCGGCAAATGGTAAGATCTCCCACGTACAAGTTTGTACGGTTTGATTCTCACCGGAATCCTTCTAGCCTTCCTGTACTTCAATGGGACATAATCTAGCCTTGCGTCCCATCCTTTCCTTGATCGAGAAAACAACTTCTCGAGAATCCTAGTAGCTTCCCCATCTTTAGCATGGGGATGGTACAAGGTCCTTAGCATGCGAGGGACCCCATACTTGAGCAAGAGACACTTCATCACCTTAGTGGTGAAGCGCTTGCAAACTTCACTCCTTATAATCCAAGGAGCATCTTCTTCCAACAGTTTCATGGAAGGTTTCATCTTGATCTTAGGAGGTTCTTTCGGAAGAGACCTCCAACTCTCCGGTGCTTTCCTGAAAAATTCAGAAATATTAATAGGGAATTCAAATGAAGTAGGAGAATGTACCTTGCAAAGCTCTCCAAGGTTTGAGACAAGTTTCATGTTGGGTTGATGATCCACACACGAAATCTCTCTCAGTTCAGCTGGTCTTTGTTCCACCTTGACCACAATCTCAGTAATTTGGCCAAAGTCTTCTGCATCTGCCTCTTCCGGTTCTGCAGGTTCTTCTTTCATCTCGACCGAGGTCACTTCCACCTCGACCGAGGTCTCAACAGTCAGATCGAGATCTTCCACATCTTCTCCCTCAAAAGCTTCAAGAGAAACTTCTGGTTTGACTGGAGGTATGCTCGAAACGTGCAACACATACTTATGCTCCTCTTCTGGCTTAGCATAGGATAGGGTGCTTTCCTTGAGCTCCGTCACCTTCTTCATCAACTTCTCCAACCTAGATTCGAGAGAGTCTTCAAGAGGTTGCTCACAAATCTTTTTAGGGACATTCAGTTCATCCCACATCGCAAGTTCACGCTGAATGGCCTCTTCTCTTTCCTATTCATTGTTGAACCAATAGAAGGAGTACTTCTCCTCCAAGTATTCATAATGGTCCGCCCTGGCACTTTGTCTTGCTATCCAGGCTGGATCAAACATGGCCATCAAAAATCCTGAAAACTACAAAACTCATAGGAAGAGTAGTTAGTAGCAACAGGGGCAAGTGCCCCGAAAGCAAACCGTACCGGCTCGGTCTAGACCAAGTCCCCGGCAACGGCGCCAAAAACTTGTTCGCTCCAAACGGTGTGTGCAAGCTTTAAATTTATAACCCTAGACTTAAGCTTAAAACAAGGATGCGAACCCGCAGTGTACGGGTCAATCGTAGTAAAAGCAAGAAAATTCCAGGGGTCGATCACAGGGACTTGGTGAAACAAAGTCAACACGGTATGCTACGTTAATTCTAACCACAAGAGCGATTAACACAATCAAAGATGAATAAGATGTCAAATAAGCAAACATGCAATTCTAGGGATTAAAGCATCTAGTTGTGGTTCCAACTCAAGATCTATAGATAAGCGGACAAAGCTGAGATTTTTGCGTGGGGAAGGTGTTGCTAAAGTGGAGTAGATCACCGGGTAAGTCTCACTACACACTAATCCTAAACCGTAACTCCTATTACCGGGTAAGTCTCAAGGAATCAAGATAAAGAACTATAACTTCAAACTAACACACCATCCAAGGGAATAGAATCAACCTTTACCGGGTAAGTCTCAGGCTAACTCACAAAGATGGAATGGAAGCACACTCAAACCCCAATAAAGGATAAACCTTTATTACCTACACTTATGATCGTTAATACACAAACTAAGGAATTACCGGGTAAGTCTCATCCTAAGCTTGCATTGAACCAGGAAGGTATAATAAGAATAGGATTTAGCAAACTCTAACACTTAACTTTCTGTTTTAGGTCGGATTAGTCACCTCGGTCAGAAGAATTCCACCCCGGCCGAGATGTTCATCAACCGAACGAGATGCTTAGGGTTAAGGTTAAAGACTCGAACTTTCAGGATCCTACTGGAATCTAAGATTATTCTATCATTGTTTTTCCCACAACCTTCAGCCAATCACCCTAGAATCACACAAGGAAATTAGCCACTCATCATCATAATGAAAGTATTAAAATATATGGGAAGAAGGCGAATATTTGAACAAAGAAGAATTTAATGAAAAGACTTCAATAACTGAATCAAATATCACAACAAAAGCGTTCCTTGGATAGCAATCCAACAAGACAAGATAACAAGGAAAGGAATTGAAGACAATCTTACAAAACCCTTCAAAAAGCTATAAAAAGCTATGATCTTCAACCTTCCTTCAACCTTCAAAAAGGTTCTTCGAAAACTCCCAAATTGGAGTATGCTGCGGCTGCTGCGTGTGTAAACCCTGATCGACGGTATAGCGTGATGTTGGATTTGTGGAAATCCAACCCTTTTTATAGGAAAATAACCCTCCAAAGATAAAATATCTTAGAAAGATATATTCCCATAAAAATAGGTAAAATATATGATTCTGCATATCTCCTTCCTTCCAGAAGCCAAGCCCAAAAATATAAGATCACTTTCCAAATTTAAAAGATCTCTTCCAAGAATAAAATATTCTCGCCGCGTCCTAGGTATTCGCCTCGGTCGAGTCGGCGTCTCTGGATCGCCTCGGTCGAGGTGAGCCTCTGGTCAACCGAGGTGACCTACGACAGAATGTGAAATCTCTCGAATCAGCTCCAAAGTAAATCTTTAATCCATGGCTGTGCTTCCTGGATGTAGCTCCAAATGACTCTTGACTTCTTTTGCTCCTTTTTGATGCAAAACATGCCATTTTACCTACGATTACAACAAAACTAGGTGTAGACCTCGATTCTCGCAAAGGTAGATGAAATGGTAGTAAAACCACATAATATACATACAAACATGCAGATTATGAAAGATAAAACGTCCAAACAAACCCCAAAATATAGACTATAATTCATGCTATCAAAATACCCCATACTTAGCCCTTGCTTGTCCCCAAGCAAGTTCCTCATATAGAAGACAAGATAGAATGGATTATAAGTCAAGAAAATCAATGAAAAAGTTTTTCAAAAACATTTTATGGTGTGCAATTATCATAGATCACTCTAAGAGAGTACTTCCTGGAATTAAAAACTCAATATGATCAAAACATTTCATAAATATAGAGAAGTTGTTCATCTTTGCATAAAATCATAGAATGCATAATAAATCATAATTATCAAAATTAATCATGTATAATCCGATTTAAACCGCTAAGTCAATCAACAAGCTCAAGGTCTCAAGGTCTTCTCAAAAGAAAAGGTCAAGAAACGTGTAGGGTAGGGATGTATGTAAGGTAATGTGGTGCTAGAATCCGGGAAAAGGATGAACTTCACTTTCACAATGACTTGCAACATCTTCCACCAATAAGCTTTGCTTATTTCGCACTTTTTCTTTTTACTTTACTTTTTGGGATGCATGGATAGAGGTGCACAATAACCGAAGCCTAGGAAATCTGCAATCATCAATTTCTCGAGATGCATCAAACCCTTGATGCACATACCATGACCCGTTAGGAATATCGCTCAATCCGACTTTGGCAAGACACAAACACCCGGCTATGTGAATGGTGCCGAGTTACTCATCTTCATGATTGACTTCCCCAAACCTAGAATTACTTTCTAACACTTCACTTCCAGCCCACTCCTCAACTTTAATTTGCTTTCACCACTTCGCTTGCTTCCAAATTCCCGGATAGGTAAAGGGAGGCAAAATGTATATGAGGGGCTAAGCATGATCAAGAAGAAGAAGAAGAAGAGAATGAATTGCCTTGGTCTTTCCAAGAAGAAAGTGAGAGAACTTATCCTGCGGTGTCAACCTTCAAATTCAACATAATTTGGATAAAAACAAAGTATTAAATATGCTAATAATTTCAAACAAAGCATTTAGCAACTTAAACATATTATAAAACCTTTCAAACACATAAAGAATTTAAAACCAGTAGGTAAACAAAAATCTTCACTGAGATCATACCCAGATAAGTAACACAAAATCGTTTTCGAAAACTTTCTGTTACGCACCTCGGTCGAGATGTTCTTGGTTCAACCGAGGTGAAGTGCCTCGTTTCGCCAGACTGACTCGGTCGAGGTCAAAAATTTTTTTTTTTTTTTTTTTTTTTAAAACCATTTTTTTTTTCGGTTTCGACGTTTTTCTCAATCAAATAACCTGTAGGTATGCATGTAATATCAGATAATCATATAAATGCATAAGGGAAGCATA
The DNA here is from genome assembly GCA_033239045.1 of Fagopyrum esculentum. NCBI lineage: Eukaryota > Viridiplantae > Streptophyta > Magnoliopsida > Caryophyllales > Polygonaceae > Fagopyrum > Fagopyrum esculentum. Next base: position 89,506,813 of record BSUD01000003.1, on the reverse strand, counting down.
AATAAAATATCCGAATAAAGTATGAGTCATATATCGAAGTCATCAAATAAATACATCAAATACCCCATACTTGGGACACACTGTCCCAGTGGGTCAGAATAAGTCTAAGGACAGGATACTCACCGAACATAGCTAAACTGCATGAAGAAGTAAGAAACAGCTCCCAGATAAGACCATCTCGGTTGGCGAAGTACATCTCGGTCGAGGTGTTCTGACAGTACCCGAGATGTATCTCAGTAAAGCTCGTTTCCTCAACTTCTCGAAACTTCGTTCTTCTAGTGTAGCTCCTGAACTGTGATCCTTGGGTTGCCTCCCAAGAAGCGCTTGGTTTAAGGTCGCTAGCTGGACCATACGGCATGTGATTACTCAATGCACTTCGAACGTCGTGGAGTGCTCATCACATCCATCATAAGAATCTTCCAAAAAGTTTCCGGTTCCTAATTTCACCGGCAAATGGTAAGATCTCCCACGTACAAGTTTGTACGGTTTGATTCTCACCGGAATCCTTCTAGCCTTCCTGTACTTCAATGGGACATAATCTAGCCTTGCGTCCCATCCTTTCCTTGATCGAGAAAACAACTTCTCGAGAATCCTAGTAGCTTCCCCATCTTTAGCATGGGGATGGTACAAGGTCCTTAGCATGCGAGGGACCCCATACTTGAGCAAGAGACACTTCATCACCTTAGTGGTGAAGCGCTTGCAAACTCCACTCCTTATAATCCAAGGAGCATCTTCTTCCAACAGTTTCATGGAAGGTTTCATCTTGATCTTAGGAGGTTCTTTCGGAAGAGACCTCCAACTCTCCGGTGCTTTCCTGAAAAATTCAGAAATATTAATAGGGAATTCAAATGAAGTAGGAGAATGTACCTTGCAAAGCTCTCCAAGGTTTGAGACAAGTTTCATGTTGGGTTGATGATCCACACACGAAATCTCTCTCAGTTCAGCTGGTCTTTCTTCCACCTTGACCACAATCTCAGTAATTTGGCCAAAGTCTTCTGCATCTGCCTCTTCCGGTTCTGCAGGTTCTCCTTTCATCTCGACCGAGGTCACTTCCACCTCGACCGAGGTCACTTCCACCTCGACCGAGGTCTCAACAGTCAGATCGAGATCTTCCACATCTTCTCCCTCAAAAGCTTCAAGAGAAACTTCTGGTTTGACTGGAGGTATGCTCGAAACGTGCAACACATACTTATGCTCCTCTTCTGGCTTAGCATAGGATAGGGTGCTTTCCTTGAGCTCCGTCACCTTCTTCATCAACTTCTCCAACCTAGATTCGAGAGAGTCTTCAAGAGGTTGCTCACAAATCTTTTTAGGGACATTCAGTTCATCCCACATCGCAAGTTCACGCTGAATGGCCTCTTCTCTTTCCCATTCATTGTTGAACCAATAGAAGGAGTACTTCTCCTCCAAGTATTCATAATGGTCCGCCCTGGCACTTTGTCTTGCTATCCAGGCTGGATCAAACATGGCCATCAAAAATCCTGAAAACTACAAAACTCATAGGAAGAGTAGTTAGTAGCAACAGGGGCAAGTGCCCCGAAAGCAAACCGTACCGGCTCGGTCTAGACCAAGTCCCCGGCAACGGCGCCAAAAACTTGTTCGCTCCAAACGGTGTGTGCAAGCTTTAAATTTATAACCCTAGACTTAAGCTTAAAACAAGGATGCGAACCCGCAGTGTACGGGTCAATCGTAGTAAAAGCAAGAAAATTCCAGGGGTCGATCACAGGGACTTGGTGAAACAAAGTCAACACGGTATGCTACGTTAATTCTAACCACAAGAGCGATTAACACAATCAAAGATGAATAAGATGTCAAATAAGCAAACATGCAATTCTAGGGATTAAAGCATCTAGTTGTGGTTCCAACTCAAGATCTATAGATAAGCGGACAAAGCTGAGATTTTTGCGTGGGGAAGGTGTTGCTAAAGTGGAGTAGATCACCGGGTAAGTCTCACTACACACTAATCCTAAACCGTAACTCCTATTACCGGGTAAGTCTCAAGGAATCAAGATAAAGAACTATAACTTCAAACTAACACACCATCCAAGGGAATAGAATCAACCTTTACCGGGTAAGTCTCAGGCTAACTCACAAAGATGGAATGGAAGCACACTCAAACCCCAATAAAGGATAAACCTTTATTACCTACACTTATGATCGTTAATACACAAACTAAGGAATTACCGGGTAAGTCTCATCCTAAGCTTGCATTGAACCAGGAAGGTATAATAAGAATAGGATTTAGCAAACTCTAACACTTAACTTTCTGTTTTAGGTCGGATAAGTCACCTCGGTCAGAAGAATTCCACCCCGGCCGAGATGTTCATCAACCGAACGAGATGCTTAGGGTTAAGGTTAAAGACTCGAACTTTCAGGATCCTACTGGAATCTAAGATTATTCTATCATTGTTTTTCCCACAACCTTCAGCCAATCACCCTAGAATCACACAAGGAAATTAGCCACTCATCATCATAATGAAAGTATTAAAATATATGGGAAGAAGGCGAATATTTGAACAAAGAAGAATTTAATGAAAAGACTTCAATAACTGAATCAAATATCACAACAAAAGCGTTCCTTGGATAGCAATCCAATAAGACAAGATAACAAGGAAAGGAATTGAAGACAATCTTACAAAACCCTTCAAAAAGCTATAAAAAGCTATGATCTTCAACCTTCCTTCAACCTTCAAAAAGGTTCTTCGAAAACTCCCAAATTGGAGTATGCTGCGGCTGCTGCGTGTGTAAACCCTGATCGACGGTATAGCGTGATGTTGGATTTGTGGAAATCCAACCCTTTTTATAGGAAAATAACCCTCCAAAGATAAAATATCTTAGAAAGATATATTCCCATAAAAATAGGTAAAATATATGATTCTGCATATCTCCTTCCTTCCAGAAGCCAAGCCCAAAAATATAAGATCACTTTCCAAATTTAAAAGATCTCTTCCAGGAATAAAATATTCTCGCCGCGTCCTAGGTATTCGCCTCGGTCGAGTCGGCGTCTCTGGATCGCCTCGGTCGAGGTGAGCCTCTGGTCAACCGAGGTGACCTACGACAGAATGTGAAATCTCTTGAATCAGCTCCAAAGTAAATCTTTAATCCATGGCTGTGCTTCCTGGATGTAGCTCCAAATCACTCTTGACTTCTTTTGCTCCTTTTTGATGCAAAACATGCCATTTTACCTACGATTACAACAAAACTAGGTGTAGACCTCGATTCTCGCAAAGGTAGATGAAATGGTAGTAAAACCACATAATATACATACAAACATGCAGATTATGAAAGATAAAACGTCCAAACAAACCCCAAAATATAGACTATAATTCATGCTATCATATGTCTTCCTTCCTTCCTTTCCTTTGGCCTTGGCTTAGTTGATAGCTAGGTTAGGGTGGTTAGGATAGGTTGTATGATAGAGATGTGTCTTAGGCACTTGTGTTGATGTTGAGAGTATGCTATAGGCATATGTGAGCCTGTGATGATCTTTAGGTTCTAGGTTGGTTCTGGTTATGGAGACGAGTCTTCTAACCCTTTCAGGTTGTGATGTTGTGTGCCTTGCTTTTGCAGGCGTTGGTTTCTTCCCCAAGGGGAAGCTGTGACGTGGTAGAGGATACGAGTGTATCAGGTAAGTCTATAGAACTTACTTAGCGTACGGTTGTGGAGTGTATGGTTTTAATGGTTGTGTGTGTTCATATGGTAGTAAGAATCGAGCCCTACACCTAGTTCCGTCTTTGTTATTTCCACAATTTAGATTGTGAACTGCTGACTTCGGATGTAAGTTTCGATGTTTATCAATTATTATTTACCGTTGAATTTTTGATATTTTGTTAGTTGATATGGGTAATTAATTGTATGAAAGATTGAGAACGATCTAACGGTTGGATTTGGAGTTATGATGTCCTGAAGAAGGGCTAACGGAGTTTTGTATGGAGTTAGATTTTTGGTTAAGTATGGAGATTTATGTACCTTTGAGCCATCTTTGGGTTTTTTTAGGATTAATAGTTGTTTATTTTTGAGGTTTCTTTGTTCTAGTGATGAGAGGGTATATCATAAAGGGTTTATATTTTTTTCTTTAGTCTTTTTGGATTTTGTATTGAGTGATTTAAGTTTGATCAAAGTGAGACCTTAGTGAGCTTTTTCACAAAGTTAAGAAGTTAGAAAAATCTTCCAACTTAGCTAAATCTTTCTTTTGTGTGTTAGATTGTGGTTTTGGGCTTCATAGAATGTTTTAGAAATATTCTAGAAATATTACTAGGGTTTGAGACCTAGGGTAAAATAGTTATTTTACCCTTATGAGGGTAGTTTGGTAATTTATCTTATGATGGATTTGATTATTTTAGAAGTTGAAGACTTCTAAGAAAGTGGGATACATTATTGATCCACTTGCCTTTTTTATCAGGCGGTTGAGTTCTTGCGGTTGTGGATCGAATTGAGATAATGAGAATTGTGTTCTGATTCAGGTAAGTCCTTTGAGCTTACTTAGTTGGTTTCTAGACGTTAGCTGAATGATGATGGTACTTTGTGTTGTGTGTTTAGTAATTATAATGTAAAACCCTAAATCCGCGGGACTCGAGATGCTACGGGCGGAGACCTGACAATGGATCTCGACCCTTAGCCTAACAACAATTTCACCAGATCTTACAACAAGACACCAATAAACACAATACCAAAATATATTCAATGCAATGTTATGATTCCCGAAACAAACAAGCGAAGTCTCCATCCGAGTTCTCAACTCCAAAGACCAAAACGTAATATACACAATATACAATATCAAACCCATCCTAAAAATGTACGGAACCCTAGCTGCCCACTCATCTGGATCGCTCGCCGCATTCCTATCCTGCAGGTTAACTACAACATCGGTATAAAACCGTTAGCTAACATTCCAAAGCATTAGAATCATGGTACTATCACATACACACATAAGTCAACATAAACACACATCATGCTCCAACACACACAAGCCGGTCAATTATCTTTTCATTTACGCCATTCCATTTCTATTAAACTTAGGTTTGTGACATGAGAATCCCCGAAACTCGCCTCTCTCCCTACTTACCAGCAAGAAATGGTACTGATGCATCCTATCGTCTACCTGTGACGAGTAAAATCCTAGGTCGTTGTATTTTAGCTTAGGTCAAAGTAGAAGTCCTAACATTACACTAACAAATTTATGTATAACGTAAGCAAGGGTTGAACCCAAGATAGTTAAGTTGATGTTTTGATTAGATTCAATTATTGATATTGTAACCAAATAGGGGGGGGGGGGGGGGGG